>CM034469.1:11239184-11790754 GCA_019925255.1 Litchi chinensis | reverse complement strand
GCTGCTGATGCCTGCATCGTCCGACTTGGCGAGCTTGCCAAGAGCTCGTTCCTTCCCGCTGCTGAGAGGAGACTCGTCCATTTTCAGCACTGCACAGCAAATGATCAAAGAATGATAAGTAATGAAGATACAAAACAAAATCGGCTCGTTTTAGTTTTCTTATGAATACCTGGTTTCAGGACGAAGCTGAAGTTTCGGAGATCTGCAAGAGATGGGCACGAGATATAAAACCAACTCGTCTTGTACGGCCCGACGTTGGATTTGCCTTTCGCTTCTCCTTTGGGCAAAAGGTCTTTGTATTGTGACTGGCGGGCTGTGAGATAGTAAATACCATCTGGTTTCTCTCCATCTCCCGCAGCCAGGGCCTTGAAAGAGTAGAACTCTTGGATGATCCTTGGTGTAGGGGCATGAAGGCCGTTCCTGTAGAAGGCTATGGCCAGCGAAATCAACTGTGTGTAAGAATTCGGAGTCAGTTGGAATGGTACGAGCTTGACTTTGTTGAGAAATTCGATCAAGTACGGTGGAACGGGGAACCGCAACCCCTGCTCAAGATGCTGGGTGCTGACAGCGATGAATCCCCTGGGTGGATAACATGCATGATTGCTTGAATCAGGCAGCAGTATGCGGCAACCAAAAGGAATGTGGAATTGCTTGACAAGTCCTTCCACCTCAGGACGCTTCAACGATGTGGGATGACGAGCGAGTGTTGCACGGGCCTCTCTTCCCTGAATAGCATGAGCTCGGGCTTTATCGTGCTCACGAGCTTCGTTGCTTGGAATCATTCCCTTGCGAGTTCCACTTGAAGACATCTAAAAATAAATAAAAAATAAATACATATATATCATTGCAGGAGCAATAATGGTGATGGAGCAAGATGAGCCCAAAATAGAAAGTTTGAAGAAAAAGAAGTCTCACCTTGAATCGTTGATGAGTAGAAGAACGACGAAGAAGGCTGAGGATTTCGTAAAAGGTAGTGGGTCCTGGTTGCTTGAGAGCTTGAAACACTTCTTTGCTTTGGAAGAAAGTGACAGATGAAAGAAGAAAATGAAAAGGGACCAATGATTTATATAGACAAGTAAGCGTGAGTCCCAACCGTTAGATCTTTGGAAAGTATAACCGTCATGAATCTGACGGTGCAGCGTAAAACGAGGCTTTGGAAATCATGCAGCCGTCAGTTGAAGGACGTGCGCATTAAATGTGCGAGTAAAGGACGTGCAGACGTCGCTTCAGTTACCACCTGCATGATCACCACGTGTCGCAACTGAAAAGGTGGAATTTGAAAGTGCACAGAGGCGGTTATAGAAAGTAAGCGTGCCAAGGAAGCCAACTTTTACCAGCAAATTCAAGCTCCCAGCTCGCTGAAGCGAACTGAGAGCTGGGGGGCTAATGTTGTGTGTATTTTTCGGATTCAGTAGATGGGCTGGTAAAAGTCCAATTTAGGCCCATTTAAGACCCGATAAGAAGGCCCAATAAGGTCAACGTAGTCAAAGCCCATCAGACGAGGCCCAGTATTGACTCAAAGACCATCAAGACTTCCAGCTGGCATCAACAGACCCATAAATACAGTCAAGTCGCAGCTCGCCGCCTGCGCAGCTCGTTTCTCAGCGAGCTCGGGCTCAAAACCGCCATAACACGTCAGCTCGCTCAGACAAGTTATAAACACAGTATCTCCCAGAAAAGGCAGTTATCAAGCACAACCATGATTCTCTCTCCAAATATGGCAATTGCCCAATCAAACCATGATTTCCTCGTCAGATATGGAGATCAATTCGAAGTCAAATTCAAGTCATCATTATCTTGAGATAAATATAGTAATTTCCTGATATTATCTGAATATATTAGGAAGTACAATTAATTTATAATTCTTTTCCTTATTTTTTCCAATTGTTTAGGGAATGTAATTAATTCAGGATTCTCTTCCTGATTTGCTACAACCAGAATTGTAACTCTTCTTTCCCTATAAATAGGGATTGAAATCATTGTAACAACATCATACAATATTCAATAATATACTGTCACTCTGCAGAGATTAAGAGTCGGACAGTCGTGGACGTAGGCCTATTATTGCCGAACCACGTAAAAGCTTGGTGTTCCTCGTTTGATCCTCTGCCCCTGTCTTTGTCTTTTCTCGGTATTTGTGTTTTCTCACATTGATTGCAGGTATTGGGCATTGATTGCTCATCGACTGAAATCCAACGTCGACAGATGTCTCCCCCTTCACCTGAAAAGCTTTTTCTTCACTTTTCATAGCTAGTCTATTCATCCTTGCCGCATAAGATTGTAGAGATCCCATTAGCTTATCAAATGAGTATGTAGAAAAATCTTTGAACTCCCTAATGGTTGTAACTACATGATCAAACTTTAGAGTTAGCATTTTTAACACCTTTTCAACTTTTCTTCTTTGTATGACCTCAATTGATAAACAATTGTAGTTACCCTGGTTAGGAAATCTTACACCTATTCCCCACTCTTCATATGCAAGGTTTTGAAATCACAACGACCAGTTTGAAGTTGGACCATGATCACTTTCAAGGAACCTTGGAAAGCCTTCTATAATGTTGACAAAGCTACTTTTGCTATAGTTGCACTTGCAGTTTTCTAGAAAATTGACTTTTGAGCTGCTTGCTAAATGAAGAATAATGCCTTCAAGTCATTTTTCTTGTTCTCTTTCAATTTTGCTTCTTTAGCTAGATCAACACACCTATTCTCAACTAAGTCCCATAACTCTTGAACAGCGTCTTCATTTTAATGCTCTAGAATTCATAACTTTCATCTTTGAAGACAGGTATTGTTGGTTGAGAAATAGTTACAACATTGCCATTAGTTGCAATGAGTTATAATATATGAAAAAACTGAGCTCTGATACCATAAATGTTGGAGAACATAACACAAACTAAAAGAAATAGAGGATGCATATCTGAAATAGTGGAAAGAACAAGTACAACTTACTGAAAATTTAGCTTTCTGACTTCATTTTATTCATGAATTGAAAGTGCCTTAATACGGACTTTACATAACAAATGAAAAAAATATAAAAATGTAAAAATACTTGGCACTAAGTAAAAGTGTTGTTGATTGAAATAACAAATCAGAAAATACAACAACTAAAACAGAAAAATCATAACTGACTTAGACCAAGTCATTAAGCAGTCATTAGTGTCAATTTAGAATCAACTATTCAACAATTTATTGATGAAATTGTTTGACAATCAATGAAGTATAGAAAATTTCAGATTCTTAACATTCAACACTATGTTTTGGAGCATTCTACTTTGTCATTTTAGAGCATTCTACATGTCTTTTGGTTATATAATTATTATAATTTACTCTAAGTGGTTTGCTTACTCAGGCTAATCTAAGGTTTTTTTTTTTTTTTTTTTTTTTTTTTGGGTGAAAGATATTATGGATGTTCTTTTGTGTGGTGTAATTTATCAAGACCATAAGTGTGTGCTAAAACTCACTTGGTCATTAGACTCATTATACATTAACACTTTGTTCTTATCATTCACAGTTGTCATATAAGAATTTGATGATGCCATATCTTCTGCTTAAACTTTGATGCTCTACATTGTTAATTAGTACATTAAAATATTGAAAAAAATCCTAAAAACGCCAAGTTTTGAAATATCATCACTTTTCTATCATATGGTTTCGTTTTTATCCAAAATCTTCCATATCATCAATTATTTAACAAAAATGTTAGAAAAAGTTAAAATATCAAATTTACCCTTAGCTTAAATGATATTAAAATATAGAAAAATCCTAAAAAAATCTCTTAACTTTTGACATATTATCAAATTTTCACCAGATAATTTTGTTTTTATCCAAAATCCCCTATATTGTCATTTTTTTTTAACAAAATGTTAAAAAAAGTTAAAATATTAAATTTACCCTTGGTTTAGATAATATTAAAATATTATTTAGACTTTATTTATTCAACTGGGTTCGAACCTAGTGAAGGTTTGATGATGATTGATGATTTGATTTAGATGGTTTTTGATGTTTGATTTTCAAGGTTTTTTTTTGGATTTCTAGGCATTCATTTGGTGATGTTTGATTTTTTTTTTTAAAAATCTTTGTGGTTTGATAACGATCAATGATTAGGGTTTGATATTTTTGATGATTTTAACATTAAAGGTAGGTTGAAATGATTTTTTTTTTTTTTTTTTTTATCATAAGTTTTATTTTTAGATGATAATGTTTTGGTTGCTGATGATGTTGATAAAGATTTATTGATGTTGTAGATTTTGTTTAAGGTTGGACGTCATTCCAGATGAAGTTCTAGATTTATTGATGTTCTACAAAATGTTCTGATTGTTGATGATATTGATAAAATTTTATTATTATTATTTTTTTATTTTTTGGTTCTAGAGATTGGATCTACTTTTTTTTTTTTTTTTCAATTTTTCTTTTAAATCTCATTTTTTATTTTCTTTTTAGATAAAAAATTTTTTTTTTTTTTTTTTCATTTTTTATTTGGTCAATTAGGTCAATTCAATATTATTTATTTCAATTTTTTAATCTTTATTTTTTAATATTATTTAAATCAAGGGTAAATTTGATATTTTAACTTTTTATAATATTTTTGTTAAAAAATTGATGGTACGAGGGATTTTAGATAAAAAACAAAACTATATGGTGGAAAATAGATAATATGTCAAAAGTCAAGAATTTTTTAGGATTTTCTCTTATTTTAATTATATTTTATTGCATTTACCTTTTTAACCTTGGAGTCAAACGGTCAACAGTTTAACCTAACAAAATTTGTGATAAGTAGGAATATTTTCGTCCTTTCATATGTCTTTGGAAGGTATTTTGAGTGTTTAATTTAAAGTTAGGAGATATTTTTGATAAAAATGAAACTATGTGGGCCAAATGGATAATATGTTAAAAGTTAGGGTTTTTTGGGATTTTCGCTAAAATATTTATTCAAAATTTCAGTATTTGAAGATTTCTCCATTTCTTTTTCCATTTCCGACGACGAGTCCCCTGCACTGTTCTTTTGGAGATTATTAAAATATTTTTATCCTTTTTATTGTTTTTTGGAATGTTAATCTATTTGTAATTGAAAATGTGTATGTCTGTTAATGTGAAGCTGGTGAAGATGGAGGCTGATGTACTCAAGGCCTTGAAGTTTGAAATGGGCCTTGAGTATATTTATTAACTGCTTAATTCTTTGTGTGCCTTTCGACAGGCCTCCAGTTTGCAGCTAGAGTTCCTTGGCTGCTACCTTGCAGAGTTGAGCTTATTAGATTATAGTTGTGTGAAATTCCTGCCTTCTTTGGTGGCTGCATCTGTTATTTATCTATCAAGATTCATAATGCGACCAAAGGTCCAACCTTTTTGTTTTGCTTATTTGGTACTACAGAACCGAGCATTTTGTTGAATTCGCGTTAGTGTCAGATGAGTTTCGCAAAAAATTTGCTTGATTGGATTTCATGTGAGAGCAAGACTGTATTCACGTGAGAGCAACAAGGTGCTGATAGCCACAGTCTAGCAAAAGAGTAATTCATGTCAATCCTCTTGAGTTTCCAGTTTCCGATAATTTCTCAACACGTAATATAATGAATATGATATCCTTGTGGTTAACAAACCATTGATGCCAAATTATATAAAATAATTATCTCTTTCCTTTTTTTTAACTATTTGGAACATGGACAGTATAGTTTTATAACATTGCTGAGTTTTGAAATATACTGCCGTAATTTGTGTACTTTTCATCACCAGGTTATTGGTAAAGCGCTTGCACTTGATGAAATAATTAACTACATACAGTCACTGCTGCGGCAAGTTGAGGTATGCTCTACCATCTTATGTGTTTATTATCACTTCATAACATTAAATCTTGACTTTTGCCACTTGATTTTACTTTTGTAGTTTTGTCTATGAAATCAGAAGCTGTCAATTCAAGGATGAGCATGGCCCTTAAATTAGCAATGTCCATGAGCTTGATGTTGTCACAGGATTGATAATTCATATATATATATATATATATATATTTTTTTTTTTTCCTTATGTTAAGGGGATTCAACTTACCATAATTCTCTTTGGAAATTTAGGAATTATACAAGCTTTCTTATATGGATTAACCAATCATTTTATGACTATGTCAAAGGTTTTAAATTTTGCAAACGAAGATAAAGTTGGCAAGCTAGGCTGTTGACTTATTGGATAGACCAGTTGTTCAGTTTTCGGATGCTAAAGAAGTACGGAGCTTAGACCTTATCTTAATTGAGTTCGATGGCATCTTGCTTTAATTAGCAGAATGTTGATTACTTGTGTGTGTTATTATTTATTTATTTATTTATTTTACTTTTATTATTTTCAAATGAAATATGTCGATGGTGAAATCTAGTTAACTAAAATTTCAAGCCCAATAACTACAATCAAAGAGAAATAATGCAAACGAAAGAGAAAGGAAGAGTGGAAACATTGTATATGCAATGGTTTTTACATGGTTTAGTCAGAATAGTGCCTACGTCTACAACTGTTTCTTTTATAATTTCTGCAGAGTAACAGTATATTATTATTTTCGTATATTACAATGTAATTTCAACTCCTATTTATAGGGAGGGGCGTTATAATTTCAGTAGAAATAAAATAGGAAAGAATCGTGCATTAATTACATTCCAAAATCAGTTTGCATTGAATCAAAAGCCGGTTCCACTAAATTAGGGATCAAATCTATCAATGTTTGAATTTGAATTTATTTTCAATTCTGGTGGCAGAATCACGATCAATTTAGGTTGTTGCATTTTCTGGAAGATTTTCTTAGCGAGCTAGATATTGCCTTGGACGATCTCGAGCTAGATTTTTCTTGAGCAACGAGCTGTGCACAGAGCAAGCTGAGTAATACTAGCCAGCGACCTGTGAGTAATAGTGGCAATGCGAGCTCCTCCCCACTAGCTGAGGAGCTCACTTGGGCCGGATATTGGCCAACTAGGTCTTCATCTACTAGGTCGTTTTATTGGATTCAGCTTGTTGGATTTTTATCAGACTTTTACTAGTCAATTTATTCAATCCGAAATATACCCATAACCAAATCCTTTATCTTCAACTATTGTGCTAATTAGGGGTGGGCATAAAAACATGGAACCGATCCGAACACCCTGATCCGGTTCGATCCGTAGGTGTTCGGATCGGATCACATGTTCAAAAATAAGGTGTTCGGATCCTCATTTGTGAAAACACCATGTTTCACGAATCGGATCGGATCGGGGCATCCAAAACCGATCCGATCCGTGAACCCGTGAACAATGATACATACGTAATTTCATATGTCTCCATATAAAATCCACGTAATTTGATGTTGGTAGCCGACAAAGGAGATGTTGCACGTATTTGATGTTGAGTAATTTGTATGAATGTTTACAAATTTTGGGAGATATGTATTACAATTCACGAAGGTACACCAACAAGATATCTCTATTTATCTTCTTATCATAAGTTGAAATTGAAAGTAGGTGTTTTGATCCGGTCCGATCCGATCCGATCCGATCCGCAAACTAGGTGTTCGGATCGGATCGGTTCCTTCTCCTTGATGGATCATGTTCGGATCCAAAAATGACGATCCGCGAAGTTACCATGTTCAAATCGGATCCGGTCGAAAGCGATCCGAACATGGTGTTGCCCACCCCTAGTGCTAATCATATTAGAGAATTTAATCCCGCACTCACATCAAAGGCTATGAATTGTTGTGGTATATTTCCTTGCTCTAAATCCAAATTATTATTTAAAAAAATAAATAAAAAACATGTGACCTAATAATTTTATAGATTAGTTAAATATTATTTTCGAGTGGGTTCCAAGGATATAATCACCTAAAGACTTTTAAACGTTTAAAGTTAATATACATATATATATATATGTATATATATCACTTTGAAGGATTGACTTCAAAGTTTAAAGTTAATGAGAACTGAGTTCAAATTTTAGACAAACCGAAAAATTGGTTGGTGGCGAGAATAATTGGTACTACTCGTGTTTAATGATATTACATTAATATCAATTCAAAAGTTGATTACTTGCTTTAATTCTTCTCGTACGTGCCTTTGTTGTGACAGCTGACTTGTGGGATATGTTTTGAAACCTGTGCTTGTGATAGGTTGCACACTGCAGCGAGTGGTCATCCTTTTGTTTATAGATGTTGGGCAGGTTTATTGTTCCGTCTATTTGTCTTTGACTAACATCTAGATGTTTGTGTTAACACGTTTAACACGGTTATCAGTTAGAGCAGAGTCAAGAAACACCATCTGATATATATACTTTGTGATGGAGTATGTGAACTCTGCTGAGTTATTATTTGACTGCATTGTTGAGAAGGGCAGGCACCAGGAGGATGAGGCATGGATATAATCCTGTACACTCCCTGTGCAAGGAGGTAGGTATGTATCTACCTAGTACCAAGTCAATTCCACAAAAAGACAGTATGTATCTATTCGTACATGCAATAGGACCACTATAGTTTATTCTGCATTTATTGAGGAAATTGTTTGATAATCGCTCAAAAAATTTCCACCTCTCATTGCGATTTGATTATAAAATCTTTAGATATCTAAAAATGAAAGAAAGAGAGAAGTAAGCCAATCCTTTTATTACCTTCTAGGTGATTTAGGATATTATAACTTTGAACCATCAAATTAGAAGCTGATAAAAGATTGATTTGACTTGTATGTAATGACAGCCAACAATAATGTTATATGTGAAAATTATAACTAAACATTTTCATATTCATACGTTCATTTTCTTTTAATTCAATGGCATATTACAACATCTCTAAACCTAGCTTGTTTCAAAAAAATAAAAGAATAATAAGTTTTCCATATCTTTCACTAAGACTTCTCTTAATCTTGCAAGATTGGTTCCTTTGATATATAAATATGATGTTGAGCAATATATTAAGTCCCTTCTCTTTGAAAACACACCTACTATAGAGAAGCAAAAAAAGTTTAGTCTCAATGAGTACTTATTGAAATGGCAAAAGCACAATCTTTCTATTATTTAACAAGGAACTCGACATATATCAAACAATGGAAGGTTTTAATGTGGCAATGCATATTTGCACCTCACTAAAATTATGGATATACACTATTTTCATAAGTACACCTCATTTAAAAATTTCAAAAGTTTTACTAAATAAAAGAAATTTTTGCTTTGCTGCCATTAAATCTACGATAAAAAGGGTTTTCCCAATAACAACACTAAAATTGGTTTCAAATAAATATATTCATTTAAAAAAAAAAAAAAAAGTTAATGGAGTGATGCACTCAAATTCACTATGCGGTTTTGTGAGATTTCTGGATTATAAAAAAAAAAGGGAGTAACATAAAAGGGGTATACATAAAGGTTTGTAAAGGTGTAAATATTAATATTATATAATATGCATACCAATTTTAATGTTTAATTAACTATTTATGGTCTGCCACCTTTTAGCAAAGATGATGTGCATCTCTCCAATAACTATGATGTTGGGGATTCAATTCCCACCAAATTTGTCTATAGTTTTCTCTTATTATGATAGTAATTGGCTTCTATTTATGGATGTAGAAATTTGGGGGGCACAAATAATATTTGATCTTACAAACTCTTGTTAATTATTTTAACTCATTTGATATTGACTTAAACTAATGTTGGCGGGCCGTCAATAATGACTAGGTCTTATTTCTGTGTCGGGCTTTCAATAAACTATTATTTATTATTATATTTGTGTGACTAGTTAAAGAGTATCATGCTGGACAGGTACAAAAACTACGGATGATATAAAATTCCACCGACAAGGAAAAGACTTGAAGCTGTTAACAATTTTTTTTTTTTTTTTAAATCCTTAGACCCCTTGACATCAGGTTAGTTAACCGTCATATCACAGAAATCGGTAGAGATCTATTAACATATTCGTGGAAAAATTGCCACATTTTTTACCTGTTTTGCATGGTTTGCTGCTTAAACCTGCCATTTGTTTTCATCAAAGCATTGGATAGATGGGTTGGTGACCACTCCACTAGGCACTAGCACACTTAAATCCTTAAAAAAAACAATAAAAAAATAAAGAATTCCATCAACCTTTCTAGTATTTTTTAAAAATGAATAATGCAATTGAAAGCAATTACAACATTTAGTTATAAATACCCTAAAACATATACCATAAAAACTAAAATTTCGTGTTTTGTTGTTGTGTGAATATCAGAGATTGTTCCCAAATTAGAAATTACATCAACAAATATCATTTGGGTGCTTTTTCATAAATAATAGAGAGAAGTAATAAGGTTATTTATGATGGTTAAGATAGCCAGAGATCTCTGAAATCATGGAAGTGTAAACACCCATGCAAATAGCGGCCAAATTGACAAAATGTCTAGGGACCATCAATCGTGCAACACGCCTCCTCAATCGTGCAACACACCTTGCCAGGCTAGTAATGAATACTATAAATATGGTCACTTTTACTTCATATCTCCAATCCGGTATGATAACATATATTTTCTCATCTCTGAACTATTTTAATAAAATATTTTTCCATGGCTTTCTCTTACCCTACTAGCCAAAATGAAAGCAATGCCAATGATAATGCTATGGTTTCTTACCCTTTGAAAGATGTCATTTGTCCAAGTGAACGCCCCAAGTTCTCCGTAAGTTTTATTTTATTTTATTTTTTAAAGTTTATACGTTAACAATTCCGCTTAACCTAAAGAAATGAACAAATGAAAAACTTAATAGAGATTCTTATGCCTTAAAACAAAATTTGTGTTTTTATCTGAACTGAACTTTTTTTGTGATAAAAGTTATTTTTAACGTATTTATGATCTAATGACTTGCGTTAAAGTGACCTTTAATTTAATATGAGAGTTAAATTTGCGTACTTTTATATCATACTTTATATTTAAGTGGTGGCTGGTATATAATTATATATAGTAATATATACCTTATAATCTAGAAGACTAATTTATTAAACTGTGGCATTTACTAATATGTATACTTTTTTTTTAACTACACATGTGAGTTCTCCTGTAATAGGATGATGTTCATGTCAAGCATGCACAGAAACTAAAGGTGTTCAAACAAATCCTTATTGAAGTAGGAGAAGATCCTTTTGAAGGATTGGCCATGATAGATGCTACTCAACGTCTTGGCATCGATTACCATTTCCAAGGTGAGATAGAGAAAATTCTTCGAAAGCACTATACGACAATTACCAACAGCTATACTGGTCATCCTCAAAATCTTCAGAAGGTTGCCCTTCGCTTTCGACTGCTAAGACAAGAAGGCTATAATGTACAAGCAGGTGTATATTTATTTTGGCCCCAAACCTTTCTTGCAGTTGTTTTGTTTAGAAGACTAGGGGTGGGCATATGTTGGGTTAGATTAGCTTTGGACAAAATCAAACCAAAGCTGACTATTTTCGATTTTTTGAACTGAAAACCAACCCAACTAGATTTAGGGAGGAAAACCAACCTCAACCAACTAGCGTTAGGTCAGTTTGGTTCGATCAATTTACGTTGGTTTCAGCAGTTCACCACTAAATTCAAACCAAAATTGAAAAACCAAGATCAATACCATCAATTACCGGTTTACAAAATTAAAATTTTCAGTTCATCACCATAACCAATATCATCAATCTCATGAATTATAAAAACATGAGACAAGATCTTCTTCTTCTTTTTTTTTTTTTTTTTTTTTTTTTTTTTTTTTTTTTAATGTATATATATAAATTAAAGGGAAATTTGCAAAAGCCTCCCCTGAGATTAGTTGAAATTGCACCAACATGAGAGTGTTTGCGATACTCGCATTAAGGCTACTTGAGGTTCTAATAATTCAACACAAACCTCCCTTGTAGTTAGAGAGTTGTCAACTAGCCATTGATAAGTGACATTGGGAAAGGGTAAAAATGTGAAAAAAATATTATATTATTAATTTAATTAAAACATTACAATTTAAAAATTAAAAAAAAAAAACATAAAAAATCCGATCACCACTATTTCATCATCTCCATCATTCTCTTCGTCTCTACATTTCATCATCCTCTTTATTGCCCTAATACCACAATCTTGTTCATCATCACCATTATCTCTCCATTTCATTATCATCCATCAACTTCATCATTTCCACACCACCCAAATTAATTTTTATGATTTTTTTTTTAAAAAAATGTATGAAAAAAAAAAATCAATCTCCACCATCGGAGATTGGTCTCCGACATTGGAGACCCTTTGGTCTCCAGTTATAAAGACCAAATATGGTCTCGATCATAGAAGACTAGATCAGATTGGTCTAATCTTTGGTGATAGAGACTAGAATCTGGTCTTCATCACTGGAGAACAAATTGATCTAGTCTAGGCTCCAATGATGTAATCCACAATTTGACCTCTATTCGGAGGCCATATTTGGTTTCTGACGATGGAAACTAGTTATGGTCTGCATCACTTAAGACCCGGTCGTCATCTCTGGAGACTAGAAACCTAGTCTCTCTACGATGAAGACCAGAATTTGGTCTCTATCAGAGACCAAATCTAGTCTTCGATGATGGAGACTAGTTTTTTTTGTCTTGATTGCTAAAAACCAAAATTTGATCTCCATCAGAGATCAGAATCCGGTCTTCTATGGACTGGTTTCCAATGGAGACTAGACCACTATTTTTTTTTTTAATTTTTTAATTAAATTAAAAATATATATTATATTAATTTTACATTTAAAAAAATAAAATTTTTTACTTTACATTTGATTTGATTGGTATTTTAGTCTTTTTGTATATTTAAACATTAACCATGAGTACTTAACAGTGATTGACCAACGATAGTGGAGGTTTGTTTTGAATTATTGGAACCTAAAGTAGCCTTAATGTGAGTACCCTTATATTGGTGCAATTTCACCTAATCTCGAGGGAGGTTTGAGCAATTTGCCCTAAATTTGAGCCAAAAATAAAATGTTTTTAATTGCAGTCACCTCCAGCCTTCTTATAATTGTCTTCCAAAAAAAAAAAAAAAAAAACTACCATAGAAAAAGAAGTTCGTTAGAGAGCTTGGTGGAATTGACAAAGTCGAAGGTGAAAGCTTTGAACTTGAAGAAGATGAAGTCAAAGGTAAGTGCTTTGAGCAAACGACGATGGAGGAAAAGAAACCCACTACCACAAACTAGAAACTCGCTAAAGAATAGGGTGATTAGAAGGAGAGTGATGAACCAGAGAAAAGGGTTAAAGGAGGAGAGCAACGAACTAGAAAAAGGAGGTGTAACAAACTAGAGAAGAGGGTGAGAGGAGGAGAGTGATGAACAAGAGAGAGGAGGAAAGTGATGAACCAAAGAAGAGATATGAAAGTGATCATGAAAGGAGAGGTCGATGGCTAGGGTTGAGAATGAGAATTTTCAAGAGATGAGAGATGAGATTTCTATACTTAGTATTTATTTTAATATATATATATATAAGTCGTTTTTTAGTTCAAATGGTTTTTTTGACCCAAAAACAATCCGAAACAGAAAATATCAGTTTTAAATGTTGAAAATTGACATGACCCAAAATAAATTTGAAAACCAACATTTTTAGATCGAGTTGGGTAGGTTCCAGGTTTTTTGCCCATCCCTATAGAAGACATATAATTTATTTTCTAATGGGTGTATATATTATACGTAAAACAGATGTGTTTAATGATTTACTGAGAAACAACGAAGGGAAATCTCATTGGAATGCAAGTGAAGACATCAAGGGATTGATGGAGTTATATGAAGCTGCACAGCTAAGTGTAGAAGGAGAAAGTGTGCTTGAGGAAGCTGGAAATTTCAGTGCCAATCTCCTCAATGAATTGATGAAAAATCAGCTTGATCATTGTCAAGCTAGAGTGGTGGAAAATACATTGAAGTATCCACAACACAAAAGCTTGCCGAGGTTCACGGCCAAAACATTATTTCTGAGTAATTACCGAGGTGAAAATGGGTGGATACATGTTTTACGAGAACTAGCAACTATGGAATTCAACATGGTCAAGTCCTTACACCAAAAAGAAGTTGTTCAAGTATCCAAGTATGATCATGATCATATATATACAGGACATGATTATTTTCTCAATTTAACGTGTATTTATGTTTTTCAAGATTTCTCATTTTGACATGTTCGTTTCTCATATTATAGATGGTGGAAAGATCTTGGTTTAGCAATGAAGTTGAAGTTTACTAGAGATCAACCAATTAAATGGTACATTTGGTCCATGGCTAGCCTCACAGATCCGAACTTGGCAGAGCAGAGAGTAGAGCTCACAAAATCTATATCACTCGTGTACATTATTGATGATATTTTTGATGTTCATGGGACACTCGATGAACTCACTCTCTTTACAGAAACTATTAGCAGGTAAATATACATGCTTTGTTTCTTTTGTTTTCTCTTCTCGAATCTCCCTGATTAATGTGAAATTTAACTCTCTAGATGGGATCTTTCTGCTGCTGATCAACTACCGGAGTATTTGAGGATATCTTTCGAGGCTCTTAATGATATCACTGACGAAATCAGCTCTAAAGTCTATAAACAGCATGGATATAATCCTGTACACTCCCTGCGCAAGGCGGTATGTGTCTACCTAATACCAAGTCAATAATTTCTGGCGTCCACAAAATTTGATAATAAATTATCGAGAAAGTTTTAGATTATATCTAACAAATACATGGCTTCAACATCTATACTAATATCAGTAATAGTTTTCAATCAATCAATTAATTAATTGATTCACTCTCCTCTATTTATAATTTAAGAAAAATAGGTAAATAAATATTATAGTCACAAATTTAAAACAAAATTTTAACTAACATATACTCTTGACTCTAAATAATATGTATGGTTGTTATTCTTTCAGTGGGCAAGTTTATGCAATGCATTTCTAGTCGAAGCAAAATGGTTTGATTCCGGGCACTTGCCAAAGGCTGAAGAGTACTTGGAAAATGGAATTGTAAGTTCAGGTGTACATGTGGGACTGGTCCACATTTTCTTTCTTCTAGGTCAAAATTTAACCAAGGAAATTGTGGAGCTCATTGATAACCAACCAGGCATAATATCTTCCACCGCTACAATTCTTCGGCTCTGGGACGACTTGGGAAGTGCCAAGGTAACTTCTCCGAGAACCCTACCTTGGTTTTTTTTTGTCAGTATTAATTAGACAACAATAATTTCCAACATGATGCAACAAATGTGATAAGTCACACTCACATTTATGTTATCGGCCCCCAAAAACTTTTATTTTATTTGTGGTGGGAGAGGGAGGAGACATTTAATGATATTTTTTAAAAAACTTTTTTTTATATATATTTATGGTGGGGAAGGGATTTTTTTTTTTTTTTTTTTTGTGTAATTAATTTGGGGTGGGGAGGGATCATAACTCAAGCTTGTGCATCATTTGTATGTATTCTAATAATATACACATGTATTGTGATAATAAACAGGATGAGATCATATAATAATATAAAGATGATAAATATTTGTATGTATTGTAATAATATACACAGGATGAGAATCAGGAAGGCAAAGATGGATCATACTTACATTACTACATGAAAGAAAATCAAGACATGACAGTTGAAGGTGCACGAAATCATGCTACGGATAAGATTTCCGATGCTTGGAAGCGCCTCAAGAAGGAATGCCTCTCCCCGAACCTGTTTTCAACATCTTTCAATAGGGCTTGTCTTAATGTTGCAAGAATGGTTCCATTGATGTATAATTATGATGACAACCAACGGCTTCCAATCCTTGAGGACTATATCAAGACCCTTCTGTTTGAAAACACACCTACCGGAGGAGTATATTAAGTTTCTATGATTTCTTCTGTTCAATAATTAAGGAAATATACCAATGTATGAGCTAATATTTGGGCAAAAAAAAGTTATAATTACAGTCAAACTTAAACTTTTGTTTGAATTTGTATCTAAAATAATTCTCAGGATGCTCTGGTAGATTTTGACCTTGTTGGAGCACTAATGGGGTCTTTTAAGCACGATAATGTATTGTACTACTGTGTATGGAAGATCTCATTTTGATATATGGACTCAATTCATAGATGCAATGGGGTCTAGTATAGTTTATCTTCTTATTTGCATTGATGAAATTGTTTGACAATCAATAAAGGTAAAAAAATTGCCACCTTTCATTGAGATTTGGTTATAAAATTTGTAAACATCAGAAAAAGGGACAGAGAGGAGAAAGTGGCTTTAGTGTAATGGCAAAACCAAAAGTCCACCCACTTACTTTATGAAAAGGTTGTGCGTACAACTCACGAGTCTCATTTAATTTGGACAATTTCGCCCACATATATGGATTGCCCGCTCCCGTCTTTTGGGAGATGATCTTTTGACCATGCCTTAAAGTTATATTGTAGCACCAGCATTCCGAGAGTTGTATTGGCAAAATATATGATGAGGATCTGTTGAAGGAGCGATGCAATGCACAGAGACTGTGCAGTTGAAGGCATAATATATGTTGAGGATTTGTTGAAGTTAGCTAATGTAGCGATCACCTTCCATCTATTTTTCAAATAGGATGATAGGGCCTACACTCCTCACTTTCTGTCGGTCATTAAAGAGAATGCAGAGGTGTGGAGCTCATTCCCTTGAGGTATATTGAGCTACAGTATAC
The DNA here is from genome assembly GCA_019925255.1 of Litchi chinensis. Classification (NCBI taxonomy): domain Eukaryota; kingdom Viridiplantae; phylum Streptophyta; class Magnoliopsida; order Sapindales; family Sapindaceae; genus Litchi; species Litchi chinensis. The sequence goes on along the minus strand of CM034469.1, from coordinate 11,774,151 downwards.
TAGTCTATAGCCTTTATTTAGTGATTAATGAGGAGTGGAATAAAAACATACCAAAGACTGTTAACATTTATTGCAATGTCTCAGTATTTTAGGTACACCTAATATGGTTAATAATATTTATAATTTGCACTTAAATGGTTAATATTTATGGTTATATATATATATATATATATATATACTAACTATATATTTGTTTTTCATTTAATTATTTGTGCATTATAATGGTGGCCAGTGTTCCAAAAGTCAGCCAAATCGATCGATTTTTCATCAAAAAATCAGTAATTGGCACTGTGCCAATACTGTAATGCCCATATTGGGGGTCCTGGTCATTAAAGGTATGGAGAACACAAAGACGGTGGCAAATCCAGTAGTGGCATAGTTAAGCTAAAAAAAATGGAAAGAAGGAGGGAAGAAGAAGAAGAACACACGACAGTGACAGATCCGACAAAGAAGACGAATGTATGGTGGCAAATTTGGTGAAGAAGAAAAACATACGACAGCGACAAAAAATGAGAAGAACTAGTGGCACCTAGTCCAGTGGTTAGAGGCAGTGAGAGTGACAGTGAGAGAGAGAGAGAGGGCTAAAGTGGACAACGAGGGTTTTGTGTTTATCATGATATTTGTTTATATAGTGGGGTAAAATTACATAAACCACTTGAGGTTTGATAAAATTAAACTAATATCTTATATTTAGCCCCTAAAGTTAAAAAAAATACTAGTTTATATCTTTAAATTTTAAAAATAATAATTTTTACTTAAAATAGTGCCTGCCGATTAATCCCTTATTAATCATCGAATAACCGATAAATCACTAACCGTTATCTGGCCAGTCGATTAGTGATTATTGATTTTTGAAACCATGATGGTGGCTACTCGAAATGTTTCCAGTGTTGAGAAACAAGATAGAACAAATAACTAGGGCTTGAAAATTGCCCTGCCAAGGTGCATGAGATGGATACTTAAGAAGACACCTAAAGACATAAAAAGCCTTAAAGATTTTCCCTTTGTAAGTGTCGAACCCAACTTAATTTGGTTTCCTTTTCTCTTTTTTGTTTAATTATCTTTATTTATTTGTAATATATTAAGTATACAATAATATATATTGTAGATAACTGGTAAAAGGAGAACCTTTGAGCCTACTAATGCCAAAAGAGAGACGAATTATTAGGGTTCATTCAATTCTAAGCATTCGGTTGGCGAAGAGGTCTATAAGGTTAGTGGTGAAGGGAGTGGGAATGATGATGAGGTAGAGGGTGTAAAGGGTGATAATGATTATGAGGTGGAAGGTGAAAAGGCTGAACATGAGGTAGAGGGTGAATGAGATGTTCATGAGTTAAAGGGTGAACAGAGTAATGATGATCATGTGGTTGAGGAGTTTACAAGGGAGGAGGATAAGTAGCCTGAAGACTTCCCAAACATACAATCTGAATCGAAGGATGGATTTTCAATGTTGAGGACAAAAATGTCGTAGTTTGTATAAAACGTACATTCTAAGATACGAATCTTCTACTTATTTCATTGTTAAGTGAATATCTTTTAATAAATGAAAAAGTCATGGACATGTTATATAGTACTATGAAGTTGGATAGAGAAACAGAGTCTCTAAACATGATAGATAAAGTGTAATTATTTAAAGATGCAGGTTATATTTTCTTAATGCTAAAAAAAACAAGGGAGACTCTGTCAATTTTTTTTTTTTTTTTTTTTTTAAATTGTGTACAATATGTAATTTATATATATATTCTGTAGGTGAAGTAGTTGTTTGAGTTTCTTATGGATTTGTAGAAGACAAACCATAAGATCCATAAAAGAAACCAAAAGATCCTAAGTAGGATGGATAAGAGGTTGAAAAGGGTGGAAGATCATTTAAAAATTCCTACATCTTTGGCTGGTGGGCACAAATCGGATGATGATGAGGATAACGATGATGATGATGATGATGTTAGGAGCTCTATCCAAGATGAGCACATCTATAGCCCACCACCACCATCATCATATCAAGATGAGGGGGTCCATCAGTCACCTCTCTATGAGAACGAGGGAGTCCATCAGCCACTCTTTCAATAAGGAGGACTAAGAGGTCCACCAGTGCCAAAGTGTGCACCGATCACCCATCTATCAGGAGGACCAAGAGGCACATCAATCTTAAGGTGTCCATTAGTTACCTTTGTATGAAGAGGACCAAGAGATCTATGACTCCCAAAAGGTCTTATGAGATCTATCAGTCTTAGAGGTGAAGCGTGATGATGACTAGGTAAATTTTGCAATTCTATTGCGTTATAGTCTAATATATTTCTAAATATGTAATTGATGTTTTTGATTAACTTATAGTTGCAGAATAAAGCTATCTAGAAACAGAGCAAACAAAAGATGAAGCTAGCGGTATTTGTACAGATGCCATATACAAATCCTTGACGCTGAAAAAGAAAAAAAAAGGCCAAAACTAGCGCTTAAGGAGGTGGCGGAGTCTATAGACCCTATACAGATTGTGTAAAATGAATACAAAGCTTCCTTGTCTTTGGACCTCAGGTATTGATAAAAAACATAATTATTATCTTTTCATCCTAGTTACTAATGTTATAAAATTTACAATATATGTATATATATATTTATTTATTTATTTTAGGCATGCGGTTGATCATTGCGGGTGGAGCGTGATATCAGCTATGTTGAAAACCCTCGAGGATAAGGACTAATGGTTAAGTTCAGAGCACGTCGATTATTATTTAATATGCCTATAAAAGAAATGGTGGAATGGGGTTGAGGATACTAGATACGTGGTCTATAAGAGTTTCTTGCTTGTGAGTGTTTATATTTCAGTTATGCATTTTAATTTTTTATCATGTGTCCTTGAAGTTAAATAACATGTTTGATTTTTATCTTGTAGACATTTATGACATTGTATTATAATGCATATTGCGTGTGCCTGAGAATAAAATTTGATCTGACTATGGCTATATCCGCAAAGTGGCATGCATTCGTTAGTGGTCAGATATATACATTAGTCTCATGGTAACATATTGAAAATGTAAGTATTGTTCGAAAATTAAGAGTTATTATTTGATTATTCGAATTAGTCCTATACCACCGATATCTTTAAACTATAGGTGTTACTATCATGTTGTTTTAGTCAAAGTCATTGGATCCTTTGTTAGGTGTGCTTAAGAGAGTAGAAAATATTAATGTATAATTCCCTTGGACATATCAACTTTAACATACAAAGCCAGCCACTTGAGCTGCTAGTATGTTTGATGCCTATCTTATTGCGGGTCATTGGATTTTATGAGAGGATTAATGTAGATATACCACTTGTGGATGAGCGATGGAAACTTGAGTGTCTTAATATAGCGTATGTGCCCTAGCAACCCAATGGGTGAGTAAATTAATTACTTAATTAATTATATTATATTCTAAATGTTAAATTATTAAATTAAATTAATTTATTATTGATACAGAATAAGTTATGGAGTATATATGGCAATGTACATACATGACTTTTTACAATCGAAAGAAAATACATGGAAATCAAGATGATGCGATCAGGTTAAAGACGCCATTATATTAAAGGCAGAGATTGCTAGGGATATATATATATATATATATATATATTCCACACCATTGCATAAGATAGCAAATTTGAGCAATGGATACTAGATACTGATGGAGAGGTTGTATATAATAAGTAATTTTATTAGTAAAACTTATTAATTATTCATTTTGTTAATTATTAACTCACAAAAATAATATACTGATTATATTATTCCTGTTAATATTGTTAAGTACAAGGTAACACTCATCTAGTATACTTCCAAAAGCATTGTCCAGTTTTTAGGAGCCGTTGAAAACTGAGATAGGTTTTCCAATGTCATTGAAAACCAATCCCACCCATTTCAACTTTTAAAAGGGATGGAAAACCGATTTCGATTTTTTAGGACCTCTTAAAAACTAATCCATTTTTTTTTTTCTCTTTTTACCTTTTTTCCCCCACCCATTTTGAAGGTTTTCAATAACCAAAAAGACATAAAAGCCATAAAATTAATATAATATCACACAATGGATGAATATTACAAACAAACATGATTGGATGAATCAAAAGTGAGAATTGCACAAGGTGAAATATAGTCATCTAATTCCATGTCTCACTCTAATGTCACCATATGGTGGCATTTTGTAAGTTATGTACTCAATTTCGCCTTAATTGATTAAATTCAAACAATTTGGAGGGTTTTTGTTACCTATTGAAAGTCATATCAAGGGGATAAAATTAAAAAATAATAATAATAAAATAAAATGAATGTTGAATTGGTTTTTAAAGGGGTTTCAATTTTTCAAGCATTATTAAAAAACCGATACAACGTTTTTTCCTCTTTTTACTCCTTTTTCCACCCATTTTCACGGTTCCCCATGACAAGAAAGACACAAAAACTAATCCATTTTAATTCAATTACTTTACTTCATTATATTTGCAAATATGACTAATTTAATTTCTAATAATTAATGAAATTTTAACAGTCTTCCTTGTTTTTGACTATTCGGGTATAATAGTACCTTTGTAATATATATACTAATACCAATTAATATGAATATGAATATCACACCACCACTACTATAAAATATTCAATGAAGTGGGCATTGTCACAACCGTATTATGCAAAATAAGATATACATGAAGTAGAAGTTTTAAAATATAACATAAAATACATGAAAACAAAAGTTTCAAATTAATGTTTATTCATTGTTTTCATCATTACTCAACATTGGAGTAAGAGTAGGAAACTGTAAATGACATCGATATTGGTTGTGTTTAGTCTCACGAAAGAGGTAGCATCTTCAAGAGGACGCGATATTTTCACCAGCATTTGCGCTCATCCCAACTTCTGCAATAGCGGCTGCACTCATCCCAGTTTCCCTAATAGCGATTGCATTCTTCTTGGCTTCTCCACTAGAGAAGAGAAAGAGGTGGAGAGTGACAAACCAGAGAAGAGAGATGAGAGTGATAGTGAAGGGAGATGGTCGATGGCTAGGGTTGAGAGTGAGAGTGTTAGTTTGCTAGAGATGAGAGATGAGAGATGAGATTTTTATACTCAAAATTTATACATATAGATATATATATATATATATGCATATATGTGTATAGATATATAAGTCGATTTTTTTCGTTCAGGTAGATTTTTTTGTTCTGAAATTGATTTGAAATAGAAAAAATCAGTTTTAATCATTGAAAATAGACCCAACCTGAAATAAATTTGAAAACAAACATTTTCGGGACAGCTCTGGTCGGTCCCCCTTTTTTAGCTCACCCCTATAGAAGACATTTATTTATTTTTTTTCAAACGGGTGAGTATATATTATATGTAAAACAGATGTGTTTAATGATTTCTGAGAAACAAGGAGAGGATATATTATACATAAAATAGATGTGTCTAATGATTTCTGAAAAACAAGGAAGGGAAATCTCATTGTAATGCAAGTGAAGACATCAAGGGATTGATGGAGTTATATGAAGCTGCACAGCTAAGTGTAGAAGGAGAAAATGTGCTTGATGAAGCTGGAAATTTCAGTGCCAATCTCCTCAATGAATTGATGAAAAATCAGCTTGATCATCATTGTCAAGCTAGAGTTGTAGGAAATACGTTGAGATATACACATCACAAAAGCCTGCCAAGGTTCACGGCCAAAACATTATTTCTGAGTAATTACCAAGGTGAAAATGGGTGGGCACATCTTTTACGTGCACTAGCAATTATGGAATTCAAGATGGTCAAATCCTTACACCAAAAAGAAATTGTTCAGGTATCCGAGTATGATCATGATCATATATACACAAAACATGATTATTCTCTCAATTTAACATGTATATATGTTTGTCAAGATTTTCTCATTTTCACATGTTTGTTTGTCATATTATAGATGGTGGAAAGATCTTGGTTTAGCAACGAAGTTGAAGTTTGCTAGAGATCAACTAATTAAATGGTACATTTGGTCCATGGCCAACCTCACAGATCCAAACTTGTCAGAGCAGAGAGTAGAGCTCACAAAACCTATATCACTTATCTACATTATTGATGACATTTTTGATGTTCATGGAACTCACTCTCTTTACCGAAACTATTAGCAGGTATGTATGCATGCTTTGTTTCTTTTTGTTTTCTCTCTTCTTTCTCGAATCTCCCAGGTTGATCTGAAATTTAACTCTCCAGATGGGATCTTGCGGCTGCTGATCAACTTCTGGACTATTTGAGGATATGTTTCAAGGATCTTAATGATATCACTGATGAAATCAGCTCTAAAGTCTATAAACAGCATGGATATAATCCTGTACACTCCCTGCGCAAGGCGGTATGTATCTGCCTAATACCAACTCAATAATTTCTGGCGTCTACAAAATTTAATAATAAATTATCGAGAAAGTTTTTAGATTATATCTAACAAATACATGACTTCGACATCTATACTGATATTAATGTTAGTTTTCAATCACATCATCAATTAATTAATTGATCCACTCTCCTCTATTTAATTTAAGAAAAAATAAATAAATAAATATTATACTCTCAAATTTAAAACAAAATTTTAACTAATATATACTTTTGACTCTAAATAATATGTATGGCTTTTATTCTTTCAGTGGGCAAGTTTATACAACGCCTTTCTAGTTGAAGCAAAATGGTTTGACTCCGGGCACTTGCCAAAGGCTGAAGAGTACTTGGAAAATGGAATTGTAAGTTCAGGTGTACACGTGGGACTGGTCCACATTTTCTGTCTTCTAGGTCAAAATTTAACCAAGGAAATTGTGGAGCTCATTGATAACCAACCAGGCATAATATCTTCCACCGCTACAATTCTTCGGCTTTGGGACCACTTGGGACGTGCAAAGGTAACTTCTCCGAAAATCCTACCTATTTGTCTGTCTGTTTGTTTGTTTGTTAGTTTGTTTTTAATTTTTAATTTTTTTAATTTCTCAGTATTAATTTGACAACAAAAATTTCTAACATGATTCACCAAACGTGATAAGTCACACTCACATTTATGTTATCGGCTCTGAAGAATTTTTTATTTATGGTGGGGGAGGGAGGAGATATATAATGAGATTTTTTTTTTCTTTATTTGTGGTGAGGAAGGGAGATTTTTTTTTTCCTTTTAATTTATGGTGGGGGAGGGATGACAACGTGAGCATGTGAATCATTTGTATGTATTGTAATAATACACACATGTATGTATTGTAATAATTTACATAGGATGAGATCGTATAATAATATAAAGTTATTAAACATCTGTATGTATTGTAATAATAATATAATATTACACCCACGATGAGAATCCGGAAGGCAAAGATGGATCATTCTTACATTACTACATGGAAAAAAATAAAGACATGACAGTTGAAGATGCACGAAATCATGCTATGGATAAGATTTCAGATGCTTGGAAGCGCCTCAAGAAGGAATGCCTCTTCCCGAACCTGTTTTCGACATCTTTCAATAGGGCTTGTCTTAATCTTGCAAGAATGGTTCCGTTGATGTATACTTATGATGACAACCAATGGCTTCCAATCCTTGAGGACTATATCAAGACCCTTCTGTTTGAAAACACACCTACTGGACGAGTATATTAAGTTTCTATGATTTCATCTGTTCAATAAGAAAATAGACTAATGTATGAGCCAGTATTTGGGCAAAAAAGTGTATAATTATCGTCAAACCTAAACTTTTGTTTGAGTTTGTATCTAAAATAATTCGCAGGATGCTCTGGTAGATTTGGACCTTATTGGTGCACTAATTAAGCACGAAAATGTACTGTACTACTATGTGTGAAAGGTCTTATTTTGATATATGGACTCGATTCATAGATGCAATAGGGTCCAGTATTGTTTATCTTCTTATCTGCATTTATTGATGAAATTGTTTGACAATCAATGAAGGTCAAGAAATTTCCACCTCTCGTTGAGATTTGGTTATAAAATCTTTAAACGTCAAAAAAAGAGAAAGAGAGGAGAAAGTGGTTTTGGTGTAGTTACAAAACCAAAAGCCCATCCACTTGCCTTATAAAATGATTGTGGGTTTAATTCAGGGATCGCATTTAATGTGGATAATTTTTTCAGCGTATATGGGTTACCTTCTTCCTTTTTTTGGGAGTTAATCCCTGGACTGTACCTTAAAATTACATTGTAACATCAACACTCTAGGTGGGCCTTATTAATTAAAAAGAAATATAAATATATATATATATATAAACATTGAGAGAGAGAGAGAGGAAGGAGAGTGAAAAGTAAGCCAACCTTTTCATTAACTTTAAGGGATTATAACTTTGAACCATCAAATGAGAAGCTGATCAAGAACAGTGGGTGGCCTGGTGGAAAGGTACACACCACCTGCCTATCAAATGACAAGTTTTATCCTCACTCGAGCCATAATGTGTGTGACAATTTTCTCATATATTTGTGAGTAGTCATCTTCTGATCGTAGAAGTAGATTTTCAAGCCGTTCACTAAGCAACCTCTATCAATAGATCACACTATCAGTAGATCCCGATAGATATCCTATCTAATGTTAGAAGTTGTATACATATATATATATATATATTTTTTTAAAAAAATCTGATCGGAAATTTGATGTCGCGTGCATATGCCAGTTGTACTAATGACTGCCAACAACTATGTTATATATGAAAATTATAACTAAACATTTTAATATTCATACATTCATTTTCTTTTAATTCAATGGTGTAATACAACATCTTTGAACCAGTTTTCAATCTCTTTCACTCAAGCTTCTCTTAATCTTACAAGATTGTTTCCTTTGATATATAAATATGATAACTACCACTGGCTTCTGATTCTTGAGCAATGTATTAAGTCCCTTCTCTTTGAAAACACAACTACTATAGATAAGCAAATAAAGTTCAGTCTCCATTAAGCTATGATGTAAGTACTTATTGAAATGGCAAAAGCACAAATTTTCTTCTGTTTGACAAGGAAAAAGACTATTGTATGTGCTAGTATGTCTGGCCAAATATATGTTTTATTTATTGTCCATTATTTTTGTTTTTTTTTTTTTTTTTCATCCAAAAGAATCCTCGACATACATCAAACAATTGGAGGTTTTAATGTGATAATATATATTTGCACCTCACTAAAATCATACATACAACATTTTCATAAGTACACCTCATTGAAAAATTTTATAAGTTTTACTTAATAAAAGAAATTTCTGCTTTGCTGCCAATAAATCTATGATAAAAAGGTTTTGCTAATAACAACAATAAAATTGATTTTTAAATAAATAATTTAACAAAAATTAAGAGAGTAATATACTTGAATTCACTAAGTGATTTTGCAAGATTTTTGAATTATTGAAAAACATAGTACTAAAAAGAGGTATACACAAAGGCTTGTAAAGGTGTATATTAATATTATATGATATGCATACCAATTTTAACGTTTAATTAACTATTTATGGTTCATCACCTTTTAATAAGGATGATGTGCATCTCTTCAATCACTGAGCTACGGGAATTCAATTTACACCAAGTTTATGTATAGTTTTCTTCTCTTATTATGACAGTATTTGACTATTATTTATGGGAATAGAAATTTGAGGCACACATATAGTATTTGACCTTACAAATGTTACTTTTTGGCTTCTAAACAAATTTTTATTCCTTTATTTTTTCTTATTTTATTTTCAATTTTGATGTTTCATGGTATAGTCTATAATATTATTAATATATTGTACACTGACAACACACAAATTGTTTACTGCAACATTTTCTTGTAAATCAAGGCATGTTACAATGGTCCAATCTTGTGCATAACTGCCAGGCTTTTGTGTATGGTTAGGTGACGTTTTTGGCTGTTAAGTTGTTGTCTGATAGATGGAAGTGATATTTTTGTGCATAAATATTGTCCTGCTCTGCGTTGCATTATTGGTGGCTTCTTATTGCCTTTGTTGAGCTCTGTTCCTGAAGCAACAATCATCCTTGGTCAGCTTCATACCTATCTCGTTTACCCATTCAATATTTTCATTTTTAAGTGATGGTTAGATATAATTTTATCAATCCATGGCACAATTTTCTAAACAAATTTGGACTTGAGACATTTTAATGATTAGTAATACTTGTATTACCAGAAAAAGAATGTTACTCAATTCGATCATTAGATATATATATATATATATGTGAAACTATGTTACTTTTCTTAAGCCAGATAAGTAGATGAATAAAATGGTATTAATCATCTTCATCATGCAATTAATTTGTTGTTTTTCAGTTAAATGATGAAATTTTATCCTTTTTATTGTAGGAGATGTAAAAGTTAAAACAACCTTAACAATGAACTTCATATTCATTTTTCCTTACCTGTTAGATGAGTTTTGATGCTGAGGAATAAAAAAGCATTGATGCTGCCGTTGAAATAATTATGAAAGATTTTGATGTGTCTCGAAATTCATGTCTTGATGTTTGAAGATTATTGATAAATCTTGAGATTCAAAGTTTTGGTTTGATTGAGTTTTCCATTACTGTTTGCCAAATGAATTTGAGATTACAGGGTTGAATGGTGTAAGTAATTTGTTATTGATTATATTGAAATTTGAAATATCATAATTTTTATAGACGTGCTTACAGATTAGTCGGAAATTTTTTTAGCAAAAATTCATACAATTTGCAGCAACTAATTCAATTAAAATTGATAATGACTACATTAAACTGTGATTTTATTAGTTATTTTACTGAATCTTGTGTTTATTTTCCAAATGCTCTGCTTTATAAATAACAAGTTTTCATTGCTTCTTGTTAATATCACTATCGAATTTTGGGGGATTTTTTTTAACACTACTACGATTAAATTGTTTTGGTTAATGTCAAATGAATATATCCAAGAACATTTTAAAATAGATCAGGCAATCAACTGTAGGATTTCATTGTTTAAAAAGAAAGTCCAAAAAAATTGCATTTTCACTTCTATATTATAGAGAATTGAGATGGTCTCAAAGCATAATTTTGATTGTAGTCATTTTTGTTAGATTAAACTGAAGAGAACATCTGTAAATGCAATTTACATATTATTTTGAGTACCTTTTTATACTAACACCGTTTCTTTTCTCTTCTCTCTCTCTCTCTCTTTTTTAAACAAAAATTAAATTATAGAATGATCGATTTTCAAAAAAAAATCAAACTCAACCTTTACATTTCAATTGGAGTTAGATAAGCTTTTAATGTGGTTCGTGATAATTGCATCTCATTCTCTGCCGAAGAATAGGGTCTTTCGCGTCTGTAGTATTCACTGTTATATATGCTTACATTTGCATCAAAATAGCATTGTTGCTTCAAAAGAGTTACGTGACCATTAAGTATAACCGTACCTCCATAGGATCTCGGAAGATCGAGCTGGTGCTGGAGTTGTTTTGCTTGATAAAATTGGAAGCGTGGTATGCAGGACCTACTCTTTAAGCATCTAAATATTGTTTTGCTTGATGAAACTGCTCTAGAGCATTACTATACAAACATTTGTTTTCAAACAGCTGACTGTTAATCTATGTCCAAGTAGGTTGTTTTTTTACTTTTCTATCTGTAATTTGTACTTAGATTTTCATTAATTTCTTTTCAAATTCATAAGCAACTTTTTTATGCTAATCAATGATTGTAGGTTGCTATATTTAAATCTTACAAGAACTCCCCATAAATCAAGTTCAGGGTCAATGGAGAGTCAATATTCAATTTTGGCTAAATTGTATAACGAGGCAAGGGAACGCAAGGATCAGTTTCAATGTTTTGAGATGGATCATGTTCCCAGGGTACACTCTCACTGAAAATGTAGATGAATGATATATATTTCATTGTAATTACAATATACAACATGAAATCTATTTATAGACAAATACACATATTACAAAGATGGAAAACAGAACAATAAAATATATAAATATAGCATAATAATGGTGCCACAAATATGGAAAGGATTGATATGAATGATAACATCACCTCGCAAGCTTAAGATGGTGAGATGGATGCAAGCTTGAGTTTGGAAACCAAATCACGAAAATGGCTCAAATCATGCGCTCTGGTGAAGTTATTAACAAGCTGATCAACAGAAGAGATTGAATGAACTTTAATAGACCTTGATGAATATGTTGTCAAACAAAATGACAATCAATCTCAATGTGTTTGGTAAGTTCGTGAATGACATCATTATAGGCAATTTGAATAGCATTATGGTTGTCACAGCAACAGGAGAGTAGTCGCGATGTGATGAACTCTCATATTTATAAGTAACCAGTGCAGCCAAACAAGTTTTTGAGTAGTATTAGCGAGAGCCTGATATTTAATTTCAATACTAGATCGAATTATAACAGCATGTTTCTTACTACACCATAAGATAAAGGAATCACCAAGAAAGAAGCAAAAACCAATGGTAGATCGTCAATGAGTAAAGTTGCTAGCCCAATTAGCATATGAATTAGCAGGTAACTCTAATGAAAAGTTAGCAGAAAATGAAGTCCATAAAACATCGTGCTCTTGAGATATCGAAGAATAACAGTAAAATAAGTAGAATGAGGAGTAGGCACAAATTGACTAACAACATGCACAACATATACAATATCTGGTCGAGTTATGACCAAATAAATAAGGCTACTAACAAGTTATCAATAAAAAGTGGGATCACTGAGTGGTATACCTTCGAAAAACGTCAATTTAACATTAATTTCCAAAGGAATAGTATTAATTTTATTATAGGTTAAGTTAGCACGAGCAAGAAGATCCGAAATATATTCTGCTTATGAAAAATAATAACCACCAGAATCAGAAGAGATCTCAAGACCAAGAAAATAACTGAAGGAGCCAAGATCTTTCATCTCAAATTGTTGTTAGAGATAAGTGTTAAGGTCAAAGATACCAATAATATTGTCATCTGTTATAATCATGTCATCCACATAAAGTAACAAGAAAATAGAACCACAATTAGTCTTGCAAAGAAATAGTATAGAATCATAAGAGCTAGAGGCAAAACCAAACTATATAATGGTGAAAAGAACCAAACTCTAGGAGCCTACTTGAGACCATGTAGCACCTAATAGAGATGACAAACCTTGTATGGAGGGTATGGATACCCTGGTAGTGGTGTCATATATACCTTTTAATTAAGATCCTTATTAAGAAAGACATTTTTCACATCCATTTGAAACAAATCTCACCGTTTGATTACAATGACTGCCACTAAATTACAGATAGAGATAAGTCTAGCAACTAACGTAAATGTCTCCTTATAATTAATTTCATACTCTTCGGTAAAACCTTTGGCCATGAGATGGGCTTTATGTCATTCAGTAGACTCATCTGATTTTGTTTTGATCTTGTATACTCATTTGCACCCAATGGTAGATTTATTAGAAGAAAGATCAACCATGTCCCAAGTGTGAGTCTTCTTAAGAGCTTACAATTTTTTAACCAGAGCTTGCTACCAAATAGAGTTAGTGCTAGTCTATCTATAAGATTGAGGCTCCACACAAAGAAAGAATGATAGAAAAGCAATGAAAATCTCAAAGAGTTACAAGTAGTTCCCTTACCTGATTAGAGCGATGGAGAGGAGGAGCAGCAGGTGAGATTGGACAAAAGGACTCTGAAGTAGGGTCAATAGGCTAGTGAGACTACTCAAGAATGGGCTGAACATCATCAGAAGCATCTATTTGAGTCTTAGAAATACTTGAATCATTGTCATTAGGAAAGAAAGGAACAATAGAATTTATAAAATATTTATTATGAGAAGTATGTCATGTGTGAAATTTAGATATGATTAAAAACATCTTATATTTCCAAAAGACAACATGACAAGAGATATGAAAACAATTGGAGATGAGATCCCAACAATGATAACCTTTACGTTCTATGCCATAACTAAGAAAATAACATAAATGAGCTCGAGACTCTATTTTAGTTCGTTTGTGAGGAAGAAAAAGAACAAAGCAAGCACATCCAGAAACTTTTAGATTTGCATAGCTTCAAGGAGTGTAATATAGTCATTCGTAATGAGTTTGATTATCAATGACGGAGGAAGAAACATGATTGATGGTATATACTACTGTTAATACATCTTCTCCCCAAAATTTTTTAAGACAAAAGGTAGATGTGAGAAGTATACGAACAGTTTCAAGTGTGTGTCTTTGTTTGCATTTAGCGTGACCATTTTGTTAGGATGTACCTAGATATGAATGATGGTATATGGTACTTATTTAACTCAACAAATTTAGAAGAGTAGTATCTTGATATTTTATAGCATTATTAGTGCATAAAACTTTGATAGATTGGAGAATTGAGTTTGAATCATTTTAATAAAATTAGAATAAATCTTAGATAATTCAGACCTATTATGTATAAGATAAAACCATATATAATGAGAATAATCATCCACAAAAATAACAAAATACTTGGATCCCTCATGATAGTTATTGGTAAGGAACCCCAAATATCTAAATGAATTAAATCAAAGTGTCTAAGAAAAGAAATCACTATTATTAAAAGGTAAATCAAAAGATGTCTGAGAAATGGAATCACTATTATTAAAGTGTAAAGCAAGTGTTATATGAACACTTTTCATGGAATTTTATGAAGGGACCTGACTTGGATTTCCTTTATTGGAACCTTAGCAGAACCCTTCCAGCACCCCAATGGAAGTTCTTGCTGTCATCATAATGGCAATTGACTTAAAAGGACTCCGTGGAGCGAATCTGTGATAAATTTCCGTCTCACAATAATCTAAAAATCAGGGTAGAAAAATTTCGACAGCACCACGACTATTTTCCAACATTTCCAACCCTGTTAAAAGACCTGTAAATCAATATATAAACACCTTTAAAATCATTCATTCATTTCTGCATATCCAATATGGACCTCAGGTCCTCTTCACAATTAAACTCAAACATAAAATAAAATAACTCAATCATAAAACAAAATAATTAAATTATAAACCACATCAAATTTCAAAATATTGCATTGTACAAAAATCTCAAATTATTTACATAAGATCAAAGAAAATATTCACTTTATGTGTGTTTATGAAACATCAAAATATGTACATTGATTTCACTACTGCATCGTTAGAAAGCTCGCCTATCTTTGCATCATAAATTCACTCGCTTTGGGCACTTGTACTTATACTTGGTGAGGTTTTTCATAATAAAAACAGGAAAAGAGTGAGTTAACGGAACTCAATGAGTACTATGTATTTCTATTTAAACTTTCTTTCTAAAAATAGCATCTCAAAAATCATTTTAAAAGAAATCTTTATTTCCTGACATCTCTATATATATATATTTTAAAACCACATATTTTCTAAATTTGATAAGCGATTTCAAAAACTATTGCTTTGAATGAAGACAAGATATTCTATTATATTTCATAAACTTTCGTAAAACTACTACAATGCTATTTTCTAAATCTCATATATAATAATTTGCTTTTTTTTTTTTTTTTCTAAAATGTACTAATGGAAACCCGAGAAGTTACAATCACATGGTGACTAGACTAGCGCCGCTTAATGTGAGGTCAGATGACAAAATTGCTAACGGTGCTCACCGTGACAAAATTATAAAAACATCTCAACTACCTTGCAACGAGAATTACGATAGTATACGTGGAGCAAGATAATACCCTACACGTATAGAGGGCGAAACGACTGTCTCAAACCCCACACACAGATATTAATAACATACAACTACGCCCTCCCAACATTAGCCATAAATGTATATAGTATTCTAACCAGGTTTGAATTTATAAATAGTCTATGAGGTTGGGTAAGTCATTAGTCATTTAAAAATTAGTAATATATTTCAAACTTGTATTCTTTTGATATATAAGCATGAAAATACCGAAACATATTTCATTAAATCTCATTAAAACATAATAATTCAATATTTCTACAATTTCATGCTTGGAATGCTATCTTTTAAACTAATACATAAAAACACCTTATAATTCAACATGCTTAATAAAATTTTCATTTAGAAATAATCATGCTTGAAAAATAATAAGCTAACAATGCAATTGACATTCGTAAAATAAATTTACACTCACAATTTCCTGGCTTATGGAATGTTTACGATTTCCTAGTTCGCGAGAATTTTTGACTTCAGGTAGCTTCATTTCCACGTTATCTGCATATTTAAGCATTCTATTTTTAGGTAATGTTTAAACTAACTTATTCGCATATTTTTCATCGTAATCACATTTAAAACATATGGTTAGGGGTGTAATTGCAAACTCAATTTATAATGCGTCACACTTTTATAATTACACAAAATTTTATTGCAAAGTAACCATTTATATTCTAATATATTCTTTCAAATAACCAAGCTATTTTCATCATCAAAACAGCCCCTAAAATCATTCAAAACTTAAAAAACACTTTTCCATCCCCCTAACCACATTATAGCCGAATCATGACATGTCACCATACAATCTTTTTGCTTCAAATTTTCATGTTAAAATCTATCATTTCACCATTATTTTCAAGCATAAAAATCACTCAAACAATCAAACTCAAATTTGGGTCTATTACTTTCTACTTGGCTGACCTGCATATATGTTCATTCCCAACACTTTTTCCAAGTTTAACACTTAAATTTATACTAGAATCACCCCAAATATCATGACATAACAATCACATAAACTTTGAACTATAAAAATCTCTATTTGATCGAATTGCATCCTAACAGATTCCAACTTTTCCATTAAGGTTTTACACATCAATACCACACCAAAACTCATAACAATACATTTAAACTACATTTATATCTTTTTCCATCACTTAGCCATGACATATCTTGAATCAAACACAAAATTTTTCTTCAATTAGCATACCAATGCTACATGCAAGTCCATTCACATCCTCCTAAGGTTACTACATCTCAAACCCAAGTATCATTTCATCATAAAATCATCCAAAACCATGAATCCAAAGATTATACAAACAACTCATGGAAACCTCAAAGTTTATCTTTCAAACTAACCTTAAATGGATAGGTTTCCCTTCTAGATTGATGTATCCTCCATGCATGTGGGAAGAAGCTTCAAAGATGGCTTCCAAACCTCACAAAATAGCTGCTGTCTTCTTTGTGGTTCACGATAGAACAGTTTCTCCTCTTCTTGCCAAATTGCCTCTTCTTGTTCCCTTCTTGATTCTCTCGACTGAGCTGCCTTTGCATGTGTGAATAGGCTTCAAAATTAGCTTCAAAAATTACCCAAAATGTTGCTGTCTCGGTCTCTTCTTCACTCTCAATATAACCTCTTGACTGCTAAACTGCACTCTCACTTTTTTGTTGTGTTTGTTTTTGACCAAGGGGTGTGAGATTTTGATTCTCTTGTGTTAGCTTTTAACTGGTTACTTCTTTTTTAATTCATTTATTTGTTTGTTTTTCACTTATATATATAATTAATAGTCATCTTACACTTGTCACTTTTTCATCCATAATTACCATCCACTTGTCATCACTTCTCTTGGATAACTCACACATGTCTTTCATTCATTGGTTCTTTCTCCACTTACATACCACTTGTAATTCCACTATCATGCATTCATTCATGCTTTTTGATTTTCGTATTTGAAATCATTTTAGATCTATCCGAAAATCTTATTATAACCTAATTTCACATCCGAAAATTTTATTAGCATTCGATTACGCATCCGAATCCAATCGCTTTAATTTATTTTATAATGTCACAAATAAAAGTCATCCGCAGACCTATTCGGAAATCCCACAAAAATTCAATTTCACCTCTAGACACTTTAATTCATTTTTATTTCTCTATAAATATGTCACATATAATACAATTCATGTATAGTACAATGATTTGACAGAGTAAGTTACATTTATATATGTTGATGAACATTTTATATGCATAAGAAAGTTGAATAATATTTGTGAAGAAAAAATTAAAGATTTTTGGATTCATGAACTATTTCACATGTTTTCCCCAATCTAATAATTTATCTTCCAAAAAGTAGGAAAAAAATAACTACACACCTGAAAATTTAATTTTTTTTTGGCTAATCTTGTTTATTATATTTTTCATCCATATGAAAAATTATATTGAAAAAATCATTAAATTTCACAAAATATTCTTGAAGTATATATTATAAAAATTCGTCATGGAAAATTTGTGTGTGTAGATTCTCCATATTAAGCACAAGTGGGCATAAGCAACCCAACCTAATTTGACCATTTTAATCGGGTTGAGTTGGTTTAAATCTTAAAAAAGTTGGGATAGTGTTGGGTTAGATTGGATTGGATTGAAGATTGAATAGCAATATTTCCAAACCTCAAAAATTGTTTGTACACTTGTTTTGCTAAAAAAAATTATTTTATTTTATTTTATTTTGTTTACCAAGAATACTCTTTTCTCTTAATTTTATTACATTATATTTTTGTAAGTAAAGACCAAGAAGACGACAAAGGAGAAGAAGAACAAGAAATAATACTTGCGCAGGCAGTGCTAAAGGAAAAAACATTTGAAATTGTTTCTTCATTAGAAACTTTTGCAGATCCAAAAAATGAAGATTTTTTAAAAAATTATAATTGTTACATACCTTGTAGTCCATTAATGTGTAATCATAAGGTATAAAGGAAGGACCACCATGTTGTATCTGTTCTTTACCACCACTGAGGACTAGTTGCAAGCTTCCTTTCCACTTTCACAAAGTTGGACAGTTGCACCAAGGTTGGTTAAAGTGACACTGGCCACTTTGTGCAACACATTATTGTCCTCTGCCACTAGGAATCTCTTCCCAGTCAAGGGTTTTGCATCCTTTGGTTCATCAAACACTCCTTCAACTTTTGTTTGTATGGCTTTGTATCCACAGCTTGATGACTTGTGGACTGAAGTAGTTGAACAAACATCCTTCCTAAAGTACTTCCATTCTCATAGTAGTCCTCTTCTTGTGACTTTGATTGTTCTTGGTAAACTAGAAAAATTTTAAATTTTTTATGATAAAAGAGGTGTACAAACAATTTTTGAAGGGTGGAAATATTGCTACTCTTGAAACTTATATTAGGTTGGGCTGAGTTGAAAATTTTCAACCCAACATAACCCAATTAACCAATCCAACCTGTCAAATATCCATCCTTAGTTTTAAATCTAATTTTTTCTCGTTCGTGTAAATCCTATCAAATAATATCTAGCAACTGAGGACTTCTTTTATTAGCATCAAAAAACTAATTTGAGTTATGTAAGCACCTCCATAAACAAAAAGTCAACCTAACCCGACTCCTACAAGCACCTAACGAACTGATAAATTTAATGAGATATTGACTGTTAAATGAGTCTTTCTCATTGGTAAATAAATTCAACTAATTAACCAATATGAGCTCACCACTCTTATTGGATTAGATTGATATCCTTGTCACTTTAATTACTATGCTATTTCTCATCCATGTGGCAATAATTTTGATATAGATGCTTTCACATTTAGGCTCCGTTTGTAATGTGAGATAGGATTGGATTATTTATATAAGATTGGATTAGATTAATTTAAATGTTATTTTATGTTTGATGACAGTATGATAGGATAGGATTTTAATGAAATTTGTCAATGATTTAAATGAAAATTTTAAGATATTTGAAAATATTTTTTCATTTCCTCCATAGTTTCCAACCACACACCACCACTCTCCTCCCTTTCTTATCACTGCCCACCCTAAACCAATCCAAAACCCATTTCATTTTTGGTGGGGGAATGGACGATAAAGACGATAGAGGAATCGATGCCCTAGAGTGGTGGCGAAGAAGAAGCGAAACTCAGTTACGAATTGATTTGATCAACGTGGATCTTAGCTACCAATTGATCCTATCTCAGTCTCGTCGACGAGTTTTTGCTTGTAGAATCGCTGGCGATGGAAGAAAGGGAGAAGAAAGAGAAGAATGGAGAAGAAATAGATGATTGGAGAAAAAAGAGATGAAAAAAGAAGAACGGCAATTCAATTGCAGAAGAAAGAGATGAATGGAGAAGAGATCAAAGAAGGACGACCAGTAGAAGCAATTGAAAAATCAAAACAGCATGAGAATGACCGATAGAAGTGAGCAGTGGTGGCAGCGATGGAGTTGGAGGAAAGAGAGCAGATTGAGAAAGTGGGAGAAAATTAGCCCACTTGCTAAATGGGTTCAATTAACCCATTAGAATGAGATAAAATCATTGTTAGGGTAAGTTGGGATAAATTAGTGAAGAGTGTTTGGTTGGACCAAATATGGGTTTGAACATATAACTCTATCCCATCCGAGCCAATAGACAAGGCCTTATGGTTTAATATGATAGACTTACATCCAAATGTACCATCACATTAAACCTAGAGCTACCTTCTACTCTAATGATCCAGAGTATAAGTCATTTCACCAATTTGAAAATTTGATATATTACAAACTACTCTAATGAAACATTGATTTCATTATTAATTTTTTACCATGAACCATTAATTTAATTGTTTACAAGGAACTCTTGAGTTTGAACTGATTGTACATAAACATTAGATACCAAAATTAAGTACAACATGTGTATATGAATTCATGCTCTTAATAATTAAATTATTATTACATGCAAAAAATTTATATATACATATAGAGAGAGAGAGAGAGAGAGAGAGAGAGAGAGTAAGTAAGTTCTTATTACTTTCGTAGCACTAAGTCTAATAAGTGCTTCAAGTTTTACTTGCATATATCAATCAGCTCTAATGGATTTTAGGCTAGATTAAGGTTAATTTAGCGACAAGTCCCTCGTACTTATGTTAAGAGATCGTGGTTCAAGTCATGCTTTCCTCCTTTATATTTCAAATTATTTGTGATTATTTTTTAAAGAATAAAATAGAAAGACTTTTAGTTTTAGGTGGCAATTTATTTGAGATTTTTTAACAATCCTCTTTTATTTGTTAATATTTTAATGAGTCAATTCAATTTAGTGGAAGACATGAAATCGTCCATCAATACAAAAAGACAAGTAGTAGGGTCATTTATGCCTTTAATGTGGAAATGGTTTTGTTGCTCTATTTCCTTGGTCCTTGTGTTTTTATGTAATGATTTGACATGCTACCATACGAATACAATAAATGTTTGCATCGCACAAACATTTATTATGTAAATGATCTCTCAAAATGATACCGTATGGACATATATTGTAGAAAATTTGCTACTATTCTTAATTATATAGTTACTATAGATGTTACATTCTTTTTAAAACTTTTCACTCTCTTTAAAATTTTAAAATAAAATTTAACAATTATGAACCGCTTACGGTGACACAAGTCTCGTATAACAACATTATCCATATTAATATTTCCAAAAAAAAAAAAAAAGAATAAAAAAATTATCCATATTAAGATGCCGTAGAATAAGTGACGCAGAACGGAAATTCTAGGGTTTACCAACGTAATCCCTAAAGTAACAAACTGGAATCCACCAGCAAATAAAGAATACAGGTAAACTGAAACTTGAAATATTATTGAATAATGTTGCAATTGATAACAAAGAATCCTTAAATAGGCTCCTAGAAACCCTAAAAGAAGCAAAACTACTAAAATATCCTTATACTAAGCAAAAACGGAAAAAACAAATAAACGTAAATAAAACGCTAAAATCTTCGGGTGCCCGACGACCTAACTTAAACAGCTCCGTTGAGGATGTAAATAGCGTCAACCGGGTACCCCCGGTTGAGACGCTCTAGAACTCTGAAAGCTCTTTCCGAAAATATATTATAATAGGAAATTTGACAACCGAGTCAAAAGTTATGCCCGTTTCTTTGAAACACGTCTTTTGGACAATTTTCGATCCATCTCTTCTTCAAACTCCAAAGCCAACTGTCCTACATCAATAAGAGTGATGTTGTTCCAAACTATACTGCTTTTTTAATGACTTACAGCATGGAGTTGAGAGAGAAAGTGAGGACTGGTTTCAAATCAATGAAAGAGAATCTTGGGTGCACTTGCAGAGTGGTGCATCTGATGTACCAAGATTTAACCAATGCCATTTTTATAAATAAAATATAATAAAGTAAATATCAAGCTTGCCTGTATGTCTCATCAATCGTTTCTTCTCATCAATGTCGTATTGACATGTATATCAAAATGATACATTAAATCTTGAGTGGTTGACGCACAGCTGAGTGCTATCCTGGGTGCAATGTAATTTTCTCGTTTCGATGAGGTTGTCCCTACACTTGTTGGAATTTGCTTTCGGTTTAAGCCAAAAGAAAAAGTGGGGTAGAATTTTGAGAAGGCTGTCCCTATACCACACATTTGTTGGATATAGATAATAAAACTGATAGATAATAATGCATACTAAAATTTAAGAAAATAAAAGCACAATAATGGAAGCAACTTGTAGACAATAAACAATACGATCAGAGAAGAAAACAGAGTCTTTGTTTATGAAACAAGGGATCTAACCTAAACGCAAGACTGTCGCTTGCTATTGTAGTGACTACAAATCGTGACGGTTGAATAATAAATTTCACTGGGTTGGACCACCAACTTTCAAACACGATGGATGGTTGCGATTCACCTGTAAGATTTTCAAAATGACAGCATGCCCATGAAATGCATACCAAAAATTAAAAACGAAAAAACAAAGTAAAAACACAATAATGCATGCACCTATCTACCAGGCTCACATGCCCACTAGTCTTCAGATTACTTCATGTTCGTCTTTGGCTATCTGTTTATTCGGTTTGAAAATCTTCTCACAAAGTGAAAGCTGTTTTTTCAACATTCGTGATTCTCTCAGATCTCCAGCTACTGAGAGAGGTTAGTTTTGGTCCTCGTTTTTTCTAGTTGAATTATTCTGTTTTATTTGTTATTACGTTACTTAATTTGCTTGTTTCTGATTTTATTAGCTTTACTATCATCCATCCACTTTACCATTACTAAAGAAAAAAAAAAAAGAACATTTTTTTTTTTTTTTTTTTTTTTTTAATCACTATCCCTATATGTTCATGTCCTTTTAATTGTTTGATTCGAATTTTCTTTTTAATTTATAGATATTAAAAAAAATGGGACCTCTGTTTATTGTTACTTGTTTTTCTATCTGTTGTTGAAACGTTCTGTTTATTGCACATTTCCTCCACGTTTCTTCAGTTTGTTTTTCCTTTACTGTCCGCAAATTTTGTTGTTGGTTTTTTTTTTTTTTTCAATTCTTTATCATTTGAACTTGCTTTATAGTTTAAAAAATAAATCAGATATCTGTTTGTTGTTAGTTGTTTCTCTATATAGCGTAGTTTGTTGTTGAATATTCTGATTACTGAAAAACCAAAAAAAAAAAAAAGGTTTTGTGATCATCTTCAGTTTGTTACTGTGTTTAAGAAAGGGGAGTGAGAAAAATTACGAAAAACTTAAAAAAAAAAAAAAAAGTGATAAGAAACAGAAAATGGTGGAGGTAGTTATTTCAATCGCAGCAAAAGTTGCAGAGGTGTTGGTTTTTCCTATTGGAAAGCATATATGTTATCCCTTCAAGTACAACACCAACATGGAGGAGCTGAAGAAACAAGTTCAGAAGCTGACTGATCATAGAGAGATGGTGCAGCATTCTGTTGATGAGGCTAAGAGACAAGGCCAAGAGATCGAAAAGTCTGTCGAGGAATGGATGAAAAGCGTACATGACTTTGCTGAAAACGTTGTGAAACCTATCATTGATGAGCAAGACAAAGCAGGGAAGCTGTGTTCTATTGGCTTCTGCTCCAATCTGATGACGCTTTACTCTATCAGCAAGAAAGCAGAGAAGACGGCAAAGGATGGGATCACCCTCTTGGGAGAAGCAACATTTCCGAAAGTTTCATACCGTCCTGACTTTCGAAGAACGACATCTGTGTATACTAGAGGCTATGAAGACTTTGACTCAAGAATGCCGCTTTTTAACGAGCTCATGGAGGCAGTAGCGGATGAAGATGTCAACTTGATTGGTGTCTACGGCATGGGAGGTGTGGGTAAAACTACACTTGTCAAAAGAGCTGCTGCTCAAGCCGTTGAAGACAAGTTATTTGATGTCAAAGTTATGGCTGAGGTAACACAGACCCCTGACATCAAATCTCTTCAAGAAGCGATTGCTAGTGAATTGGGTTTGAAATTCGATGTGGAGGGCCTACCAGGAAGAGCTGCTCAATTACGCAAAAGGTTGAAGGAAGAAACTAGTATTCTTCTTATTTTAGATAATATTTGGGGGAAACTTGATTTGGATGCTGTTGGGATTCCATTTTGGAGTGATGAGAATCAGAGAGGAAGAAATGCTAATAGGAGGAAATGGAAACTATTGTTGACATCTAGAGATCTAGATGTACTACAGACCGATATGAATACCCAAAAGAATTTCAAGGTTGATACTTTGTTTGATGTAGAGGCAAAAAATTTATTTTGGAAGATTGTCAATCATTCAAAAGAAAAAGCTGATTTCAACTCCATTGCAACTGAGATAGTTAGGAAATGTGCTGGCTTACCAATTGCAATTGCAACAATTGCAAATGCCCTGAAAAATAAAGATCTATCTCATTGGAATGATGCCTTGCGATGGCTTAGAAGGTATAATCCAAAGCCCATCAAAGGAATGGAGGCAAGTGTTTATGCTACCATAGAATTGAGTTACAATTTTTTGGGATCTGAGGAACAATCATTGTTCCTGCTTTGTAGTCTATTTGGTCGCACAGTTCATGGTGATTTAAATATTAGTCGTTTGTTGAAACATTGTATGGGTTTGGGATTGTTCAAAGATATTAATACAATGGAAGAAGCAAGGGATAGAATGCATACATTGGTTGATAATCTCAAAGCTTCATCTTTGTTGTTGGATGGTAAGGATATGGGTTGTATTCGATGGCATGACATCATTCATGCTGTTGCATATTCAATTGCGTCCTCCAAGGATAAACTCATGTTCACTGTCCAAAATGTTGTTAGTTTGAAAGAACTGATGGAGGAAAATTCGCCAATTTCAATGGTTGCTTCTTATGCTCATTTAGATATTAATGAACTTCCTGAAAGGCTAGAGTTTCCAAATCTGAAGTTTCTTTATTTGTACAACGATGAGGTTTCCTCACAAATTCCAGATGCCTTTTTTGATGGAATTAAAGAACTCAAAGTTTTAGATTTGACTAGCATTAACTTGTTGTTAGTACCTTCATCACTTTGCTTGCTGACAAACCTTCGAACCTTATCTTTTTATGAATGCCGAATTAGAAATATAACAATGCTTGGAGAGCTCAAGGCATTAGAAATTTTAGGCCTTCGTGGTTCTGAAATTGAACAAATACCTGGAGAAATTAGACAATTGACTCGTTTAAGATTGTTGGATTTGAACAATTGTTCAAAACTTAAAGTAATCACACCGAATGTTTTATCATGCTTGACAAGGTTGGAAGAACTCTATATGGGTAATGGTTTTGTTCAATGGGATGTTGAAGGACAAAGTAATGCAAGTCTAGTTGAATTGAAGAAATTGTCTAATTTGACGACTTTAGAACTACATGTTCTTAAGGCTCAAATTATGCCTCATGACCTTTTCTTTGGGAAGTTGGAAAGATACAAAATATTTATTGGAGATCGAGATGTGTGGAAATGGATTAGATGTTTTGAAAGGATATTGCCTAAAGATTTTGAAAGCTCGAGAATATTGAAACTCAAATTAGATAATAGCTTATATTTGAGTGATGGGATTAAATTTTTGCTTAATAAAGCTGAAGATCTCTATCTTGATGAACCAAAGGGAGTTAAGAACGTTCTTGAGGAGCTTCAGGGGGAAGGTTTCCAACAATTGAAGCGTCTTCATGTACAAAATGCTCCCCAAATACAATATATTATCAATTCAGTTGGATGGGGACTATGCAGTGTCTTTCCCCACAAGCTAGAGTCGCTAGTCCTTTATAATTTGGTCAACTTGGAGAAGATTAATCATGACCAATTTACAGTAGAGTCTTTCGGCCAATTAAAAGTCATAAAAGTTGGAAAATGTGATAAATTGAAGCATCTCATGTTGCCGATAACCGGAAACCTTTTGCAGCTTCAAGAAATTGAAGTGACTCATTGCAATAAGCTAAAAGAGATTGCTTTTGTGGAAAGGGGACAAGTCCACACAAGTGAACAAATTAACAACTTTGAGTTCACTCAACTGCACACCATAACACTACAATGCCTACCATGTCTCACAAGATTTGGTTTCAATGTGCTTACATCCAATATGGGATTCCAAGAAATCATTGCTGAAGATGATTTGGAAAGTTTCGTTCCTTTTTTCAGTCAAAATGTATGTATTCTCTTACCTTTTTTTTTTTTTTTTTTCCTATTCTATTTATTTATGAGATTGGTTAATTAGAAAAGAAATCGTATATTAACATCCATAGATCTCATTTTTAAAACCTTAAATAAAAAGTAATATCTGTATGCAGGTTTTGCTCCCAAGATTAGAGAACTTGACATTGTCATCAATCCAATTTGAGCATGCATGGCTCGATCAACTCCCATTTATGTCTTCATATTGTCGAACTTTAGTGAAATTATCTGTGGAGAAGTTAGGTTGTTTGAAGTTTCTTTTTCCATATTCTATGGCAAATGATCTTGTGCAACTACGAGAACTTAGGGTACAGAACTGTAAGTCAATGGAAGCAATAATTAACACAGAAGAAATTGCAGGAGAAGAAAGACTAGTTGAGATGACTTTCCCTAAGTTAATCTTGCTACAGCTTATCGGGCTTCCAAAACTTACAAGATTTGGCATTGGAAACTCACTTGAATTTCCCTCTTTGAGGACATTTCATTTTAAGGATTGTCCTAAGCTAAAGACGTTTTTCTTTGGCTCGGCAACTAAGGGCATCATAGTTAACAAAAAATTGGAAGAAATGAACTCTTGCAATGACGTATATCATCTCTTAGACAAAGAGGTAAACATTTGTTTGTTTGTTTTTTATTTTTATTTTTATTTTTATTTTTTTTTATTTGTGGCAATAGGCAGAAAATCAGTAAGTATACATGACTTGTTGCCTTAAATTTCATAGGACTTTGAATCTCGAAAGATATGACTTCATTTGGTTAACATTAATAGTGCAAGAGTTAAATGCAAGTGAAAGTCTCTTGTCATTCTCTGGCGATTGAGAAGTTTTGTACTTCTTTTGATGACTGAAGAACCACATTACCTACTTATTTTACTATTATCAAAACTAAAAGAGCTATAATACGGCCATGATCAGTTAGTAGTTGTGCTAACTACATATTTGATAAAGTTAATTGAACAACTTTCTTATAGAACAATGATTTCATCTGCAGATTTCATTGCCCTTCTTATATCGCTTGTCGCTGGAATCTCTAAGCTCTAAAATGATATGGAATGACCAATTTCTGGCAACATCTTATCTTCACAATTTAACAATCTTGCTCATTCACAATTTGTGCAATTTGAAATTTTTATTTTCACCTTCTATGGTTAAAAGTCTTGTCCAACTCGAGAAGCTTGAGATAATTGATTGTAAGCTTATGGAGGTGGTAGTAGTTACAGAAGAAGAAAGGCCAAGTTTGGTGTTGTTTCCTAATCTACACATACTGAACCTTCATGATCTTCCAAAACTTATGAGGTTCTGTGACTTTACTAGGATTTTAGATATGTCATCCTTGTTGCAACTATGGATTAAGGATTGCCCAAATATGGAAACATTCATCTCCAACTCTATATGTGCAAACTTGACTGCAAGCATGGAATATAAGGAAATGAACTCAAAGGAAAAACACCAAGCTAGCATTATTCAACCTTTCTTTGATGAAAAGGTGATTTGTTCTTCTTTTTGCTTCAATGTCTTTTCTTCATTATGTGTTCATCATAGGATGGCTTTTGTTTTTCTTTAATTAAAATTTAAGTTTGATTTATCATCTTATCTTATCTCTAATTTTATTTCATTAGAAAACAATAGGCTATTACTCATGCGATTAATGAAATTCTTCAGGTGCGACTCTCTAGTTTAAAGATATTGAGAATAGAGCAAATGGATTACCTAAGACGAGTATGGCACAATCAGCTCTATTCGGATTCCTTTTGCAAATTAGAATCATTCTTTCTACGTGGTTGTATTAAGCTATTTAATGTTTTTCCGTCTAATATGCTCTGTAGACTGCAAAATCTAAAGATCTTGGAGGTATTAAAATGTGATTTAGTAGAAGAGATATTTGAACTAGAAGCTCTCAATAGCATGAAAACACATGATAAAGCTGCAACTCAGTTGGAAACATTAAAGTTACATAATTTGCCAAAGTTGAAGCATGTATGGAATATGGACTCCGAAGTCATTCTATCCTCTCAGAATCTACATTCATTGTCAGTTCAATATTGTGGTAGTCTGAAAAGTCTTTTTCCAGCCATTATAGCTAAAGGTCTCGATCAACTTAAAGAGCTCTATATAGGTGCTTGCATGATGGAGGAAATTATTGCCAAGGAAGATGAAGTGGAAGCAGTCCCTGAATTTATGTTTCCTCAATTAATAAAGCTAGAGCTATTTGATCTACCAAGACTTAAAAGTTTCCATTCAGGGATATACATTTCAAAATGGCCAACGTTACAGACGTTAACAATGTGGAGTTGCGATGAAGTGGAGATGCTAGCTTCAGAATTTCAAAGTCATAGGGAGAGCCAACACGATTTCCCAAGTAGACAGCCCTTGTTCTTAGTTGATAAGGTATGAACTCTTTTGATTATTTAAACATAAAAATACAATGTTTTTTAATGTTTCAAGTGCTTATTTGATAATATTGATCCTAAATTAAGTTAAAAAGATATTTGTGAAGATGAATCAACTTAATAATATTTTGACGTATTTTCTAGATTGCATTCCCTAGCTTGAATCGGTTGCGGTTGAATTGGAATTGTCTTCTGAATGAGATGTCATATGGAAAGTTTTCAGATTACTCGTGCAAGTTAAATGGCCTTGAGTTGTCAGGCCCATTTATGGAAAGTGCTATTTGCCCTTCATGTTTCCTTTGCAAAGTGCCTAAAGTTACATCACTTGCCATTTATGAAGGTTGTCTCAAGGAATTATTCTTATGTGAAGGGCTTGTTTGTAAGGAAAAACATTCTGAATTACCCAGTAAATTGAGCTTCTTAAAACTCCATATATTGTCCGACTCACTTCTATGGGAGGCATATTCTGAATTTGATAAAGTTGCTCAGAGTCTAGCGACTCTTCAGGTTTCAAGGTGTGAAAACATAAGAAGTTTAGTATCATTCACAATGTCTTTTAGAAATTTGACAACTTTGGAAGTGTCAAATTGTGATGAGTTGCTCAATTTAGTAGCATCCTCAACAACTAAAAGTCTAGTGCAACTTACAAGAATGGAGATAACTAAATGTGAAAAGATAGAAGAAATCATAACACATAGGGAAGATGAAGCAGAAGATTGTATCATTTTCAACCAACTGAAATATTTGGGACTTAATGATTTACCAAGCCTTACAATCTTCTACTCGGGGAGTTGCACAATTGAATTTCCATCCCTTCAAGAAGTAGCTGTGAGACAATGCCCAAATATGAAAATTTTTTCTCGAGGAGATTTGAGCACACCTAGACTACGCACTCTAAAAATAGGAGAAACAGAAGGTTGTTGGGAAGGTGACCTTAATGCTTCCTTAGCACAGCACAATATTGAGAAGGTACACATAGATTCATCAAATTTCCTTATTCTCCTTAACATTTCAGTTATTTCTTTTCTTTTCTATGCCACGATGTCTGAATATATTGTTAGAATAATTAGCTAGAAATTACCGTCTACAGTTTCATGTAATGGCAAATTCTGACTCTTCTCTCTTCATCCAGTGTCCCCAAGAGGAAGAAGATGAGACGGAATAGGAAGAAGATGAAACCACCGACTACGAAGAAGAAGAAGAAGAGGAAAGTTAATGGAACCCTTGGCCCAACAACAGTAACCATGACATTAGGTGCTTCTAAACTTTCATTGCTTTTTTATATTCAAATTGTTAAATTGTTAGGTTTTATCCGATTTTGTTCTGTTTATCACTAACACAGTTTATGTTACTTTCTTGGCTTCTAAACAAATTTTTATTCCTTCATTTTTTCTAATTTTGTTTTCAATTTCTGACTAGTTCATTGTATAGTCTATAATATTATTAATATACTGCACACTGACTACACACAAATTGTTTACTGCAACATTTTCTTTGTAAACCGAGGCATGTTACAATGATCCAATCTTGTGCATAACTGCCGGGTTTTTGTGTATAATTAGGTAACGTTCTTGGGTGTTAAGTTGTCTGATAGAAGGACGTGATATTTTTGTGCATAAATATTGTCCTGCTCTGCGTTGAGCATTATTGGGGGCTTCTTGAGTTCTGGTTGCCGTTGTTGAGCTCTGTTCCTGATGCAACAATCATCCTTAGTCAGCTCCATACCTATCTCTTTTACCCATTCAATATTTTCATTTTTTAGTGATTGTTACATATAATTTTATCAATCCATGGCACAATATTTTAAACAAATTTGGCATGCGGAATTTTAATGATTAGTAATGCTTGAATTACCAAAAGCATATTCTAAATTTACGTTTGTCAATTTGGTCACTAGATATAGGATAATTTTTTTTTTTCAATGTGTATATATGTGAAACTATGCTACTTTTCTTAAGCTAGTAAAGTAGATGAACAAAATGGTATTAATCCTCTTCATAATGCAATTAATTTGTTGCTTGCCAGTTAATTGATGAAATCAGATCCTTTTTATGGTAGGAGATAGTAAAAGTTCAAACAACCTTCATAGTGAACTTCATATTCATTTTTCCTTACCTGTTGAATGAGTTTTGATGCTGAGAAATACAAAAGCATTGATGCTGCAGTTGAAATAATTATGAATGATTTTGATATGTCTTGATGTTTGAAGATTATTGATAAATCTTGAGATTCAACTTTTGGTTTGATTGAGTTTTCAATTACTAATTGCCAAATGAATTTGAGACTAACAAGTTGAATTGTGTAAGTGATTGATTAAATTGAGATTGAATAATATAAATTTTACAGACTTGTTTACAGATTATTCAGAAATTTTTTTAGCAAAAAATCATACAATTTGCAGCAAGTAATTTTTGATAGTGACTGCATTGGTATGTGATTTTATTAGTTATTTTACTGAATCTTGTGCTCATTTTCCAATTGCTCTGCCTTATAAATAATAAGTTTTCATTGTTTCTTGTATTATTATTATTGAATTTTGGATTTTTTTTAACACTATTACGATTATATTGTTTTCGTTAATGTCAAATGAATATATCCTAGAACACTTTAAAATAGATCAACCAATTAAATATAACTGAGGATATGGTCAACTAAAGCATTTCATTGTTTAAAAAGAAAGTCCAAGAAAATTGCATTTTCATTTCTATATTATAGAAAATTGAGATGGTTTAAAAGCATATTTTTGGATTATAGTCATTTTTTATTAGATTAAAATGAGGAAAACATATAAGAATGCAATTCATATGTTATTTTGAGTACCGTTTTATACTGACATGATTTCTTTTCTTTTCTTTTTTTTTTAATAAAAAATAAGTTACAGAATGACCGATTTTCAAGAGAAGATTAAACTCAACATTAATATTTCAATTGGAGTTAGACAAGTTTTTGATGTGATTCGTCTAATTCCATCTCAATTTCTGCCGAGGAATGGGGTCTTTCATGTCTGCAGTATTCACTGCTACGCTTGTCTTTACATCAGAACAGCTTGTTGCTTCAAAAGAGTAATTACGTGACCATTGAGCATGATTGTGCCTCCAAAGGATCTTGGTAGATCGAGCTAGCGCTGGAGTTGTTTTGCTTTACGAAAATAGAAATGTGGTATGTAGTAGCTACTCGTTAAGCATCTAAATATTGTTTTCCTTGAAGAAACTGCTCTGGAGCATTACTATACAAACGCTTGTTTTCGAGAAGCTAAATGTCAATTTGCATCCAAGCAGGTTGTTTTTTCACTTTTATATCTGCAATTTATACTTAATTTTCAATCATTTCTTTTTAAATTCATAAGCAGCTTTTTTATGCTAATCAATGACTGAGGGTTGCTGCATTTAAATCTTACAAGAACTCTCCATAAAACAGGTTCAAGGTCAATGGAGAGTCAATATCCAATTTTGGCTCAATTGTATAATGCGGCAAGGGAACTCAAGGATCAGTTTCAGCATTTTGAGATGGATCATGTTCCCAAAGTACACTCTCATCATTATATTTATACTTTTAGAGCTCTGTTATACACTTCTATTTGTAATGTCTTTTTTTTTTTTTTCAGGAGTTGGAATTTTGTAAGAGTCAGAAAATTTTCAAATCTTGCCTATTTATTGCACCCTTACTCAACATATGTTTTGTGGTTATGTATGTGATTTTTCTCTTCCCTTGGGAATTAGAGAGAAGTGAGCTGAGAGAGGGTGTACAAGGGTTAGGGCTTGGGTTTGAGTTTAAACTTGAGTGATTATTCTTGTACAATTTTTTCTCTATTATTGAATTTTCTAGATCATGTCTCATGGATGTAGGTAGCTTTTGCCAAACCATGTAAACTTGGTGTTCTTGTGTGTGATTGAATTTTTCTGTTTTATTTTTATTTTTATTCTTTGTGTTTCTTCATTATTATTTTGCCTTTTTTTTTTCATACATACTCTCTAGGATGATTTTTTTTTTTTTTTTTTTTCTGAAATGTACCAAATTTTATGTGAGCTTTATTTATTACAAGCACAATGAAGTTGAGACACTTTTCCTATGTGGAACTCCCTTTTTTTTTAACATAATGAACACTTATCATGAAATTTCATGGAATTTTATATATGTTGATGAGCATTTTATAAGAAAGTTAAATAATATTTTTGAAGAAAAAAATAAAGATTTTGGGATTCATGAACTATTTTTCTAATGTTTTTCCCTATGTTCTAATAGTTTATCTTCCAAAATGTAGTAATAATTTTTTTTTTTTTTTTTTTTTTTTGCTAGTCAAGTTTATTATATTTATCAACTACATGAAAAATCATATTAAAAAATAAAAAATTTCATTAAATTTCACCAAATATGCTTTAAGTATACATTATAAAAAGTTGTCATATTGATACTTTTTTTTTTTTTTTGGTAGATTCTTCATATTAAGTAGGGGTGAACATCTGCAATCTAACCCGATAGACCTAATTTAATCTAACTACTTTTGACTAAGTTGGGTCATATTAAATCTTAAAAAAAAGTTGGGATAAGTTAGGTTGAAGTGGGTTGAGTTTGGTTGAAATTTTCAACCCAACCCAAAAATGACCACGACTAGTTCTAAATCCAAAATATTTCTCTTTCATGTAAATCCTATTAAATAACACCTAATAATTGAGGATTTGCATCACTAGCACCAAAGAACTGATTTCAGTTTTACTAGCATCTTCGTAAGTAAAAGGTCAATCTTGCCCTTTATTAAATGATCAATATCTTTCCAATATTCAGTTCATCTTCCCAATATTCCAAAACTTGTTTCCAGCGATAGCCATTTTCAGAGTGCTCTAAGAGCATCTCCAATGTAGAAATGGATTGTGAAAAAATTGAATGACACATAGGATAAATGGACATTGTGTTAAAATAGATTTCTCCAATGTAACTATCACTCTCCATTGTCAAGCTGATGTGGCAAAAAAAAAAAAAAATAGACAATGTCAACTTGACCCTCTACTTTCAGAAGGTCTGTTAGACAGTCATTTATTGTTGACTAATCAAATTAATTTTCTATATCACCCCACTATCTCCTGCATTTTTCCTTTCCAACCCCTCCTCTACAGTTTCAATAAATCACCACCATCCATCTTCACTATCTCATTAAAGTGTGGTTAAAAAAAAATTCAACACCTCATTAAAGTGTGCATTTTAAGTGGATGCATTGGAGAACATTTTTTAAATTGATTGTCTATCAAGTTATATTTATGCCATGGAGGAAACACATTCCTTAGACATTGATGACATGACAATGAATTATGAAAAATAATCCACATTTGCATTGGAGATGCTTTAAGGATAAAATTTCGCTATCTATATCTTTCCGTGGATTATTCATGCCATATTCTTTGACTTCAAGGACCCACCAACTCAACTCAACTCCTAAGTTCACTCATCTCTATCGTAATCTCACTTTTAACCGCCCTCTTAATTCGAGAACCATTGAATTGAATTTTGTGAATTTTGCTCGTCGGACAGTTGCTTCTTTGTTTGCTTCTTTGTGTTCCACCCTTAATCTGCTTGTCTACACCCCTTAATCACCAAACAGCTACTTATTTGTACCCTTAATCTGTTTACTATTTAAAATAATTACGACTAATTAAGTTCAAATGTTTATTTGTAAGTGTACCATAAAATAGCATTAGTTTAATTTTGACATAATTTAAAATACATACGAAATGTTACTTTAAGCTTTATTGATAATTTTATAATTTTCAAGCAAAAGTCAATATTATCTATAATATCTAAGGTCAACTACCAAATATAACTTAAGTATAAGATTCCATAAACAATAAAGTTGCATAGGTTAGGAGAACTTTAAATATGTTTGGATTATTTACAATTATAAAATTGATCTTGATCTTTTTCGATTATTTAAACATAAAAATATAATATTGTTTTATATGTTTCAAGTGTTTATTTGATCATAAATTAAGTTATATAGATATTTGAGAAGATGAATCAACTTAATAATATTTTGGTTTGATTGTCTAGATTTCATCCCCTAGCTTAAATTGGTTGAAGTTAAATTCGAATTGTCTTGTAAAGAAAATATCATATCAAGTTTTCAAAATACTCATGCAAACTAAATGGGCTTGAGTTGTCAGACCCATTTATGGAAAGTGCTATTTTTGCCCTTCATGTTTTCTTTGCAAATTATCCAACGTTACATCACTTTCCATTTATTATGATTGTCTCAAAAGAGTTATTCCTAAGTGAAGGGTTAGTTTGTAAGGAAGACCATTCTGAATTACCTAATAGATGGAGCTTCTTAAAACTTCATGAATTGTCTGACTCATTTGTATGGGTGACATATTCTGAATTTGATATTTTGAATTTGATAAAGTTTCTCAAATAAATATATGCTGAAACCCACTTTAAAAATAATTTGCACTACAAACAAATCATAATACTCAGTGATAATACAAATACAATGGACTAAAAGCCAGCCAATCTAAGATTAGAATTTTACAGACCTTCCCCAGACATAGGTTGCAAATCAAATCCAACAGCTACTGATAAGCTCCAGCACAATGCAACAGTTATTCTAAGAATAGAAACTACAACATTCATACACAAATTTATTTTACAAGTCTGAAGAGTGATACATGATTCTCTCCCAACCACAAGTTGACCAAAGACCGTCAATGAAATTCATGATCTCTTCCTTCTTCTTGGACTCCATAGCCAATGTATTGAACGTTGCTGGGTATCCAAATAACAACGATTTTCAGCTGCCACATCATCGTCGACCTCAACCTCCATCAATACAAGCTCTGTTATTGGTTCCGCGATGTCACTGTCGACGATTCGTCTTCTTCGTCATCAATTACGGAAACGGTCATGCTTATACAGACTCCACCAGCGATGTGTTAGGTAGTGATGGAGAGGTTGATTTTGGTTAAAGAAAGCTGGCACACCAACTGGTAGACAAAATTCTTGAGAAGAACAGCCACTGCGAACAACATAAAGATGTTTCTGCTGTTTTTCATGAGTAATCGTGTTCTGTTATTTTGTCATGTCTTTGGTGTTTTGTTTCATTCTATACATGAGTCTGTATGATAAAAATTGGCTTTATCACCATAGATAACAATCCTTCAAAACATAATGGCCTACTAGCTAATCAATGTTCAATGATTCTAAAAAAGAATCGTAAAGTTCAATTGTAATAATTCAACTAATCAACGCACAAACTTTCATATAGTTGATTGTATACCATTCTTTGTGCTTGATGAGGGTTCCAAGATTCATTTTACCCATAACAGTGTGAACTTGAGAAATTTTTCTTCATGTATAGGTATTCAAACTATGTTTATCATTGTAGTACTTACACAATTGTTACTTGGTTCTCATAGACGCTTAGTCGGTGTGTCATACTAAGGTTGATGTGATATTCCAATAATAACGTAACACGTGACATTTTTTTTTTATAAAATGTTAATGTTGATGTGACCTTTCAATAACAATGTGACGTGTGGTATAATTTTTTAAATTAAATTTTCTCATAAATAATAAAAGACACGAACACTCAAGTTTTATGAAAGAGAAATGTTATGTGTTACGTTGTTATTGAAACTTCACATCAACATCAGTAAAACACGCCAACTAAATATCTTATAAAAGATTTTCTCTCATAGAAATCGAGTATAAACATTTGCTCTTAAAGAGGCGAAAAATTTTTAAGTAACCGGTATCTATTCCATATCATGCAAATAATTCATCTAATTAATTATTGCAATTCACACTTAACCTACCCTTTTTTCCTTTTAAAAAAACTTTCAAGCTCCGTGTGGCTATTTCAGAGTAATCACTATTTTTCGGCCAGTCCAAGGAAAATTATGATACTGGGTTGTAAACTAAGCATATAGCGTTCAGTTGCTGGAAAAATAAATAAGTAAATACTTTTTGAACAAATATAATATATAAACAAATTTTATCTAACATATTTAGGACAATATTTTATTGTGGAGGCTAATTTGTGGAATCCGGAGCAGCCTCTTGACTGTATGGTTTGTAGTTAATAGTTCAAGCCGGTAGTTTTATATGCTTTCTACGTAAGTGTCTGTAACTGCTATACTGACGTAGCATTGTCTCATGTTTGATTTTAAGTTCATACTCTTCTTAGTGGTTTTAAAACGCAAAGGTAAACCGATCTCTTGGCTTTGGATTTGACAAAATGATCCATTTTTTAAGATCCTGAACTTCAGGACTCTGATTATAAGTGTAGTTTTTGTTAGTGCTGTTTTGCTTAATGTTCTTGCACACAAGGCACTGCCTAAATCGTTGGTCAATGTGGCATGTAAAAGGAATGCTCTAGATGTTAATGAGACAAGTGTTTTTGACATTATTACTATATCGTCTGCAATTTTATGTGTGAGGTTCTAGTTTAGTTGGAGAGAGTTGATAGCAAGAATGCAACTTTATTTTCTTTTGCATCTCGATTCTTCATTCTTATTTGCTACCAGTTATTGGGACAATTAATGAGGTAATAGATGAGAAGAATGCTTGTAGATTTCACAAGGTGGTGTTATAGAATTAGCTAGAGTTTCTATTCAGAGAATTTGATGGCAGCACATGAAGGCTTGCCACCATTTGTTGCAAATGAGTTGGATTTTGTATTATATTGAAAGTGGGGTGGGTCTTTGCATCAAGACATTTTATATTTTTATATTTTTACTTTTTTTAGATAGAAGTAACGAAAGAGAGTTTTAAAAGTAGTATTAGATACTTGCATTATGTATTAATGATTTCTTTTGAGACAACATTTTTTCATGTGCTCATCTATCAAGAATATCTTAAATAATATTTCACAACTGTGTTCCTCCGGAACATGAAATGTTTTGTTGTTTGTACTACTCAATTTGACTAGAGTTAAGCTAGTGAGCTAGTCTTTTAATATGTATATACATTTTTTTTCGTACACTTGACTTTATTTTATGCAGCAATGCTTTTTATTTTGAAAATTATTAGATGGCCATTGCGGATCACTATTGTTTTGGCATTAATATATGTATACTAATGTTAATGATAAACTGATGTGGTGGTTAATTATATATATATATATATATTTTTTTTTAAAAGAGGAAAATTATATTCTTGAATTGTAAACTAGGCATGTTAGAAATGTAATATATGTCGTGTCACTACACATATACCATGTTAGGCATGTTTTCATATTATTAAATATTGTTTTTCCCACTACTTGGGCTTTCTTCATTCTTGTTACTTGATGGTTTTTTTTTTCTTTCTTTTTTTTTTGAAACATTTTTTTCCTTGTAATGGGAGGCATTTGTTTAAGATTGAGAGATGGTTTTGATAGAAATATATATAATATAAATGATTTGTCTTCCTTCAAGTTTATTTTCCACTCATTACAAGAAAAACGTTTATTAATTACAGACGATGTATTATTAGATCAGTATTAATTCATGATTTATGGCATTTAAAATATCCTTCATCAACTAAGCATTTTCTCGCATTTTCGGATTCTTTATTTAGTACACGATGAATTTCATTTGTTCTTTGTTACTATTTGTTTGAGCAATGAGTTGAAGGATAAGATTTCGAAATATTTGAGAAAGTTTGATTTCCTCCAAGCATATGAGTCCTCGTTATCCGCCAGGATAATGAAAAAATCACCTAGGAAAGCTCCCGGAGGAAAATTACCAACAGTGTTATTGGCAATTATCTCCAATGGTAATTGCCAAGGAAGCAACAAGCACAGCAGCCTATTGTAATGAGATGCTGGTCCCGACCACGAAACTGCTGAAAAATAAAGCACGCAGGAAAAAAAATCTGCTAAAAATAAAGCACACAGGGAGCTATTTTCTGCTACTAAAAATTCATTGACTAATAGCCTTTATACAGGCAGTACACTAACAGATGAGAACAGAAAAAACACCAAACACTTGACCACTAAAGCCACAATGCAGAAACGTGATCCACTTTATGCAATGACTTTGCTAAAATATAGACCATCACCCACTAACAAGCTTCATTAAACAAACTCCATTACACCGGGAAAAAAACATGCACTGCAATACTAACAAAATGCCTAAAAACTTGGACATGACAAACAACTTGATTGCACCACTTGATTGCTCTGTTCAACAATCCCTCCCTTAAACTAAAAGTTGTTAAACTTCAGTTTACTAGTACAGTTCCTTCAAGGTGGATTCTCCAAAGTACAAACTCCCAACAATCTTCTCAAATTCTGGAAAGGAAGAAATCTGAGAGGTTTAGTAAATATATCAGCCAGCTGATCTTCGCTTCCGCAAAACTTCATATCAATTGTTCCATTAGCGCTGAAATCTCTTAAAAATAATACTTCACATCAATATGCTTACTCCTTCCATGTAGCACAGGATTTTTGGAGACTTTGATAGCTGCGTTGTTGTCACAAAAAATTGTAGTAGCTCCCACCTGCTTGAAATGTA
Organism: Litchi chinensis; assembly: GCA_019925255.1. Classification (NCBI taxonomy): domain Eukaryota; kingdom Viridiplantae; phylum Streptophyta; class Magnoliopsida; order Sapindales; family Sapindaceae; genus Litchi; species Litchi chinensis. Next base: position 11,734,999 of record CM034469.1, on the reverse strand, counting down.
GCTGTTCAAGAATTTTCCTTAGCCATATAGCCTAACAAGCACAAGCTATTGCAGCAACGAATTCTACTTCAGTAGTTGATAAAGTGACAACTGATTGCTTCTTAGATGACCACGAAACAGCCCCCGTGCCAAGCAGAAAAACATAACCTGAAGTGCTGCTTCTATCATCTTGATCTCCTGCATAATCACTGTTAGTAAACCCAAACAAATTTGATTTTTGACCCTTCTTGTAGAATAATCCAGAATCTTTAGTTCCTTGCAAGTAACGAAAGATTCTCTTAGCAGCTAACTGATGCATTTCTGTTGGATTCTCCATATATCTGCTAATTGAACTCACATAATGCATTATGTCTGGTCTTGTTGCAGTTAAATACATCAAACTGCCCACAATTTGCTGTAAAGGATGCTGTCAACTTTCTGTCCTTCATGATCTTTGTTTAGCTTCAAGCCAAACTCAATTGGAGTACTTACAGGATTGTAATCCTGCATCTAAAACTTGTCCAAAATTTCTTGCACATATTTCTTTCGAGAAATAAATATCCCAGCAGTAGATTGCACTACTTCAATGCCAAGAAAATAATGCATCTTTCCAAGATCAAACATATCAAATTCAAGCATCATGGACTGCTTAAATTTTTCAAACATAACACTGTCATTTCTAGTAAAAATTAAATCATCCACATATAAGCAAACAATGAGCATCTTTCCTCCATGTCCAATTTTTGTGAAAAGTGTATGCTCATACAGACATTTTTGAAAACCTTCTCTAAAAAAATAAGTCTCAATACACCTATACTAGGCTCGTGGGACTTGTTTTAATCCTTAGAGAGCTTTCTTTAGTCTATATACTTTATGCTCATTTCCATTCTTAATATAACCAGGAGGTTGATCAACAAATACCTATTCCTCCAAGTTTCCATGCAAGAATGCTGATTTGACATCCAACTGGAAGATAGACCATGAATTCTGTGCTGCCAATGTGATCACCAATCTGATTGTATCATGCCTGGCAACTAGAGCAAAAACTTCTTTATAATTGACCCCACACTCTTGTTTGTATCCCTTGGCCACCAATCATGCTTTATACTTGTCAACTTCACCATTCTTTTTTAATTTCACTTTAAAAACCCACTTCACACCAATGGTTTTGTGCCCCTTTGGAAGATCAGATAACTCTCAATTATCATTTCTTTCAATGGCTTCAATTTCATCATCCATCACCTTCTGCCATTTGGATTCTTTGACAGCACTTTCAAAAGTTGTAGGATCACAATTTGAAAATAAAGCAAAATAAGTGATTGGATCTTCAGTTTGGTCAATCTCTATTACCTCATAGTCTGCCATCCATGCAGGCCTTTTTTGAACATGATGAAGACGAGATTCAGTTGTTGCATCAATAGCTTCTACTATTGTTGGTGAAGTTTCAGCTGTTGTTGGAGCTATATTTGGTAAATTTTTGGGAATAGAAGCCACTGGAATTTGTTGATGAAGGAGTTGTTGCGTTTTTTCTTCACCTTCATTATAAAAAATGATTGGAGTATACTCTTGTTCATTCCAATTCCAAGTCTTTTTCTCGTCAAAAATAATATCTCTGCTGGTCACAATCCTTTTTGTCAATGGATTGAATAATTTATAAACCTTCGATGCTTCACTTATGCCGAGAAAAATACACTTTTCACCTTTATCATCGAGCTTCTTCCTTTTCTCATCCGGAACATGTGCATAAGCAATGCAACCAAAAATTCTGAAATGATCTATAGTTGGTTTTCGTCCACTCCAAGCGTCTTCTAGTGTCATGTTTTGAACATCAAAAGTAGGATTTCTGTTCAAGATATGAATGCTCCAATTCACTGCTTTTAGCCAAAAACTCTTCGAAATTCTCCCCCTTGCCAGCAAGCTTCTCACCATGTTGAGAATAGTTCTATTTTTCCTCTTCGATACACCATTTTGTTGCGGTGTATAAGTGGTTGTGAGTTCTCTTCAAATGCCATGAGCCTCACAAAAAACTTTAAATTATTTTGAGCAATATTCTCCACCACGATCAGTACGGAGGGTTTTAATAAATTTTTCTATTTCATTTTCAACACACGTCTTGAAGCTTTTAAATACACTAAAAACTTCCGATTTCTCCTACAAAAAATAAATCCAAGTTTTCCAAGTATAATCATCAATGAAAGTGATTAGATATCTTTTACCCCCATTAGATGATGGCCTTATTGACCCACAAATGTCAAAGTGAACCAGCTCTAGGACATTTTTTGCTCTCCAAGACTTTCCTTGAGGGAACCGAGATCGATGTTGTTTACTAATAACACATTCTTCACAAACTTGAGAAGGAGTGACAACATGAGGAAGACCTATCACCATATTTTTCTATTGGAGAGTCTTTAGTCTACCAAAATTCAAGTGGCCATAGTGAAAATGCCAAAGCCATGAAGGGTCTTTCATTTCAACCATCAAGCCAAGATTAAGCACTTTCAATCTTTACTGGAAACAACTTGTTTGAACTCATTTGAACAATAGAAATCATTCCTTTGGAAGGATCATATATCTCACAACCACCCTTCTGAAAAGTTATTACATAACTCTTTTCTTGCAATTGTCCAACACTCAACAAATTATGTTTCAAGTCAGCAATATAAAATACATTGGCAATTGTTTCTACAAAACCATTCTTGGTTTTAATACTAATATCACCCTTTCCCATTACATTCACAGTAGAACAATCACCAAAACTTACTATAGAATGAAAACCTTCATCTATGTAAGAAAAACAATACTTAATTCTACACATGTGATTGTTGTAGCCAATATCCACATACCATACATATGATTGAAGTTCCTCATTGACTTGAGCTGCCATCAACAAAGTTTCTACTTCCTTCCTTTTTACAAAATTTGATTTCTCTCCCTTCTCTTTGTCATTAGGCAACTTAGTATAACACTCAGAATGATGATAACCGAGTTTATGACATCAAAAGCACTCTACCCTAGATTTGTCAAATTGTTAATCCTGTCCTCTACCTTTGCCTTGAGTTTGGTCATCATCAATTTTGAAATTCCTGCTACCTTCTCTGTTGCCACGATCTCCCATTCTTCTACCTCTACCTCTATCCCTTCCTCTAGAATTTGAGGAATGAGTAAATGTAAAAGCCTTTAAAGCTTGCTCCTATGTAGTTGAACTTCGATTCATCTTCTATTCATGGACCAGCAAAGAGCTTTGGAGTTCATCAAGGGAGAGTGCATCTATGTCCTTGGATTCTTTAATGGAGCAGACAACATAATCAAATTTCGATGCTAAAGAATGCAATATTTTCTCAACAATGGCAACATCTTCCATCTTCTCACCATGGAATCACATTTTTTGGCCATTCCCATGGTCCTTGCACAATAACTGGTAAAAGATTCACTGTCCTTTATTTGCAAAGTCTTAAAATCCCTTCTCAAGGCTTGAAGTTGTGCATGCTTCACTCTAGAAGATCTATTGAATCCCAAATATCCATGAAAGTTTCTTTGCTAAGAATAGTTTCAAGGATATCGATCAATGGCCTAGAACAAGTAATTCTTTGCCTTCAAATCTTTCAATTTCAGTCCCTTGAACTCTGTTCTTTGCGCATTTGTGAGTGCCATTCTTTCTGCAAGTGCTGCTACACCAGATTCAACAACATGCCTGTACTCCTTAGACCTTAAGAAATTCTCCATCAGCATACTCCAATGATCATAGTGACCATCAAAACATGGGATAGACAGTTGAACAAAGTTGTTCTCTGTGGCCATTAAAAACTATTACTGCTGCAAAAAAAAAAAAAAAGCAAAGTGAGTGGCAAAAAAAACAAAGCTGTTGCTAAAACGTCACTCTATCTCACAAACTCTTTTACTTTAAGCAGACTCTGATACCACTACTGAAAAATAAAGCACATAGGAAAATAAATCTACTAAAAATAAAGCACACAGGAAGATATTTTCTGCTACTAAAAATTCATTGACTAATAGCCTTTATACAGGCAGTAAACTAACTGATAAGAATAGAAAAAACACTAGACACTTGACCACTAAAGCCACAATGCAGAAACGTGATCCATTTTATGTAACAACTTTGCCAAAATATAGACCACTACCCATTAACAAACTTCATTAAACAAACTCCATTAAACTAGGAAAGAAATATGCACTGCAATACTAACAAAATGCCTAAAAACTTGGACATGACAAACAACTTGATTTCTCTGTTCAAAGAAAGAACCTAGAACAACCAGTTGACTAGGAGCAAAGACTTCAACCGCGGGCAGCTTGTCAAGGAGTTAAAAGAGATTGAAATCCCATGTTAGAATTCCTCCATGGAAGGATCCTAAGATAGAGCCCAAAGATCATACATGTTCCTATATGGATCGAACGATGGATTTTTTTGAAAGCAAGAATCATCCTAGAAAAGTTCCAGGACAACTTGCACCAAAAAGATCATAACAATTATCTTTAATAAAAGCTTCTAGAGAAGTAGCCACATAAATAATGCTTCTAGAGGAAGAACACAAGGAGAGTGTCCTAAAGGATTATCTCAAATAGAACTTCTACTTTTGGGTACAAAAAAGAGAAGCTTATAGAGGAATAAGCTCCAAAAAGGCTGAAACGCACCAGAAGGTGATTTTCAACGCACCACGAGGTGATTTTCAGCTAGAGGTTATTGAGGAAAGCTCCAAGATGTTGAATATTCTCCAAGAGCTAAGATCCAAGTCAAAAGATGTAAAGGAAAACAAGGAGTTAAAATTCTCCAGGAGCTGAGCTTCAAGCTAAAGGACGTCAAGAAAAGCTCCATCTTACTCCAAGAAATATATATATATATATATATGAATTTAATTAGTTGGTCCTAACTTTTTAAAACTAGATAGTGTTAATTATATATATATAATTGAATGTTGTGGGCAATTAATATGGACTATGGAACCCATCTATTATGAGGATCTAAATTGTTGCAGAATGAAATAAAATCTAGCCCAAGTGCCCAACCAAGCCAGACCCATTACTATTACTAATGCAACTCTGCATACAAAGTGCATTGAAATTCCACTTTCCTGTTTTATGGCTTTGGTCAATTTGTTAAATTATAAAATAAATTCCACATATCATCCGGAAAATGGAAGTAGGAACCTCACAATTGAATATGTTATTGTGACCCGCCACCACTTTATATTCCGAGCAATGTCTCTCACAATAAAGAATCAACTATGTATAAGGTATACACAGATGTGGATGCCAGGTTCTATGGTTATGCATATATATTATGGATTAAATTCTCACTCATACTCTTTTTTCTTTTTTCTTTTTCTTTTTTGTTCTTGCACTACATTTAAGAATAAAAGATTAAAAAAAACAAAAAATTATCCGTTGATTACATCTATCATTAAATTTATGTCGCCGAACAAAAAGTTCTGTACCTATGGAAAAGAGTCCAAATCCATATAGAATAAGCAAGTTGTAGGTATCTAAATAGATCTAATATCTAGAGAAAACTTAATGGGCCTACGACCTCTTAAATGATGGATTTTAACCAAAACTAACCTTTTTCTGATGACCGAATTGGAAAATAACTTTTTTTTTTTTTTTTTTTGTAAATCATTTCAGAATAACTTTTTTTGGGCAAGAATACCCTTGATTACTCTACCAATTACCACTAACCCACCTCTATTGTCTGTCACGTTCACCAAGCTTATTACTCTCTCTACCAAACTTTTTTCTCTCATTCTCTCTCTAGGAATCCTACCTTACCATCTCACCTCCTCACCATCCCATCTCCACCCACCATCGACCAAACGCATCGAAATACATTGGAAACCTAACCCACCCGTCGGTCTTGCTCTTTCATCATCGATTCTCAATCAATGGAGATATGCCAGCCTTTCTCCACCACAATGCTGTCGACGGTGCTTCACCGACAAGTGAGGTCTTCCTCTTCTCTTTTCTTCTTCCTCTTATTTTGTTCTTATACTTCCTTTATTTTCTCTTTTTTTTTGGCTATTGCCATCGGATTCAAACGTTTTGTAGAATTTTGTTTTATTTTGTTTTGCTTCATTGTTTTTGTTTTTTCCATGTATAATTGTCATAACTTATTTGATGTTTTGAGGATCAAATGTTGTCATATATATTCTTTTGCATAATGTGTTTATTTTATCTTCTTTTTATATTGTTTCATTTGTTGTATGTGATTTTCCGCTCATAACTCCTTGTTGGAAGAAGGAAAGAAATACAGATATACAAAATTTTGCTGGAAAGAAATACAAATCATCATATACAAAATGTGCTACATGGTGTTGGCTTTGTTAAATTTTGTTGTTTTTAAATGTTGTTAAATTTGTTCAATAGTAGAGCATAATGTGTTGATATGATTTGAGGTTGTATTTAGACTAACCAAAACTATTCCTCTAACTCTATCAAGAGCCCATTAGAAGTGCAATAATAGACTCCAACATTCGGATTATGGACAATGGAGGAGAAAGCATTCATAGAAAAGTGTGATACAAGAATAGCTTAGTGATGGATCAATCATGTTCCTATACCTTGCAAAGATGTGTTTTTTCTCATTTTTTCCCTATATAATAATTTCATGATTTGCAAATATTCTTCATTTTCACTCTTTTCAATACTTTGAATAACAATGAGTAGCTTAAGGTGTGTAAATTTTTGAATTCTAATTATCTGCATGTGCCAAGTTATCATGTACTACTTCAAAAGCTTTAAATTAAAATTGTGTAGTTTGGGAGCAAGTAGTCCAAAGGAGGCAGCCAGATGGATTCGCAACTTGCAGGATGCTACAATTAAGGTTCAAACTGTTGACTCATAACTTTCCAGTTTCTTTTTCTGATGGAGGAAGAAGCCTTACAATATTTTTTGTGTCATTCAGGAGTTACCATGCTCACTGGACAATTTTGTTGTTGTTTCTAAAAGGAGATGGCCATATAAAAGATATTGCTATTGCCTCTCAGCATGTAGTTTGATAAACTAAGACTCTTATGCTTAACACACTTTGCTTATAATTGCTACTTGTGTATCTCAACTAGAAGATAATATCTACCATTAGCATTTGCCCTGTACACCTGCTTTATAGGAATCTAGAGACAGAGAGATGGTTTCCTGAGCAATTATGTTAAACTCCCATTTCAAATTAAAGATTTGGCTATTTTCTTTGGTTCTTTATTTTCATTTGCCTTGTATTTGCTTTGACAAAATTTTCCATATTATAAGTTCTCCAAAATGTTACCACTTGGTATGAAGACATAATGTAATAAGGTCGTGGTTTCTATAAGTTCCATATCCCTTCCTTTATGATTTGAGATTACAATTTTGGATTTTTTTCCTTTGTTCTTATAACCCTTTTGTCTTCTGGGTTGCAAGGTTCCAAAAGGTCACAATGCAAATACTTTATAACTGGACTCATGGCTCATCCATTCATGTAGAGCCAATAACAACTGATATTATTGCACCTTCACCATGGAAAATTTTTTGCTGTCAAAATGGTAAGACTTGAGTTCCTCATTTACATTCCAAGTGTCCTAGTGCTTAAAATATACTCAACATCTTGTTAATTATAACAGGGCTGAGGCTTTTCAAAGAAGCAAAAGATTGGGAATCTTGTCGTAGGGTAGGCTGTGCTCTTTTGATTACATAATTATGGATTGTAATTTGTATTTTCTATTATGAAAATATACATCTTTTTCTGTTCTCAGCATTGGGAGGATAATCCAGCAATAATGGCAGTTGGTATGGCTGATGCAACTTCAGAGGCCATCTTTTGGACTCTTATGTCTCTTGGTTCCTCAAGATTTGAGTAAGATTTCTAAAATGTCAATTGTTTTCCTAATTGAAGTGCTGCCACTATGAAACCTTAAGCAAGAGCCAAAATATCTTTGTATTAGCCAATGTGGCTTCCTTGTATGCTTCCAATATATGCCTTATCATATGACATTAAGTTGTTGAATTGTAATATTTATTGGCTTACTACAGATTAGTTGCCATTTTAAATGAAATGATTCATTTTCGCTACTCTCATATATTGTGATGTTTGTTAAATAAGAGTACATGTAAAGTAGCTCCTAATGCCAAGTTTAACTTCTTTTTTTTTTCCTGATAATGGACTCTTCTCACATCAGAGGTTGACCTATGCCTTGCTTGTAGATAGGACTTTGTTTTTATAGGGGCAGCATGATTAAGCACTTGGATGGTCATACTAATGTTGTTTACATGTAGTTGTACAATGATTGGTTACCTTGGTCAAGTTCAGAACCATTTTAAATGAAAATAACTTTATATTACATGCTTACTAAAGAATTATTTTGCAGGGGGATGAAACGAAGGGACTTATTATTGCATCGCTATTGGAGAAGAGATGATGACGGCACATATGGTATTAATGTTATTAAGGATATATCCATCAAAAAGCTTTGCAGCCGTTGTTTGCTCACTGACATTCTTTGTTTGGTTTGTGACAATGTGCTATGTCGTTTCCCTCAGGCATCAAATAATCTTTTAATCAGCTTACCAGAAGATCTCGCAAATTGTTCAAAATTGACCAAACTAGATTTGGAGGTACTACTGAGATCTCTTCTAATAGATTTCTACCTCCTGACTACTTAAAAATTTTCTCTTCATTTTATTGCTAGCCAATTGTGATTTATGTACTTGGACTCAAAATGGAAACTATCTTTAAATAAAAATTAAAAGATCTTTCTATCCGATGTAGGGGAACAAGCTAACAAGTTTTTCTGAGAATTTGATTGCATTATGGACCATGTTGATATAATTTAATGCATGTAATTTTCTGCAGTACTTAAACATGTGTTATATGATATAATTAATCTCTAGTTCCTATATTGACATTAAGGAAAATTGGGAAATTGTTGCAATCTGTGCAGAAAATTTTTTGGGAAATAGTATACCAGAGAGCATCGAAAGACATTCACGTTTCATCTGTCTTGACCTTCGTCAGAATAGTGAGCAAATAAAGTGAATTATATTACTTAATATTCATATGTAGGTATGATTGGAACATATATCCTCAGAATCTCCTTATAAGTCTTCAATGTATGAGTTATGCAGGAATTTCATCAATTTCACCTTCAATATCAGGTTGTAATTCCCTCATGGTATTTTATCAGAAAAACAGTTGCACAACTAATAACTGCTCAGGTAAAGTTTGTTTTTGGTCTTGTTATGCCCATTCTTTTGATTTGACTAAATGGGTCAATGTAAGCCCAATGGACTTGAACAGGAGCAGAGGCCCAGAAGACCCGAACATCAAGTCGCAGTTGCAAGCCCGACCAGCCCGCGAGGCCATTCAAGACTCGAGCTCACAATAGCTTCTAGACCGCCCAAGCGTACCTCCTGTCCACATCATCAGCTCATTCATCTTGTGAGATCGCTCAAGTCGCGAGCCCGTAGAAATCTCTAGATAGCCTGACCACCTCTCCTGGCCATGTCTGCGCCTCTACAGCTTGCACGATCTGATTGACCAAAGAGCTTATTTAGGGGATATTGTATGCAGCAAGTTATTAGAGTCACCAACTCTTATGATTTCCAGCCGGAAACTGCTTACACCATTACCAAGAAGCATTAAATGCAGACGTGCGCATGTAAGAGAGAATGATGATTTAACAATTAATGCAGCATGACTATGTCAAGATTAGTTGTAAATAGCCGTTGCCTGTAACGTGTAATACACTCTTTTGTATCGCTCCCCTCTCTCTATAAATAGGGGAGATCTTTACTTACACATAAGCAAAAAAAATACTAGAGTACCGTCACTCTGTCGAAATTACCTCAGAGTGACCGTAGATGTAGGCGTAGTCGCCGAACCACGTAAAAATCCTTGTGTTTTGCATCCTTCATTCTCTCTCTCATCTTCATTGATCACCTCATTACATTTACCTAACTGTCACAACCAACATTCCTTCGACTTAATTAAGCTCCACCAACCTTAAACCTCATTTACTTCTCATTTATCACACACTTGTCATTATTATCACTTCTTAATTACCTTGCTCATAGTTTGGGTCCCAGAATCTTTGGGTTAACAGTTTCCAAACGTCAACATCTTTTGGAGCTAGAAGGAGGGCCTAATATCGACCTGGTAATCTTTCTCCAGTTGCTACTTCACATTTACTTACATTTGTTTGTTATGGCTAGAATCAGGACGACGAGAAGTGTCGGAGGGGCAAACGAGCTACCTGAAGTTCGAGAAGATTAGCAGAGTGCCTCGCCTTCCAGAGACGAGGTCGCTCAGGAGTGGCAGCAGCGCCAGCGAGCTCTAGAAGATAGAGTAAAGGAGTTGACAGCAATGGTCAGGGCTGGTAGAGTCCAAGCCCATACTGTGCAAAGATAGGTGGAGGCCGCACCATCAGGAGAACTCGCCAGCAGCTTTCAGAAGAAATCCCAACTCCAGAGGGAGTAGCTGCTAGGGATAGGTCGCTGACAGAAGAATCAGTTCGCTCCTCGAACCTAAACCCAAGGAGAGCCAGGAGACGGAACCAGGAGCAAGAAATCCCACCTCGCCTGAATGAGATAAGGGTGAGGGTGAGCCACGAAGGCGATAGGTACGTGGAAGGCATTCGTGGGCAGGAACGAGCTCGCGAGGGCCGTGCAGGTCACGAGCCTGAGCCGCGGAGGGTCGCTAGGCATGTAGGAGCCCTCGGTGAGGAGAGCACGAGCAAATGGAACCTCAGTTGGTGATCTTTAACCCAGGACCCGATGGTAGAGGAATTGTTGCAAAGGGTTCAGCAGTTGGAGGCTCGACCTGAAGGCCAGAACAGGGAAGAGCGAGATAACCGCAGGGTGCCATTTACTTGGGAGATTGAGACAGTACCCCTTCCAGCAAAGTTTAAGCTCCCCAGCGTTCCTCCATACAGGGGCAGGACTGACCTTTATAACCATCTGGACGCCTTCAATGTGCAGATGGATCTCCAGATGGATGACCCGTTGGTGAAGTGCTGAGTGTTCCCAACTACTCTGAGGGATGCTCCGCGAACTTGGTTTAAAGGCCTTCCAGCCCATAGCATCGGAAGCTGGAAAGAATGTCAGAAGAAATTCCTAGATCAATATAAAGCCTTAAAGAAGCAGCTCGCGCCCACCTGTCACCTCGTTACCATCTTCCAGGGGCAAAACGAGTCCTTGAAGGATTACGTCACTTGGTTCAAAGAGGAGGTGAGTAATGTAGAAACGCCCTCTGACAAGAATATTCTAACAGCCATTTCTACAGGGCTCAGGAAGGATGGGAAATTATACGAAAGCATCTACAAATCCCCGGTGAAGGATCTGGGGGAGTTTTATAAAAGGGCTGCCAAGGAGATCAGGTGGGAAGAAGCCTTTGGAGCCAAGAAACCCAGCACTCAGTGGGGTGAAGCGAGTAGCTCCTACCGCGAGAAGAGGAAGAGCCATGGCGGAGATAGGCCAGGGGAGCAGAGACATCAATCTGCCAATGTCGTGGCGAAGCGGGCTAGACCTGAGCCAAGGAAGGAGCGACCTCGGTATCAGAGTCGGTATGGGAGCTACAGTGTGCTATCAGATAGGCAAGACATGATCTTCGCCACGGAGAGAAATAGGGAGAACTTCGGGAAGCCACCCTTGATAGGAGCTCCTAACCGACGTCGGGACCCGATGAAGTATTATGCCTACCATAATGAGAACGGGCACAATACGTCAGACTGTTGGCAGTTGAAAGATGCCATTGAAGAGCTGATAAGGCAAGACTGCTTAGGGGAGTATGTTGTACAACCTGCTGGCAGGCGACCTCAACATCAACGATCTCAAGGCCAAGACCAGCAGTCCGAGCAACAGCAGCCTCAGTGAGCTTTAGAGCCCGAGCGCGAGCCAGCTGTAAGAATAATTTTCACTATTCATGGTGGGCCTCATATGGTAGGTACTTCAAATGGGTCACACCAGAGGTACGTGAGGGAGGCTAACCATACCCTGCTGGCAGAGTATGGAGGAGCCAAGGGACCCACCAAAAGGGCCAAGGTGTCATCGGATAGCATTGTGTTCACGGAGGAGGATACGGGGAGAGTACACTGGCCCCACAATGATGCAATTATAGTCTGGGCCCAGATCAGTAATGTCGAAGTACGGAGGATAATGATCGACACTGACAGCTCGGTCAATGTCATGTATAAAGATTGCTATAATCAGATGGGGCTAAGAGTTGAACAGTTGACACCCTCACCATAACCCCTCTATGGCTTCACTGGAGATGCAGTGATACCGGTGGGCCAGATCAGACTACCTCTCACCCTTGGAGAACTGGGCCGGCAAGCTACAGCCTTTATAGATTTCTTGATTATCAACAGTCCGTCAGCATACAACGTGATCTTGGGGCGACCTTCGATGAACGAGCTGGATATGGTCACCTTCACCAGGACACTGACGGTCAAATTCCCCACTCCCAATGGGCTAGGCTATGTCAAGGGGGAACAGCACCTGGCCAGGCGATGTTATGAAGATGCGGTGAAGATGGGGGTCCGAGGAAAGAAAGTAAATATGGTTTCAGGGGCTTGCTCTAACGAAGGGACTGGGACAGTAGATGGATCGGTTGGAGGAGTAGGGGAAGCACCACCATGTTGCGCGCCCTGAATGCTGGCAGCCTATTCCACAAACTCTTGTATTGCCTCGACAGCAGGCGGCCCAAAGAAGGAATAGTCTAGGTCCGGGTAGTGCTCCTACATGGTGAACAAGAAAGCCCTTTCGTTCTCTGAAGGGGCCTTGTCCCGCTCTTGGGATATCTGGGCTGCAATGTTCCCCTCGGTCTGAGCCAGCTTCTCCTCTACTCCGGCGAACTTTTCCTTGGTTGAAGCCAATTTCTACTGTTGCTGTTTTACTTTATTCTCAGCAACCTTTGTTTTCTTCTGTGCAGCACTCAGCTCGTCATTGACTTGCTTCAGCTCGTTATGGGCCTTGCTGACTTCAGAAATAGCCGCCTCCCTATGAGCAGTTTCTTGTGACAAGGCTGCATCAACGTCTCGGAGCTTGGCATCGAGCTTTCCATGCTCGTCCTGGAGGAGGTTCACTTCATCCTGCAACATCTTCTTCTCTTCCTCGAACTGCTCCTTGGTCAGCCTGAAAGCCTCTTGCTCACCAAGCTGGTCGTCAATCTCCTTCATCAGCTTCATCGCTGCCATGCCCAACTGAAAAGGTAAAAAATGGTTAAAAATTGAAGTGAAAGAAAGCCGGAGAGTGTGAAGGAGCTTGAGTCTTACCAGCGCTGCATGACGAGCTGTATAGCCCATGAGCTTTTGACCTGCGATCTCAGGCTTTTACAGCTTCAGGGTACTCTCCCCCATGACTTCAGGCATGAGATTCACGAAGCTACTGAAATATTCCATTTCCCTGGCCGTGTTAGGGTGTAGCTCGAAATCTGCCTGCGACTCCCCAACAGACCCTGCAGATCGTCTAAGTGCCCCAGTGCTCGACTCCCTGTCAATAACGACTGCCTCGGGCTTGTGAACTTCAACAATGTCCTTGCGCTTTGGGGTTGGGGGCTCAACTATGGCCTTTCCTTTCCTCTTCCTGATGAGGGCTTCAGACTCCGGTGAAACTGAACCCTTCTCGATAGAAACCCCAGCCCTCTTTGTTGGGGAAAGACTTTGCCCTTCAGATGGAGCAGCTCGCTTCTAAGGTGTTGCCACCGACCCGACCTGAGGAGAAGCAGCTGCAGCGGGCTGAGAAAGCACTCTTTGAGAAGGGTCCGAAGAAGTATCATCCACTTCAACGACCTCTGGCGCCTTGGACGGTGGAAGCGATCTGACGGGAGGAATGGACAGCGCGAACCTTCACATATCGTCCGAAGATGTGCTGGTGGACGTGCTCGAGGAATCCTATGGCAAAGGTTGTGGTTCTGACTCGGGCTGTTCAGGGGCAGTGAAGACTGAGCGAACCTCACTTCTTTCTCCTCGTATCCCCAGGTCCTTATTTAGGTTCAAAAAGGGACCTGTGGCAGATGGTGCGAGGCCCCGTTCTACCAGCTCGTTGTTTGTGGGGAAGAAATCATCACTTGGTCTTTTGGCCACCGCGTAAGTGTTCAAAGTCGCGAGCTCGTCATCATCAAGCTCGTACTTAGGGGTAGCGACGTCTGCAAGGCAAAAACAAGCCCATAAAAAAAAAATAATAATAATAAATAAATAAAAACATATATATATGTATGTATATATATATATCTTATTATCCTTGTGAATGTGTAACTATTTCTATAGGTTACAAGTCTTTGACTACCAGGATCCAGCACGAAACTCCTGTTGTGCAAACCCCCGAGCGAAGTACATGTGACCAGAACCCAGCGAGATTTATATTCCCTCACATTGGACTTGGTGCAGTCTTGGGGCAGATATGCCCTATAGTGGGAGGATTGACGGGGTGTAACGTACTAGAGCCCGTCCCTTCGTAAGGCCCCCTTTTTATGGGTCCCCTTGAAGCTAAAAAGGTCGCGGATAATGCGAGGTGTAGGAGGCCCGAGCCCGTATTTTATGAACGCTGCGGCCAAGGTAGTTATGTATGCATACGAGTTCGGGGTCAACTGAAAGGGGGCGAGCTTCAGATCATTCAGCAAGTCCTTGAGATAGGCGGGGATTGGAAACCTAAACCCGAGCTCTATATGCTCGCGACTGATCGCCACAAAGCCCTCAGGTGGATTCGCAGCCCGATCACTGGCCTTAGGAACGTTAGCTTGGCACCCCAAGGGGAAGCTGAAGTCTTGAGCCCAAGCTTCCAACATCGAGAGGGTCGTGCTCGAAGGCGTATGAATAAAGGGATGTCAGGCTTCTCTCTCTGCGACCTCATCCCTTCCTACGACCTCCTCGGTAGACTAGCTAGCTCGCGAGGTCGCAGCCTCGGTTTCTCTAACCTGGCGCCTTGCCTGCCCCCTAGAAGCAAAAGCCCTACCGTGACCAATACAAGAGCGATCTGATATCTACAACACAGAAGGAACGACATCAGAACACTTATAGCATGTTGAGCCTTACAAGCTATAGAAAAGAGTTCCTAGAGCTACTATCCTATGCGTCAGGTCGCACACTTGGCCACCAAAGGCTATAAAAGCCCATATACGTGGGCCCATCAGGTACTATGTCTTCCTAATGTTTACATCACTAACCCTATGTCTATAGGTACCCTATCAGGTAGTACAGGGACATTCTAGTTAGAATCCTAAGCAACGTCAACAAATGACAAGGGTTCCAAATGAACCAGCATAACGCAAACAATCCACAAAGTACGGTTCCTAGCAAGGAAAAGTCCAGAAATGGACTTCATAGTTCAACAATGATATGGGACACTCAGGCTGATAGCCAAGTCGCCCTTAGTGAACATAGAGATTCAAGCAACAAGTACAGAAATCTCTAAATATAAAACAAACACATGGCGATTCTCAAACATGGCATGAAAACAAAAACAGATACTGCAGACCAGAAGCAAACCTTAAAAAAGTATGAAAAGGCGAAGTCAGAGAGAATTACCTTGCTCTTGTTGGAGATGGCGTGCTGGAGATGGTAACTGATCTCTGAAGCAACGAAGCCCGGAGGAGTTGTCAAGAGGTGGAAGAGGTGCAGAAGAAGTAGAGAAGAAAAGTGGTGAAAATGGGGTGTTAGTGTCGTATCGAAGAAATGAAAATAGGAATTAGAAAAAACATCTGGATTGTATAGACCCAGACATTCACCCCCCAGCCGTCCGATCCAGCGTAAAGGCATAACCGCCAAAAATCCAACGACCCAGCACCAGTCTCGGTCCTGCGTCGTCGTGTAATGTTAGTTACAAGACATGCACATTTAATGCGTACGGTCCCAAGGCACGTTTGTGGCTCCGACGTCTGCGTGAATGCCACGTGTCAGCGGTTACAAAACAGAAGTTGAAATGGCACTTAAAAGCTCGCAAATGGGCCCCAATCGTGTATTTGAATCAGCTCCCAGTTCGCAGATTGCACTAAGAGCTGGGGGCCTTGTGTTATGCCCATTCTCTCGATTTGACTAAATGGGCCAATGCAAGCCTAATGGACTTGAACAGGAGTGGAGGCCCAGAAGACCCGAACATCAGGTCGCAATTGCAAACCCGACCAGCCCGCGAGGCCATTCAAGACTCGAGCTCGCAATAGCTTCTAGACTGCCCAAGCGTACCTCTTGTCCACATCACCAGCTCGTTCATCTCGCGAGATCGCTCAGGTCGTGAGCCCGTAGAAATCTCCAGACCGCCCAACCACCTCTCCTGGCCACGTTTGCACCTCTACAGCTTGCACGATCTGATTGACCAAAGAGCTTATTCAGGGGATATCGTATGCAGTAAGTCATAAGAGTCACCAACTCTCATGATTTCCTACCGGAAACTGCCTACACTATTACCAAGAAGCATTAAATGCAGACGTGCGCATGTAAGAGAGAATGATGATTTAACAATTAATTCAGCATGACTATGTTAGGATTAGTTGTAAATAGTCGTTGCCTGTAACGTATAATACACTCTTTTGTATCGCTCCCCTCTCTCTATAAATAGGGGAGATCTTTACTGTACACATAAGCAGAAAAAAATACTAGAGTACCGTCACTCTACCACAATTACCTCAGAGTGGTCGTGGATGTAGGCATAGTCACCGAGCCACGTAAAAATCCTTGTGTTTTGTATCCTTCCTTCTCTCTCTCGTCTTCATTGATCACCTCATTACATTCACCTAACTGTCACGACCAACATTCCTTCGACTTAATTAAACTCCACCAACCTTAAACCTCATTTACTGCTTATTTATCACACACCCGTCATTATTATCACTTCTTAATTACCTCGCTCGCAGTCTGGGTCCCAAAATCTCTAAGTTGACCATTTTCGAACGTCAACAGGTCTCAATGCATTTAGTTGTTTTTTCCAAACTTTAAGAGTATCATATTTTTTAATTGTAGGATTCATTGGTGGAGATTGCAAAAGAACAAGCTATTCAATAAGTAATATAATTGCACAGGCTACTAAGTAGGTATAACAGGTGCAATTGTGCAATGAATTGCTCGACTTGAGAGAGCTATTTGTATTGATTGTGTTGTTGCATTTAGTGTCAATAGTTGAAAAAATGTATGGTAAAGATGTATTCTCTAAAGTTGTACTCTTGATTAGTATATAATCATGTGACTTATTTAGTCGATGCATCTGCACAACTTATTGAAACCTTTGGCTGTAAAGACAAGACACAATGTTATTGGTACAATTTGTTATTCTTTTTTGGGTTTATCAAATGTGCGTTAAATTTCAATTTGAATGATTGTTTATCTATGGTTGTTGATGATGACAAAAGGTCTGTTACTAATATTTGTTACGAGGTGAAACAATTGTAGTGCCAGGGTTGGTGACTTTAAAGTCTTCATACAAGCATCCCTATTGCAATAGAAAAAGTGAAGAACCTTTATTATATAATTTACTATTTCTGTTATTTCAGAATCCCATGATTCATGAATGGTAAATAATAATTATATTAAAAACAATTATTAACTTGTTGGATAAAAGTCTCCATATCAACAAGTACAGAAAACAATCAAGGCTGAAAAGGGTTTGATCAAGATCAGCTACTCTTTTTCAAACATATTTATATACCGAAAGTTTGCTTGTCTCTTAGGCTAGAACCTCATCGATAGGTTACTAAGGGTCTTTTTTACTCTCCTACTAACATTCACAATATAATTCAGTTAGGAAATTAAGCTAATGAATTAAACGATAAAAATATAAACATGAAATAGAAAATAGAAAGAAAAGGAAGAGGAAAATGATGACTCCAACCTTCATTATACAACTTGGGTACCCCTATTCGAAAGGGTTTTAACATCCATTATCCAAGAATTATTGAAAGTGCATAAAAGAGTATTTAATTCCTAACATAGGTACTCGATTCCCAACCTTAGGGTTAGGATTCCCGACCTTTAGGTCGGGAATCCTAACTAGTTAGGAATCTCAACCAGTTAGGAATCTCAACCTTCTGGTTAGGATACCCAACCCAAGCGATGTGATTCCTAACTTCAGGGTTAGGAATCCCAATCTCCGAGTTGGGAATCCCAACCTCCCAACCGGAAGTGTATAAACATTCATTATCCAAGAATTATTAGAAGTACAAAGAAAGATGACTCAATTCCCAACCTTCGAGCTGAAAATCCCAATCCCCGAGTTAGGAATCCTAACTGGTCTTAACCTAAAGGTTGTGAAATATAGACCTTCGGCGGGATCTACGGTGGGATTCCCAACCCGGCAGTTGGGATTGCCAACCTGGATTCCTAACATTTAGGTTGGGAATCCCAACCTTTAGGTTAGGAATCCCACCCTAGTTTCCGTTGGAGGTCAAGAAGTAACCTGGGGTTGGGAATCCCAACCGGAATCCCAACCCTGAAGTTGGGAATCCCAACCTAAAGGTTGGGAATAGGGTGGGATTCCCAACCAACCTTGGATCCCATCGGAGGTCGAGAAGTAACCCCGTGGGTATCAAGGTTTGGGATTTCCATTCTAAATCCTGCCTCCAAGTTGAGAATCCCAACCCCCATAAGACACAAATTTCAAAACAAACATGCTGCATGTAGAGGCTCCAAACAGATGCCATCAAACTTTGCGATACTTATCCATTCTGCAAATTTCATCATTCAAATGACATTCGTATACTAACTCTAACAAAGGTCCCTATTGCAAGCACTAATCAAATGACTTCCATCTACTAACAAACATAAGTAGAAGGAGAAAATGTGCTTGGTGAAGCTGGAAATTTCAGTGCCAATTTCCTCAATGAATTGATGAAAAATCAGCTTGGTCATTGTCAAGCTAGAGTTGTAGGAAATGCATCGGGGTATCCACATTACAAAAGCTTGCCAAGGTTCACGGCCAAAACATTATTTCTGAGTAATTACCAAGGTGAAAATGGGTGGATACATGTTTTACGAGAACTAGCAATTACGGAATTCAACATGGTCAAGTCCTTTCACCAAAAAGAAATTGTCCAAGTATCCAAGTATGATCATGATCATATATATACGGCATATGATTATTTTCTCAATTTTACGTGTATTTACGTTTGTCAAGATTTTCTCATTTTGAAATGTTTGTTTGTCATATTATAGATGGTGGGAAGATCTTGGTTTAGCAACGAAGTTGAAGTTTGCTAGAGATCAACCAATTAAATGGTACATTTGGTCCATGGCCAGCCTCACTGATCCAAAATTGTCAGAGCAGAGAGTAGAGCTCACAAAACCTATATCACTCGTCTACATTATTGATGACATTTTTTATGTTCATGGGACACTCGATGAACTCACTCTCTTTACCGAAGCTATTACTAGGTATGTATGCATGCTTTGTTTCTTTTTGTTTTCTCTCTTCTTTCTCGAATCTCTCAGATTGATGTGAAATTTAACTCTCTAGATGGGATCTTTCCACTGCTGATCAACTACCGGAGTACTAGAGAATATGTTTCAAGGCTCTTTTAATGATATCACTGATGAAATCAGCTCTAAAGTCTATAAACAGCATGGATATAATCCTGTACACTCCCTGCGCAAGGCGGTATATATCTACCTAATACCAAGTCACTAATTTCTTACGTCCATAAGATTATATCTAACAAATACATGACTTCAACATCTATACTAATAATATCAATGTTAGTGGCATTTACATCATAATCTACTTCTATGTGGGCAAAATTACTCATAAGTCTCTCTAGTTAGAGGACAGTTTTAGTATGAGTCTCTCTCTCCCAACTATTAAGGAGTAAGGTAAAACGTGTTGACCGTAGCCTTATCAAAGGTGGTCCCGACTTTCAATAGATATAATTGTACTTGTAATATATATATCAATGTCTCTATTTATATATGTCAATGTTTGTTTTCAATCACATCTTCAGTTAATTAATTAATTCACTCTTCTCTATTTATAATTTAAGAAAAAACAAATAAATAATTATTATAGTCACAAATTTAAAACAAAATTTTTAGTAATATATACTTTTGACTCTAAATAATATCTGTGGCTTTTATTCTTTCAGTGGGCAAGTTTATGCAAATGCGTTTCTAGTTGAAGCAGAATGGTTCGATTCCGGGCACTTGAATGGCTGAAGGGTACTTGGAAATTGGAATTGTAAGTTCAAGTGTACATGTGGGACTGGTCCACCTTTTCTTTCTTCTTGGTCAAAATTTGACCAAGGAAACTGTGGAGCTCATTGATAACCACCCAAACGTAATATCTCCCACCGCTACAATTCTTCGGCTCTGGGACGACTTGGGAAGTGACAAGCTAACTTCTCCGACAATCCTACCTATTTTTGTTAATTAGACAACAAAGATTTCTAACATGATTCACCAAACATGATAAGTCACACTCATATTTATGTTATCGGCCCTGAAGAATTTTTTATTCATGGTGGGGCAGATATTTAATGAGATTTTTTTTTTCTTTATTTATTTTTTTTTTTTTTTTATTATATTATTATTATTATTTTAATTTATGGTGGGGGAGGGATGAGAACGTGAGCATGTGAACCACTTGTATGTATTGTAATAATACACACATATGTATGCATTGCAATAATATACACAAGATGCGATCATATAATAATATAAAGTTGATAAACATCTGTATGTATTGTAATAATATACGCAGGATGAGAATCAGGAAGGCAAAGATGGATCATACTTACGTTACTACATGAAAGAATATAAAGACATGACAGCTGAAGGTGCACGAAATCATGCTATGGACAAGATTTCAGATGCTTGAAAGCGCCTCAAGAAGGAATGCCTCTCCCCGAACCTGTTTTTGACATCTTTCAATAAGGCTTGCCTTAATCTCGCAAGAATGGTTCCATTCACTACAAGAAAAACGCTTATTAATCGCGGGTAATGCCCGTGCTAGATGTTTTACTAGCACGGACATCGCTCGTGCCAGGCATATGTGATGGATGAAGGTGTGATGGTAAACGGTGCTTCTGGAGTACGAACAACAACCCGTGCTAAAAACAGTAATGAGTATGGGCAACGCCCGTGCTAAAAGATTAATCTCTATAGGCTAAGCCCATGCTAAAAACATTAACGAGTACGAATGAAGCTCGTACTACCAAAAGTACCAAATACGAGCTGTTACCGTGCTAAATATATTAACGAGTACAGGCATCACTTGTACTAAAAATATTAACGAGTATGAATAGTGCCCGTGCTAAAAATATTAACGAGTACGGATGAATCTCGTACTACGAAAAATACCAAATACGAGCTATTGCCGTGCTAAATATATGAACGAGTACAGGCATCGCGCATGATAAAAATATTAACGAGTATGAATAGTGCCCGTGCTTATTTTTATTGTACCTGTTCTCAGGTAACATGCTTATTTTTATAATATAAATTTCTTAATATAATTAAATAGTCAAATAACACTTTAATAATAATAATTTGGAACATTTATAAAGTTCACAAATTTTCTAAAACTTTCATATAATATTGATAATTCATAGCCATAGAAATTACAAAAGATTCATAAGCAATAGTAGCAAATCCTAATAAATAATATTAACCCCTAACAATTACCTACATTCTAGTTATGTGTCCATCACTTAGTAAAACTAATATGCAATATACTTGATTGGCCAAGCAATGTAGGTGCCTCTAGCATCTTCAAGAATTCGAATGTCATTAGTAGGGCGAATCAAAGGAACCTTGCTCACCAATATCTTGTCCACAGCAACTCTCCAATAATCTGGACCAAGGAGCATATGATGAACTAAAGCTGTTGAATCAGTGCAATCAATTTCACCTTCAGCCACTTCTTCTCCATTGCCAATCCAATGCAGTAACTTGCATTTTTTACCCTTTAGAAATGAAACATCCTGTTCATTTATACTCTGTGACAAATGTATACAAAAAATATGAGTATTAAAACAAAAAAAATTCTCAATTAACCAATTGTCATTAACAACATTTTTTTTTAAACAACTCACTTTTGAAGAAGATTGTTGAACAACATTGTTACTTCCTTGTTGTCTTGAAGGAACTAAATGCTATAATTATACAACATATTAGTAAAACATTAAACAAGCATGAGTTTTAGAACTCTAAATAAAAGTCAAAATACATAAAAAAAAAAAGAACCTTGATATTTAGACAATTAATTTTTTTTTTTAATTTACCTCATTTGTACTAGAATTTTGAACTCTTCCTTCAATTCTTGCTCTATCATTGGTCTAAAATTAAAATATACTTAATATTAGATGTAAGCTATCATACTACATGATTAAATCAAAATCTTACAAATGCTTCATTTGACATACCTGATTATTATTGTTAACTAATGTCATAACTAGTTGCTCCAGATTTTTCACCTTTTCTTCAAGCTGCATGGTAGTGTATTTAGAAACCACAGCTGCATTAACCTTTGTTGGTGTGACACCATACCCAAGCCCTCGAACTCGACCTCGATGCTCCTTTCCTAAAACTTGGGCTACAGCATCATCCTTGATTATAGTTGACTGTATTTTTGGAATTGCTTCCATCTCTTTCTATATATCAAGCAAAATGATAATAACAAATATGATAATAATAACATATGTGATAAATGCAAATTAAACTATATAAATAAAAATATTATTCAACATGTCATACTATTTTTTCTCCAACTTTTTGGTTCACTGGTGTCCCATCTTTGTGCTTATGTCCAGCTATCCATAATGCCACTCTATCCACCTCTGCTGGATCTTCATTTCTTGCCATTTTTTCAACCCTCTATACATTTATAACATAATCAAGACAATATGAGAACATAATTTATTGTATTCACTAAACATACAAACAAATTCTCAGCAAAACACACCATTTCACACAAGTCACCACCAACACCAATTCTAGAAAAGTCACCAACATCAAACAAATGATCTTCATGTTATTATTCAAACTTAATTTCTACCTTAAGACACAAATTCAATGAAAATATTATATTTTAACGAATCAAAATCATGTTCTAAACTTACTAAAATATTCTTGCATCAAACCATAAAAAGACAAAATAAATAGTGTCAACATGTTATTACCAATTCTTCACGTAGTCGTGCCATTCCTTTACGACTAGTTGTATGTGGCATGTCATTCATTTTCGCCAGCTTAGTATGTTCATTACTTATTTCCTACAAGTAAAATATAAGTCACAATCTTGTATGGAAGCTTTCATAAAGATAATACGTATTTAGTATACTTACATCAAATTTTGCTGACAATCGATACTCGACAAATTTTTTCCAATCTTCATCATTTTTTATGTTATCAGGCTTTAACATTTGGAGCTCTCTACTAGCATCAGGACCAGGTTGAATACTTCTAATTTGTTTGGTTATCTTACTTTTATACTTCCGCCAACTATTACACATCGAAGAAAGTACATAATTCTTACCTATGTCATGCAAACCAAACTTTTCCTGTTTGCATAATCAAAATTTATAAAGAGATCAATTAAGATTGCTACATATTAAAAATAAAAGCTCTAAGGAAAAAGATTGCTACATATTAAAAATAAAAGCTCTAAGGAAAAAATGATAAGTTAGTATCAAACCTTTGTAGTCTCCCACACACTATTTTTCAAAATCTCTGGTACAACCTGCCAACTATCATAAGTTATCGGAATCAATGAAGTGGCAATAGTTCCACAAGATGTACTTAAGACTTTTGAACACTCCCCAACTGGTTGTCCCAACTCATTGAAAGAAATTCCGATTTCCTTAGCCCTTGCAATTTTATTTAGGTCCAAATGGTTTTGGCTCCTTGCCTTTCTTTTCTTTGCTGGTGTTGCATTATTGCTTGATGATCGAGTACTAGTATAGTTTTCAGTTGACATCTGCAAAAACTCTAAAATACAACCATCATATATATATATATATATATATTAAAAAGTAACAAAATTGTTATCTATTATTGGAAATATATATAAAGCACAACACAATAACAAAAGTAATTTCAAATTCTATATAGAAACATATAACAATATACTATAATTATAAATATCAAAACACATCCTTTTATACAAAAATATCCAAATAATTAGAACTAGTAACACTAGATTTGTACAACTATGTCTTCACAATCAATTCAAGCATACAACACAATAACAAAAGTAATTTCAAATTCTATATAGAAACAAATAACAATATACTATAATTAGAAATATCAAAACACATCCTTTTATACAAAAAATATCCAAATAATTAGAACTAGAAACACTAGATTTGTACAACTATGTCTTCACAATCAATTCGAGCATAATCATCGTTATCATCCATGCTAGAGTCAAGTAGAGATACATCTAATGGTGTAGATGTCATATAAGCATTCTCATCAAACTTTTCTAGATCATGAAATCCTCTTGGAGGTGCTTTCAAGACAACATACCAATTAGAT
The DNA here is from genome assembly GCA_019925255.1 of Litchi chinensis. Classification (NCBI taxonomy): domain Eukaryota; kingdom Viridiplantae; phylum Streptophyta; class Magnoliopsida; order Sapindales; family Sapindaceae; genus Litchi; species Litchi chinensis. The sequence continues at coordinate 11,710,592 of CM034469.1, read as the reverse complement.
GTATCATTTTCTCTAGAGTAAAACACTTGTGTTGCTTGTGAAGCTAAAATAAAAGGATCTCTATAAAATCTATTTACACGTGGATGAAGATTAACTAATGTAAATCCATCTTCAACTTTAACATCACTTCCACTGCTCACCCAATCACATCTAAATAATGGGACGCGAAATGCACAAAAGTCTAAAAGAAGAATTTCTTTTAGAACCCCATAGTAAGCAATCTTTTTTGTCACTTGAGTGTCATCTCTTGAATTGGTCATGCAAATAGTTTCTGCTTCAAGAGAAATGCCACTATCTTGAGTAGATTTTTCACTATCTATTGTGCGATATCGTTTCCCATTAACAACATAGCTTGTATATGATGTTGCTTGCTTTGTCGGTCCAATTGCAAGCCATTTTAACATGGTTGATACATTCAAGCTACTATCTCCATCAATGATCTGCTCCAAAATATATAAACAATAAGAGGTTAAAGTTAAGACAACCAAATAAAAAAGGCTAAAAGGTTGCATTGTATACGACCTTAGCTTTGAACCATGAAGAGAAATCTGATGCATGCTTCCTTTGTAGTAAGGTGGGTCTACTTGCAAGACTTGAATCCAAACGTTGAAGCTCTTCAAGGTGCATGCTAGTAGGATGTAAATAATAAAACAGTACTAAATAAGTGAAAAATTTATAATGTTTTCTTTTACTTAAACTATGTAAAAATTAACTTAATTACTCACTTGATGTATGGTTCCACTTCTGCACTGTTAAACAATATATAGCGATGTGCAATGTCTAACATGTCTGAAGATATAGAAACTAATGTCCCTTTAGAAATAGGATGTCCATCCACTACATTGTCATACATGATATCCTCATTTCTATTGTGTCTATCACCAACATCTAAAGCTTGCGATATATATCCACTACAAAATTGCACACACTCATCTGCCAAATAGCATTCTGCCATGCATCCTTCTGGCCTTGCACGATTTCTAACATATCCTTTCAACACCTTCATGAATCTATAAAAAAAAATAGATTATTTTAAAGCTAGTCATAGTTGATAAGCAAAAATATCTAAAATATCAGAGATAACCTTTCAAAAGGGTACATCCAACGGTATTGAATTGGTCCACATAATCGTGCTTCTCTTGTTAAATGAATTGTGAGATGGACCATAATGTCAAAGAAAGAAGGAGGAAAATATCTTTCAAGCATACACATGGTCACCGCGACTTCATCTTCCAATAATTCTAACTTCCTTCTATCAATCACTCTTTGGCATATGTCATTAAAAAATGAGCATAACCGGAATATGGCAATTCTTGGACCTTTTGGTAGGATACCTCGTATTGCTACTGACAGTAATTGTTGCATCAAAACATGACAATCATGAGACTTGAGTCCGACTATCTTGCATTCATCTAATGCAATACAATTTGAGATATTTGAGCAATAACCATCTGGCACCTTTAAATTAACCAACCGTTTACAAAAGAGTAGTTTTTCTGACTTTGATAGAGTGTGTGGTGCTGCAGGTAAATAAAATTTATTTCCAATCTCTTTGACATGAAGCTCATGCCTAATGCCTAATTGTTGTAAATCTCGACGAGAATTCACACCATCTTTTGTTTTTCCATTCAAGTTCAAAAGTGTGCCAAGAAGACTCTCACAAATATTTTTTTCAATATGCATCACATCTAAGTTATGCCGCAAACATAATCCCTGCATATTAAATAAACCAATTAAATTTGTTTTAAAATATATAAGATATCAAATATAACAAGTTTTCTTTTTATAGGATTACCTCCCAATATGGTAGATCAAAGAAAATTGATTTCTTTTTCCATAGAGGATTACAATTTCTTTTTCTTTTCCCTTTTTTCTTCTTTCCAAAATCATTGTCAATTTCTGCACATGCAAGTCGAACTTCTTCACCGGTACTTACCCTAGGCTTCGGATTCATTTCTTCTTTTCCGTCAAACCATGATTTTTTTTTTCGAAATGTATGATCCATAGGAAGGAATCGTCGATGACCCATATACACATTCTTTTTACTATGATGCAAATATTCAGAACATGTATTCAACCCACACACAGGGCAAGCATATTTACCCTTCACACAACACCCTGCCAAGTTTCCATAAGCCGGAAAATCATTTATGGTCCACATCAAAATAGCTTTCAAGTTGAAGGTGGAATTAGCATATCCATCGTACACTTCTACTCCATTCTGCCACAATTCATTTAAATCTTCTATTAACGGTTGTAAGTACACATCAATATCATTCCCTGGTTGCCTTTTCCCTGGAATTACTAGTGTTAGCATCAAATTTTCTTTGGACATGCATTTCCAAGGAGGAAGATTGTATGTTACCAATACCACTGGCCAACAACTATATGTTGAACTAAGGTTTGAAAAAGGATTGAATCCATCTGCAGCCAAACCAAGCCTCAAGTTACGTGGTTCTGATGCAAACCCTGGCCACATGTCGTCTATAGTCTTCCAAGCAGGTGAATCAACAGGGTGACGCATTTTTCCATCTTGACTTGTATGGGTATAATGCCATGTTAAGTCTTTAGCAATTTCAAGTGATCTAAACATTCTCTTAAATCGTGGTATTATTGGAAAGTATCGAAGTACTTTGGCAGGCACTCCTTTATGGATATCTTTAGAATGTTTGTTTACTTTCCATCTAGATTCACCACATTTCGGACATTCTTCAACATACTCCAAATCTTTTCTAAACAAGCAACAATCATTGATGCATGCATGTATTTTCTCATATCCTAAATCAAAGATTTTAAGGAACTTTTTTGTTGAGTATAATGAATCCGGAAGAACGTTATCTTGGGGCAACATATCTCTAAGTATGACTAGAAGTTCATCAAAACCCTTATCAGAGAGACCATGTGTAGCTTTATGTTTGTACAAAACTACAATTGCAGACAATTTAGTGTATTTTGTGTTGCCTTTATACAATGGAGTTTCAGCATCTTCCACATTCTTATCAATGTTTTCATCTCTTATTTCAATCTCCGGTTCAACATGATCACCATAATCTTCAAAAATAGCATCCTTATACATTTTAAATGTACTAGGAATCTGCTCGTTTGGAATGGAAGATCTCGGGTCTTCACCATGAAAAACCCAGTTAGTGTAAGTTGGATCCATCCCATTAATGATTAAATGTTCATACACTATCTGTGTAGGATGAAAACGTTGGTTTTGGCATTTTTTGCAAGGGCACACTATTATATCACGATTTGCGTTACTTTTGGCAATCTCAACAAAGTTTTTGGCACCATCTCTATATTCCTTCTCAATTCTAAAAATGAAAGCAAAAGCAAAATGTGTCACTAATTGATATCTAAAGCCTATATTCATCAAATAACCATATTTTGAGTTTAGTGTGTTAACCTTGAAAATGTTAGCCAATGCTTATCCATTTGCATTCAACCAAATCTGTAAAAGAATATAAAATTAAAAGTTGTATAAAAAATATCATGTGTGTAATATTTTGTATTTTTGAAAATTAGTAATTACTAATTTTTAGCTTCGTGTGTATTGGGATGCTTTTTATGTTCATGTGTATTGCTATGTGTGTGAGTCACTCTAATCATAGGATTAGTTGAATAGCTCACTATGGCATTGTAGTGCACACACAATAGATTATAGGATAAAGTTCAGAGTTGTGAGGAGTATTCAGGTTGGGTGTTATGTAGCTGTATTTTTGGATGATTTCTTGTTTAGTTTTATTTGATTTCTGGAACTATTTGGGTGAAATTTTTATTGTTGAATGCATTATCTTGATGAGAGTGATGGCTAGGTGTTTTGTGCTTGTACTTGGTGAAAATATAAGGTATTATAAATGGTTTATTTCTTGTTTCAAACTCAGTAGGGATCTGTGAATGCCTCGATTACAACAATGTGCACCTTTGATTTTCTCTCAATCCTTTAACTCAATTTTTCATTCTCACTTTGATGAAACCCCAGAAATTGGGGATAAAAATTGACACGTTTGTTATTGAATTTTTGTTTAGTAGATTTTTCGACTTAGTTTGGTTTTCGATTTTTAGTGTAATCGTAATCTCTCTCACTCTAGAACAGAGCATTCTTGATCGTAGTCGGACCTATTTTGGTTCGACCTCCAATTGTATGGTTTCTCTTCCACTGTTTTTGTCTAAATATTTGAAGATTTGGGTTTTAAGCAGTCAACTCTGTGGCATCTTCCAGTCCCTCTACTGCTATGTTCCGTGCGAGAGAAGTAAGACTGCCGCTTATGTTCCTTATAGTGTAGGAATCTCATGTTTTCCATCATTCTGTAAAATTGTGTTGTCTGGTCAAAGTTTGGACACAATTGTTTGAATTTTGCTCTATGAGTTTTGAGGTCTCTGCCATCCCCTAGTGTTGACTTTTCTTTTCCTTTATGAATGAAAATTGTTAGATGTTGAAACTTTACTTCATGTCATATTATTGGTCAGTTATGCTATTGTGTTACATTAATATTAGTGTATTACAGTTTTTGTTTATAAATCGATACAGATTACAATCTCTCTGTCTCCCTTCGGGTCTTCCTTTTTTTTTAAAAAAAAAAAAAAAATCCTAAGAATTTATATAATTTTGTGCTTGATTGTTCTCCGTTTATAAATTGAACCTAGTTAAGCATAATACTTCCACTTACTGAAAACTAGTAAATAGGTTGTTCTTTTAAGTTATAGCATTACATTATTTCATATTTTAAACTGAAAATGACTTCTTTTGGCTTTCCATACCATTCTTAGAGAGCTCTTTTGTATAATTGAGATAGTTTACCAATTATCAATCCTCTGTTTCATCCTTTGTTTTGAGTCAATACCTCTTAATTATCATACGAGGAAACTTGTGCATTCCAAGGTCGTTTCTTTTACTTATTGTGCTTTTCAGTTGTTCGTGCACTGTCGTTAGAGGTCTATTTTTTGAGTTCTTCTAGCAGACGCATTTGTGGGGATGTCGTTATAATTGCTGTAGTGCATGTTGTTTTGTTTTTGTAGTTCTAATGCAAATCGTGAACAACTTGAATGTGGTGGATACAGTTCTATGAAATTTGAGGGGATTTTCATTTTGATTGTTAAGGATTTAATGAAATGGAACTTGTCCCTATGTTTCAATATTTTCACCTGTCTCTGCTTAAGTGTATTTGGCTGTTGATAGATGATGGAAAGATCAATGACAATCCTGTGAAAACAGAATAGTGAAGTTTTTCAAAATTTTGTCATAACACATGTTTAAGATTGTCATTTTCAATAGAGTTCAAAAGTCAATGCAAATATTCTCCAGTTTTGCTTGATTATCAAATCTTATGTTGCTAGGATAGTTTGAATTGCCACTCATGTATGGTTGTATCAGCTAATAGATTTTATTTTAATGTAATATAATCCATATAGTTTTAATGTATAGCATTTTCTGGCGGAATTGTTGATATGTGTGGCTGAATAGAGCTGATACTTGTTTTATGACTGAAGGTGTTGATTCCTAAGTATCACTAATTAAAAATAATGATGTTGAATGTATGAATTAGTTAGATTTTCTCTAAATCTGTGAGCCATTTAGTTTCTTATCTCATCATTGGTTTGATTGATCAGTAGATATTAAAGACAATGATGAGTGGTGTTGATTCTTGAATTTACCGTATAACTTTATGTGAAGTGTTAGAACTGTCTGCAAAGAAAATCGAAATTTTATGATGTGAAAGGCTGATGAGAACAAACAGAATGCGAATTCTGCAACATGAGGCCGAAACTTGTATTATGCACTCATTCAAATAAGTGGTAGAATTTTTTCTTTAGTTTTTTGGTTTTAATATTCCTCTCCTGTTCAGGCTGCAGCGTATTATTATCATGGCTTGATCCTTGATGAAGGAAACACAGAGAAGTTTTATTGTTGAATGCATTATCTTGATGAGAGTGATGGCTAGGTGTTTTGTGTTTGTACTTGGTGAAAATATAAGGTATTATAAATGGTTTATTTCTTGTTTCAAACTCAATAGGGATCTATGACTTACACTACATCCAATCTCGAAGATAGCACATTGTTGTAATCAAATTAAATAATACATGTGCAGGCCTTGAATGACTTCTTTTTTCAGCTATCTAATGGAACAAGATAGAGCAATTCTGATATGACATTCAACATAAATTACTATGTCATCAAATAATAATTATTCCTAAGATACGAAGAAATGATTTAGTAATAAGAATTAAAAGCGTGCAATTTGAGTGTATTTGACTTCGGTTACCTCTTTTGTTGTCAATGTGTTTGCACCCTTAATATCTCTATGAATACGCCTTGTTCATGAAGATACACTAACCCTTCCAAAACCTGTCCCATACTTAATGTCATACACAGATAAAACATAAACCCCATCACTAGCAATAAAATGCAACTACATGAGCAAACCTGAGCAATGTAAATAGCGACCAAAGATTCAGGGAAAGGCCCAAATTTATTTGGCTTAATGATATTTGCAAGTGAGCCTTTCTCCACATACCTATATCAGACAAAACTACCATATAAGCATTTTAGGCATAGTTCCTCACAGCATGATGATTAAATCTTTTCATCACAATAGATTACTTACTCAAGAATTATGTGAAGATGAGTTTTTGTTTTCGAAGATCCGAGATACTTCACAATATTTTTATGATTCAAATTCTGCAAGCGAAAGATTATAAATCAAAATGGAACAGTAAGGTACAAAGCTAACATCCCTAAAAAGCAAGCACTAACAATATTTTGAGACTTTTCAACTTTGTCGAATCCACCTTCTCCCAATTTCCAAATCACCTCCCTGCTTCTCTCTTCTCAGAGCCAGCCTACGTTTCTCCTAAGTAAGTTTGGCTTTAATTATCATTCCATAATTAGAATGCTAATTTTTGATGAATTTTTTCTGATTGTGATTGTGAATGAGCAGATTAGAAGTGGAATATGTGTAAAGAGCGTGAAAACAAGACAAGAAACTGCCATATTCACAGCAGAATGCTCTCATGTGTTTCACAAAAAATAAACTGGAACTTCAACAGTTATTATCCTTTGCAACCCAAAAAATGAAATGACTATAGCAGTGGCATATAAGTTCTTTTCGTGGTGACGATTCTATGGTACTAAGGCTTGGAACTCTTTAAATGTTAACAAACAATCCATAATAGTTACTCTAATCTACAAAAAGGTCGACACATGGATGATCTTAAGATAATTCATTAACGAGACACCCCTGAGACACCCCTGTCCACACAAAACGTTTATGTTTCTTTAATAGAGAACTAGCTTCTCCCTGAATAATGTATCAAACTAGTGAAACTTTACAACACCAAAACCAGTGACAAGATTGTATTCTGAATCAAAAAAACATCACTGCTTACATATTATTATCCATCTTCAGCTCAAAACCAATGAAAATGAATCCCCAAATCAATCTTCCTTCTCTCCATCTAATTCAACTAACCACACACACCCACATACACATACACACACGTTTTCTCAAGCTTACTTCCACCCCATTCATCAACCCAACAACCAACCTCAGACTTACTAACCAGACTCTCAATCAGTCACTGTAAACACCACCATTCATACTCCTCTCTCCCATCTAAACCTCAAACCTCTACCAATCAAGACTCAACACACAAATCATTATAGCTCAACATACAAGTCACTAAAACCATACACCACATTACTCACAATGATCAAATCACAACCATTCATTTCAACCCACCACAACGTCTAACATCACAACAACAAAAACAAAAAACGTGTGTAACATCTAATATCATAACAACCCAATTTACGCATCTCTTGAAAATCCTACTTTTGAAAATCCTTTTCCACTCTTCTTCTATCTCTCCATCTCTTACTTTCATACAAAAAAAAAACAAAAACAAAAACAAAAAAAAAACAAAACGAAAAAGAAACAGAAACAAAAACAAAAGCAGGGCTCTCTATATCTCACTCTTGAAAATATTTTTCTGCTCTTCTTCTACCTCTTTATGTCTCACAAAACACAACACTCTCAATGTCACAAAATCCATGTGTGTGTAGGCTTTGTGTGTTAAAAATCCAACGATTGAAACAAAATGAGTGTGTGAATCTTTGTTGAAGTGTCTGTTTTCTAGATTTTTCAAAAACCCATAAATCCCTAGTCATTCATTTTTAATCAGCAAATAAAAATTAGATGACAGAAGATGAAATAAAAACAAGAGAGATAGAAGGAACCTGAGATGAAACTGAAAACCCAAACTTCGATCTATGATGTGAGACGAAGAGATGAAACCGAAAAACCCAAACTTCGATCTGTGATGTGAGACGAAGAAGATGAGTTTGGAATGGCGGGGAATGAGTTGGGAGTGGCGGGGAACCAAGAAAATTTTCCCTCCCCTGGTTTCTAGTATCTACTTATAATTGAGCACGGGCTAGTCATGTGCTCTCTAATTAAATAACCAGCATGGGTAACTACCGTGCTCTCTAATAAAAATCCAAATATTCATTACGGGTCTTTATTGGCCCGTACTAGATACATATTATTGGATAACTCTATTACGGGCTTTTAAAAGCCCGTGCTTAATTATAGTTTTTAGCACGAGTCACTTGTGTCTGTACTAACTAAACCGTGATAGTAAATGATATTTGTTGTAGTGATTGATGTACGGTTATGATGACAACCAACGGCTTCCAATCCTTGAGGACTATATCAAGACCCTTCTGTTTGAAAACACACCTACTGGAGGAGTATATTAAGTTTCTATGATTTCTTCTGTTCAATAAGGAAATAGACCAATGTATGAGCTAGTATTTGGCAAAAAAAAAAAAAAAAAAAAGAATAATTATTGTGAAACTCAAACTTTTATCTAAAATATTCCTCAAGATGCTCTGGTAGATTTGGACCTCATTGGTTGCTCTAATGTGGTCTTTTAAGCACGAGAAGGAAGTGTACTACTGGATGTATGAAGGTTCTTATTTTGTTATATGGACTCAATTCATAGATGCAATAGGGTCCAGTATAGTTAATCTTCTTATCAGCATTTATTGATGAAATTGTTTGACAATCAATGAAGCACACAAAAATTTCCGCCCCTCATTGAGATTTGATTATAAAATCTTTAAAAGTCAAAGAGAGAGATATTTCAAAAAATAAAAAAATAAAAGAGAGAGAGAAGTAAGCCAATCTTTTCATCAATTTTAGGGGGATTTGGAATATTATAACTCTGAACCATCAAATGTCTAGCTGATCAAAGATTTGACATACATATGACAGTTGTACTAAGGACTGCCAACAATAATGCTATATATGAAAATCATAACTAAAATTTTTTAATATTCATATATTCATTTTCTTTTGGAAAATAATATTTATTTTGAATAAACAAAATGTTATTCAGTATTATACTAGCAGTAGTAAAGGCTACTATGTCAATATATGTTGTCGACGTTGATTTCTGATCGACGAGAGCTCAAATCCTAATACCTGCAATCAATATAAACAAAACAGAAAGCAAGAATTGATGGCAAAGAACAAAGAGCAATACACAGAAGACATAAGGTTTTTAACGTGGTTTAGCGAGTGCGTCTACGTCCACGACTATCTCTCAACAATTCAGTAGAGTGACAGTATAATATTGCTTGTTTATCTGTTTACAATGAATTCAGCCTCTATTTATAGGGAGAGAGGCGTTACAATTTAGAAAGAGATAAAATAGGTAGAGAATTTCACATTGAATGCACTTCCTAATCGGTTGGAATCAATTAAGAAACTACTCCGTAAAGCTCGGGATTATGTTGATTGAGTTCAAATTTGAATTAACTTCCAATTCTGATGAGAGAATCACAATCAAATCGAGAAACTGCCTTTTCTGGTTTAACTGATCGTTGAGCGAGCTATACACTGTATTGAGCGATCTCGAGCTGTGCCTCGCTAAGTAGTGAGCTGTATATGGAGCGAACTGCATAACGACTTGTGAACAATGTGATGCAAGCTCGCTGGTGCGAGCTGTAGAGCTCGTATGGGCTTGGTATTGATAACTTGGGCTTCGTCTGCTGGGCCACTTCATTGGGTCGACTTAATGAGCTTTTATCAGGCTTTTACCAGCCCAAATGCTTAATCCAGAAAATACACATAACAAGTCGGTAGCATCCTGCTTCATAGTAAGCCAATAGAAACCCTATCGAAGTGCATTGTGAGTTAGAGACAACCCCACAACATGATTTCCACAATGGCCCTCATGTATTTCTTTCATCATGATCTCACAGTCCTGGCCATCAATACATCTCAAAAGTGGAGTTGAAAACCCTTTTTTGTACAACACATCATTGTAGATGCAATATCTAGCTGCTCTAGCTCGCAAACGTCGTGCTTCCAATTTATTACTTGACAGCTTTCCATCATGCAAATAACTAAAAATAGGACCCATCCAGGAATTAGGCTGTATAGTTATGGTCATCACTGAATTCTTCTCTTCTATACTTGGAGCTGGCAGGAGCTCTACTAAGATTGCCCCAAGGAAATCTGCATCTCGAGTTGTCGCCAGGCGAGCTAGTGCATTTACATGCGAATTCTGAGCTCGTGGGATCTGCTTCATCTCGTACTTCTAAAAGCACTTAGCATTTCATGAACTTTTTGGAGGTACATGGCCATTTTCGATCCTCTGGTCTAATACTCCCCTAGTATGTGGCAAACCACGAGCTATGAGTCATTGAAGACCCTTAATCGCTCAGCTCACATCTTCTTAGCCAAGCGTAGACTTGCGAGCAATGCTTCATATTCAACTTCATTATTTGTAGCCTGGAAACCAAACCTCAATGTATAAAGGATTTTATGACCTTTAGGACTGATCAATAAAATTCTAGCTTCAACTTTTTGCTCGCTAGATGATCTATCAACATAAAACTCCTGGGTCAGACCTTCAAAAAATTCAGCTTCATCATCCGTAGGCCCTATAAATTTCGCAATAAAATCTACTATAGCTTGGGCTTTGATGGCCGTTCATGGCTTAAACTGGATGTCAAACCGTGCAAGCTCAATTGCTCATTTCAGCAAGCGACCTGAGGTATCCGCTTTTTGTAGAACCTGCTTTAGCGGATACTGGGTGAGGACTTCAATTGTGTGGGCTTGAAAATAAGGTCGTAGCTTCCTCGATGCAACCACCAAGTAATAGGCGAGCTTCTCTATTTGCGAGTACCTGGTTTCGACATCCTGCAATCTTTTACTTATATAGTACACCAGAAGCTGCATCTTTTCTTCTTCTCTCACCAAAGTAGCACTTAAAGCTTGCTGAGATACCCCTAAGTATAAAATGAACTTTTTTCCTTTTTGGGCTTAAAAAGGAGTGGAGCTCGCCCTATATACTCTTTTAATTGCTAGAAGGCTATCTCGCATTGTTCAGTCCACTCCAAACTTTTTGCTTTCTTCAGAACATCAAAGAATGTAATGCATTTATCTGTAGCCTTTGAGATGAACCTGCTTAGTGCTGCGACCTGGCCATTAAGACTTTTCACATCTTTTACTCGGGTAGGTGATCTCATGTCAATCAATGCTCTGATCTTCTTTGGATTGGTCTCAATACCTTTACTGTTCACCATGAAACCCAAAAACTTCTTAAAGGCTACCCTGAATGCACACTTGTATGGATTCAATTTCATTTGGTAGCTCCTTAGAATCTGAAACATCACCTCCAGGTCGTGCACATGATCACCCATCTGCTTAGACTTTACCAACATATCATCGACTTAGACCTCCATGGTCTTCCCAATTTGCTTTTCAAACATCATGTTTACCAAGTGCTAATAGGTCACTCTTGCATTCTTCAACCCGAAGGGCATCACCTTGTAACAGTATAGGTCGCAATCTATCACAAACGAGGTGTGCTCTTTGTCATCGGGATTTATTGGGATTTGATTATAACCCGAGTATGCATCCATGAAACTTAGGAGTTTGTGGCCAGCTGTAGCATCCACGAGTTGGTCTATCCTCGGCAAGGGGAAGTTATCTTTTGAGCACGCCTTGTTCAAATCAGTGAAGTCGATTCAAGTTCTCCACTTCCCATTTTTCTTCTTCACTAACACGGGGTTGGTGACCCAGGTCGGGTAGTAAGCTTCTCGGATAAACTTGTTTGCCAGTAGCTTATCTACCTCCTCTTTCAATGCAAAGTAGCGCTCCACTGTCATCGGTCTTCTCTTCTGGTGAATTGGCTTATGGTGGGGGTCGATGTTCAGCTTGTATGACATGACCTTAGGGTCTATGCGCACCATGTCCTCGTGATTCCATGCAAAGACATCTAGATTCACCTTGAGGAAGTCAGCAAGTTGGGCTCTTAATTCTAGAGCTAAACCTCTTCCCAACTTCAGGCATCCTTTTCTTTCAGGATCTACCTCATTGACTTGAACGTCTTCCAATTCCTTAACTGGCCTAGTAGCTCGCTCTGCATCCACTTCGCAAGAGTCGAGATCATGACTAACCCCCTTTTAAGTTATTACTCATGGTTCGCCCCTCGAAACCACGTTCACTTTCTTTCCTCTTACGCCCATCTTCACAGCATCTTTATAGCAACGTTTGGCTAAGTGTTGTTCTTCCCGAACACACCCGATGCCATTAGGAGTTAGAAACTTGACTGTGAGGTCTTGGTTGAAGTAACCACGTCTAAGTCGTTCAACGAAGGTCTTCCTAGGATCACATTGTATGCTGATGGGCAATTAATGATAAAAAAATCTACTAACACAGTAGCCTGGCGACCTGCTTCCTCGAGCGTAAGTGGTAGCTTAATCTGGTTCACTGGTACAATAACATCTCTAGTGAAGCTGTATAGAGGCTCTGGGGACGGTCTCAGTTGTTCTGCTCCTAGCCCCATCTGATTAAAACAGCTCCTATACATTATATTCACCGAGCTACTAGTGTCAATCATAATGTGTCGCACTTCTATGTTGCTGATCTTAGCTTGGATGACCAGCACATCATTGTGAGACCAAACCACGCCTTTAGCATCTTCCTGAGTGAAAACAATTTCGTCCAAGGTCGTCCTTGCTTTCTTTGTAGGTCCCTCCGATCCATTAACCTGAAAGTATGATTTGCTTCCCAGACATACCTCTCATGCGACCTATTTGAAGCATCTGCGATATGGGGGCCTCCATAAATTATAAAAATAGTTTTTACCGCAGGCTTATGTTCTGGCTCGAGAATTCGCTGGGCTGCTGCTGTGTTGGCTGTTGTTGCTGCTGACATCGTTATTGCAGAGGTTGCGAGTCTTCAAGTCTCACCACATAATCTCTCAAGCGACCTCTTTTGATTAATCTTTCAATAGCATCCTTCAATGCCCAACATTCAAAAGTATTGTGCCCGACCTCATTATGATAGGCATAAAACGTACTCCTATCTTTAAGCTGAACAAGGGCTCTTAAAGAGTTGAGCTTTCCAAAGTCTTCCTTGTTTCTTTCCGCGGCAAAAATCCTGTCCTGAGAATTTGACAGGATACTATAACTATCATAACGACCTTGATGCTGAGGTCGCTCATTCCTGGGCTCTCTCCTTTCTTTTTTAGCAATCTGATTGTTTGAGCCACTACTTCTACCTTCTCCTTCATTCCTGCCATTACTCCTCTTTTTTGTCTGGCTGGAACTGCCCACTTCATTCTTCTGATTAGATTTCTTCAGGCTGAAGGTCTTTTCCCACCTAATCTTCTTTGCAGCTCACTTATAAAACTCTCCCAGATCCTTCACTGGGGACTTGTAAATGCTCTTATATAATTTTTCATCCTTGCGCAGCCCCACTGAGATCGCAGTCAATATACTCTCATTTGATGGATTCTCAACATTTGCGACCTCACGTCTAAACCTAGAGATATAATCTTTCAATGACTCACCCTGACATTGGAAGATGGTGGCCAGGTGGCAGAATGGTGCGAGTTACCTTCTGAACGTCCTGTATTAGCTAACGAACTTCTGTTGACACTCTTCCCAACTTCCTATACTACGAGCTAGGAGATTCTTGAACCAAGTCCGCGGAATGTCCTCAAAAGTTACTGGGAATATACGGCACTTCACCATTTGGTAGTGACAAGACCTTTCTCAGACCTTATCTAAGCTTTTGTCTGGAGGATCCTGCCGGGCACTTCAACAGATTCCTTGAAACCGACTCGTCGGATCGAAGACATTCGGGAAGAGAACTCTATCTTTTTGTATCCGATTTACTCATTAAAACTTAATGATTTGATTTTATCTGTTACTGGTTGAGAGTGTTAAATACTTTCTTTGATTCTATTTCAAACTCAATTTATAAAAATTTCGACAGCACAACGACTGCGTTTTTTATAAACCAAAATTCAACCTGTAAGGAAAATGACACTTCGACTATTTCTGAACACCTCCCAACTTCTTTATTTTCAATCATGCATCATTCATCACAATTTCATAAGCATAAACAATGAGTTCGAATTCAACATGTACATATATGAACTATATACATAAAACGCATGAATGTTTACAACTTACAACTTCAACATTATTGTAATTCAAAAGTTAATAGGTTAAATACATATACAAAAGGGTATATACACATGTCTTGCGCTATTGCCCACCTATCAATGTATATGCAAACAAAAGATCTCGATCTCGTTCAACGGCGGCACGCAATAAAAACAAATGAGCTACAAAATAAACAAGGGGTTAGTGCAATAAGGATATATAATATCACATACACCAACATAAGAATTCGTTATTAATTCAAGTTTCACAATTTCTTTAAATTCTTCCATGTGTATCCTTGACTCATTCTAACCATCATGAGCGATTATAAATAACGCCAATCGTGAAGCTACTAAAGTGTCTCGACCACTACGTTACGGAATTTACTGCATCGTACGTAGGGTGCTAAATCTTTTCACTGAGTAACTACAATGCGAAATTCTCTGCATTGCAAATGTAGTGCTAAATCTCTAGACAACTACAAGCGAAATTTACTGTATCGCTTCGTAGCGCTAACTGTCAACTAACCAACTACGTGCGGAATTGTCTGCATCACAACGTAGCGCTATACTTTTCTATAAACTGAGCGATTGCAGACGGAATTTTCTGCGTCGTCACGTAATGCTAAATCTCATTAACTTATAAGGTATACACATGAGTTTTCATCATAAATTTCTTTAAGTGCAAAAGCACAAATGACACTAATTTGAAAATCCTGAAAACTTTCTTATTTCATTTTCTTTACATGCAACTCATTATCACTTTCTAGTTACATATGGATTCCATAAGAATCCATACGCTTAAACTTTAACTACATCATTAAATATCATTTCATTCATTCCTTAACTACTACATTCTTTTAACATATTCAAGAATTGGTATAACAATTTACCAAACTATTAAGTGGCGAACCACTTACCTCAAGGCCGCGTCAAGCATCTCGACGAGGCTCCTGGATGCCGCTCACGCGCTCGTCACCTACACAACATGATCTCATCATTACTATTAACAAAAACCTCCATTTCTCAACTATATGCTAGGAATTCCCAACTATGCCCAATTCTCTCTATATAGCTCCTAACTAGTTTCTAAATCAACCGAAACTCTCAAATCTCGATTTTTATGAAAAATTTTTAGATTTGGACCCCTAGGGATATCCTCACACGGTCCGTTTACTTGTCGAAGGCTTAAAACGAAAAATCACAATTTTATTTAAAATGGACAGCATTTGATAGAACAGACGATAACCTGCTGCTCGAGGCTCCATTTTCCTTCGTTCTTTTTCTTATGGCTCATTTATATCACATTTTAGTCACACGACAAATTTCATTGAGAAATATTATCGTTTGCTATGTCAAATCTAATGAAAACGTCCATTTTGGACACTTTGGGGCACAATTTAATGCACGTTTTGTAAACTCTTGGTTTTGGATTAGCGACGCTAGATTTCATTCCATAACTAAGCTTCATTTAACTTATAATGACTAACAAAACTCATTTCGTGCCATAAAAATTGCATTAAGCTAACCGTTTCACTTCTCAGAGCTCTAACGGCACTATATTGTGCATAACTTGCACAATTTTTATTAAATTCGATCCATTCCAAAACCTATGGTTTTCTATAGTTCCTAGTCATCATTTGAGGTGTAAAACACCCCAAATAAGCCAAATATGGTCAGGTCTCCTCTAGCTCAAATTTGAGCTCGGGTTCACCAACATTGTCAAATTTTCCCTTTTGCAACTCTAACTCTCCTCTAACTTTTCCAACCTCTTTGAGGCTTAAAATTGGTTTCAAAACCATCAAATTTTAAGGTCTAACTACTGCCCTTCAAGTCTCTAATACATATATAAATCTAACTTGGTCATTAGAGTGCTCAAATTTCACTCAAGACTTCAATCAACCACTTGGTGTGTATAAACACCATTTTCGGTTTCTATCTCGTTTGTACATATGACAGCCTATATTTACATCTTTTATGACATCAATTACACACAACAATCATCATTTAATGTTCCATAACACTCACATAAAGTTCTAACAAGATTTGAAAGCAATCTAACCAACCAAATCAACAACAACAACAACAACAAGAGGCTGTCATCAATTTCTGTTCTGTTTCAGCAAAGAATTAAAGAAACCAAGTTGAAATCTTACTTGGTTCTTAGCTTAGGGGTTTGAAAAGGGTCTTAGAAAGGAGGGTTGAGGCTTAGGAGGGCTGGACGAACTATTTTCCCCCCAATTCTTTCCGCTAGTCGCCCATTTCGCTGCACCCTGTCGCGGTTCTGCCTGGCTCGCGTCTGGGTCTGTTTCGCTTGCTGTTTACGTCCGTTTCTACTCGACCAGCAGATGGTGCTTCTTCTCCTTCGTGTCTCCTCCCTCTCCTCTTCCTTTGCTACCCAGTTTGCTGCAGCTCACGGCCAGGAGTTTCTTCCCTCGCGATCTACTCTTGCGCGAGCTATCCTGTGCGTTTGCTTCCACGTCTGAACTGTTTTGGTTCAGTTGCTGCTTTCTTGCTCGACCAGTAGCCACTTAGTCTCCTTACTTACTGGTTGCTCCTCTTCTCTCTTCTGGTTCTTTCCTTGGTTCACGTTGACAGCCACTGCTCTCTTTCTCGAACTCTCTCGGTTCCTCTCGGCAGTGACTGTTTTTGTTTGTGTTTTTGCTGAAACAATCAGCTAAGTGTTTATATTTATAATCAACAACTTCTAATATTTGCATCTTGTCCCATTTCTTTTTTAATTTTCATTTAACTCATTGTCTTATTCCCTTTCATGGCCACATCCCTCAATATTCTTCCGTATCTCTTTCGTTTCTATTTGATTTAATTTTCGTTTTGCTAGAATTTACCTTAAAACGCTAAGCTTATTTCATTTACCTTAACGCTCTCTTTTTGATCGAATTTTAATTCGATTAGCCTTTACTAAAATCTTGGATTTCCTAACTTGGATTTTCATTGGGACGTTATTAAACTTTTTAATACGACAAATTTCGTCGTATTCTAAATGAATAAATTTCGGAGGCTATGAAATTAAATCAATTAAACGTAGAGAGTTATATATTATCTCTCTAACTGAATTTCTAATGTTGGGACTTTAGAAGTCGGAGCTAGGAGTTTACAGGTAGTCCATCTGCAGGTCCATCTAGATATTAAAGGCGTCAAGATGGTCATAGGGGTCCTTGTCCCCATTATACTACTGAATGCTGGACACCTTGAATCTTAGAGGGAGAGGCTGCGTCTCGATCTCCCTAGTAAATGGAGTTCTTTCTCCGTAATGATCTCGCTGATCTGGGGCACCAGGTCGCGCTTCAAGCTGCTGGACCCTCTGAAAAAGTTCTTCCACCTACGGGTCTCGGGGTCCATTTCTCCTCTTGCGATCGTGACTTGGAGAGTGGCGCTCTAGTTCATACCTCTAGCTCTCTTTGAACGAGCCACCAGCCCGATGCGACCTTGCATGTCGCTCATCTACCTCATCCTCACGTCAAGATGCAGTTCGGACTCTACCATGACTAGCTTCTACCCGCCTGGTTCCATCCTAACTTACCCTTATCACCAGGCTCGTAGGGCGCACTTCTCTTTCTTCATGAACGGAGCGACCTCTAGCTCTAGAATGCGAATTGGAAGAGCGAGCTGAGCCGGTAGGTAGTGGACATCTCCCTTGCTGGCCTTTCGGGCACCTGCATGGCTTCATGCTGCTGATACGTCTACCTCGGGACAGCATCTTCGACCCTGGACGCGTTTTGCACCTGAGCTTGCACCAACAAGTTCACTGCATTTACAAGCTGTTTGACAGTAGCCTCTAACGCTTCCTGTCTTTGGTACTATGCTTGCAGTCCCTCAGCTTGGGTGACTTGACGAGGGGGTAGGGGAGGCATGCTTGCTGCACCACTAACTGCCTGACCATGAGATGTGTCTGCTGCATGCATGGGTGGGTCTTCTACCACCTGCGTATTACAGTGTTGCTAACTTGTCTGGCTCTCTACTTGGTCAGCCTACGAGCCCACGTATTTAGTTGCTTTTATTTTCACCATTGTTGAAAATCGAAGAATTGAGACAGGACAGATTGCAGTCTAGGCCTTTCCTTTAGCGGCAAAATGTCAACGTTGATTTCTGGTCGACGAGAGCTCAAATCTCAATACCTACAATCAATATAAACAAAACAAAAAGCAAGAAGAATTGATGACAAAGAACAAAGAGTAACAAACAGAAGACAGAAGGTTTTTAACGTGGTTCAACGAATGCACCTACGTCCACGACTATCTTTCAACAATTCAGTAGAGTGACAGTATAATATTGCTTGTCTATTTGTTTATAATTAATTCAGCCTCTATTTATACGGAGAGAAACATTACAATTTAGGAAGAGATAAAATAGGTAGAGAATTTCACATTGAATGCACTTCCTAATCGGTTGGAGTCAAATCAGGAAACTGCTCCGTCAAGCTCGGGATCACATTGACTGAGTTCAAATTTGAATTAACTTCTAATTCTGATGAGAGAATCACGATCAAATAGGGTAACTGCCTTTTTTGGAAGATTTCTCGCTTAACTGATCGTTAAGCGATCTGTACGTTGTATTAAGCAATCTCGAGCTGTGTCTCGTTGAGTAGCGAGCTATATATGGAGCGAACTACATAACGACCTATGAACAATGTGATGCAAGCTTGCTGGTACCAGCTGTAGAGCTCGTATGAGCTTGGTATTGATAACTTGGGCCTCGTCTATTTGACCACTTCATTGGGTCGACTTAATGAGCTTTTATTAGCCCAAATGCTTAATCAAGAAAATGCACATAACATATGTCATTTTACAATTCTAGAAAAAATTTCAGAAGAAAAAACAAACATGAAAGAATGTCTTAAATATTAAGGACTATAGTACATAAATCAAATTAAGGTCTTATAAAATTTCAGATTAAAATAAAAAAAAAAAAAAAAAAAGACAAATACCACCTAACTCTAATTTTCTTATGTCTTATATATCTTAATCTAATCATTTAAATCTCATTACAACTCATTACATGTTTTGCACATAGACTTAGAGAACTAAAAGTAAGAATTGGAGGAGAGAATCTGACGCCTAGAGCTATATGGGAGAATATTTGGAACTTAGAAAAGTATCTCTAATGGCACAAATAGATAAGATTAAGGTCAGACCATTTGTATTTTGGAACTCGATTTCATTGTGGATTTTCTGTGGCCAAGTAGAGGTATCGTCACTTTTCTTCATTTGGGTTTCCATGTAAAAATACCATGTGGATTTGTAGATTTACTTTTATTTTGTACATGTGATATAGTGCTTTGATCGCTTGATTTGTATTTAATTTATGTGATTTGTGAATGTGAAGAATTTCAACAACAAATTGTTTTCAACATCCAATTGCACACTTTTTACTCAACATGTAAAGAATCTTTACATTTAACATAGTTAATGTGGTGAATGTTCACATAGATACGAAACTACCTTATTTAGTTTCTAGTTATTAAGGGAACATTCCAAAGGCATTCTAAGTCTTGTATCATTTGATTTGCCTATATCTAATGTTAGGCCGAATTTTTACATTCATGTCTTGTAGGAGAAGCTTTTCGAGCTTTAATTTTTTCAACTATAGCTTTTACTTCCAGTGTTTTTAGGCTCACACCGAAACTGTGTTGTACTTTGATAGTGTTTGAACAAACTTTTATGAAAGAATGTTTTAATTCTGCAAAAAATTTAGTAAAATTATTTAGTCTCCCTCTTAGGTTATGTCTTAGCATAAATCCAACCCTTACAAAATTAATTCAGACTTAGTACCAAATAATCTAATTATGTTTGTTGGTTTCATATTACAAAAAAGAAGTAAGGGTTATCATTATTTTACACCTGAAATTGAAAAAAAAAAGAATTACAAACCACCCATAGTATTAAAAATAATAGCTAAAATGATGCAACCATTAAATGATATAATAATTCTGTCAATGAACCAACTATCCATCAATTTGAAGGGTAAAAATGTCATTGAGATCGAACTTAGAAATTCTGTCCACTTCCTAGAAGATTCTATAATATTTTCAAATATTAATAAATTAAAATAATGATTTAACAAATCAAAAAGGGAAAACCCAAAAAATCTACACCCACCATCAAAATCTCATCCCATCACTCTTTCCGTACCATCTCTCCCGTCATCTTATCCAACCATCATCACCGCTCAGCTTCATCACCATCCTTCCACCACCAAAACCTAATCTCATCACATCATTCAATACACCTCCATAACCCATCATCACTATCACCCATCAACCAATATCATCATCGCCATTACCCATCAGATATGGCTCATCCGCTAGCTTGTCTTCTTCTCTTTCTAGAACCATCCCAGACATCACCAACCAATGAACTAAACCTCCCAATCAAATGATTCACAACAGTAATAAACCCAATCTCCAAAACGCACGAATAAACCACAGTGAAACCCAGTGTCCACTTCCTCTTTATCGAGTTGACTATCATTATTATGAGCCTCATCTTGTTCACTGTTCCCATCAAAATCACCAGTAGCTACTTCCTCTTTATCTAAAGATTTGTCTAAGCTACTAATGGTTTTGAAACTGACACCAAAGTTAAAAACTTGAAAGAACTAGACACTGTTATTGACGATTTGATTCGAAAACCCAAAATGAGGATCGCAATTAAAGAGAATTACTAGAGTGCCATTGTGGGGAGTTGTGAAGGGGGAGCGGTTGAAGTCTGAGGAGAAGAAGTCGTCTTTTAGAGTGTTGACACAGGTAAGGTGGAGGAAGGGGCGGCGACAGTAGGCAGTGGAGGGTGGATGGAGTCTTCTAGATTTACTGCGGCTTATGCAATTTGGATTTAATCCTAATATATTTTTTTGTTATTTCTTTTAGAAAAAATTTTATTAGCAATTAAAATTCGTAATTTTTTTTTAAAAAAATTAATGTATAAAATTCATAAGAAGATCTAGATATGTCATGGTTTACAATTCGGGTTATAATGTTGTTGTTCATATGAATTTTTTATGTTTGATTCAATATGGTATGGTGCAACAGAAGTTTGTTTTGAAATCAAAACGAATAAACAATAAATAAACGATAAAGCTAAAACATAAATTTTATTATCACTCAAGAAAATAATCATTAACATACTAAACTCAAAGAATCCAAACCTTTTATAATGACTCTAGTCTTAAAAGTACTAGAATTAGGAATCCTAATTGACTCTTAACTTTCTAATTTAAAACTAATTAAAATAGAAAAACTTAATATTAAAGAAATTTAAATCCTATTTTAATAAGAACTTTATTTCCTAATTTTGTCCTACATTAAATCCGCTCTTGAAAAAAAAAAATCGTCCTCAAGTTTTATGGTTGCAAAGATAACTCATTCGAAGTAAAATACTAAAAGATTTTCGTAACATTGGATCCCACCGATCATGTCATTCAAAAACACCCGAATTACCTTTTTGCTACACATGAATCGGTTTGATCGGTATAGGTATTATCAGGTTTCTTTGAATCTATCCCTACCGTCATCGGGCTAACCTCTATTGCTACCAATTTGGGGTTGTGGGCCTCTATCATCACTATTCCAGGCTATACGAGCTTCAATCTGGGTCAGGTCACATGGATCTCAGTGCTTAGGGTTACAAAATAGGTCGCATTGTATAAATCTGTATATGGGTCGTGCAAATCGAAGATCTTGAAGTGAAGTGATAAGTGGACCTCATCTATCTGATAGGTAAGGAAGGTGAGGTTGTGATCGGGTTGAAAAATGGGTTGTGCAGCTACTATTGGTAGATTTGAGTCGCGCGTGGATTCTAAGTGTAGATTCAAGCCGCACGAGTCTTGGTCATTTTGATTCTGGTGGTCTAGAGCAACAATCACACCTGTGTCCGAATTTAGAGGCATTAATCATGGGCTTCGTGGATCTTATGGGTCTCTCATGTTCAGATATGGTTCTCGTAGGTCACAACCATCTAGGTTTCAACCTCTTTATTGCTTACCGTCATCTCTGACATCCTCGCCGACAGTCGTCGTCCGGCCACCCGACCAGTCAAGTTGATACTCACCAGCAATTGGTCTAGAGCGACAATCACACCTGTGTGCAAATTTAGAGGCATTAGTTATGGGTTTCGTGGATCTTGTGGGTTGCTCATACTCAAACATGGTTCCTGTGGGTCACAACCATCCAAATTTCAACCTCTTTATTGCCTATCATCATCTCCGACATCCTCGTCGACAGTCATCGTCCGGTGACCTGACAAGTCAGGTTGACACTCACCAACAACTCGTCTAACTTTGAGAGTTAAATGCAATAAGGGTCTGCTGAAGACTTCGAAGCGTTTCGTTGATCCCATCAAATCGTTGCTTAACTCTATTGAGATGTTCCTCAATGATTGTGAACTGTAGTTCGTTGTTAGAGGTTTGTTGTTCACTTGAATCAATTTCTACTATTAGCTGAGGGCAAATAAGATTTTGATACCAATTTTGGTGCAGTGAAAATTTGTTTCAAAATTGATACAGATAAACAATATAGAAATGATAAAACTAAAACATAAATTCAAGAAAATAATCATTAACATGCTAAACTCAAAGAATCCAAACCCTTTTATAACGACTTTAGTCCTAAGACTACTAGAATTTGAAATCCTAATTGACTCTTAACTCCCTAATTTAAAATTAATTAAAACAGGAAAAACTTAATATTAAAGAAAATTAAATCCTATTTTAATAAGAACTTTATTTCCTAATCTTGTCCTACATCATGTTGATTTTGAGGTTTTGTGTTAGCTTTTGATTTTGATTTGACTTTAATGTTATTTATATGAAGATCTAGATATATTGGTTTTGATTTTTTGTGTTAGATTTTGATTAAAGCCAAATCTTAATGGCTTTAATTTTTATGGATGTTGATCTGGATGTGTTTGATCCAAGATGTTGATTTTGATGTTGTGTTAGATTTTGGATTTTTTTTCTTGGCTTTAATGAAAATCTAGGTTACTACATATGAAGACCTAGATCTTCAAACATTAAAGACCAAGATCTCTTGAAAATATGTGTTTTCATTTTTTTTTTAATTTTTAAAATTTTTTTCCTTGGCTACCCAAATCTTTTTTTGACTTTAATTGAGAAAATTTTAATTTAATTGGTTTGAATATAAGAATACAAACTCCATTTTCTTAATTTTAATTGTTTGTAAGTGTTCATTAATTAATTTAATTAATTTTTAACTTATTACGTTTCTTTTTTAGGGATTATAATTTGTGAGGGGACTAATATGTAATTTCATATATAAATTATAATTTGCTTAACATTCGTTTATCTTTTTCTCCTTTTTAGGGGTTTATATAGGGGCATATTTGTTATTTCATAGAATTTTAAAACCAGCAGACATTTTGCATTTCCCCCTAAACAGTATAACAATAGATTTGTGTCTTTTTAGTGTTTCTGTCATAAAACCATCAAAAGTACTTTGGATGGAAACCGCTTTTTGTAATTTGTTAGCAAGAATTGCTACATGAATTAGTGCAAATACAATATAACATTAAATTGAGATAAAACTAACATAATCACTCACTGTCAATGATTGCAAGACTTATTAAAGCTACAACCATGGTTATAGGGAAACTGACTCTTTGGCTAGGTAGGGTTAATTGAGGAAGCGATGACGATGAAGCCCCTTCAGTTCCAAGTTTCTTTTCATTTAGTTTTCTATGCAAGATCTTGATCAGCTCTACAAAAGCTTTGTCTAGTTGAGATAAATCCTCCTTGCTAAGCTCATGAATGGGGACTTCCCACTACCCTTTAGTTTCCTTGGCATTTTTCATATCCTGTAGCACACTTCCATGCTCGTTCTCAATAGCTAGTTGGCACATGAGGTTATTAAAATGGTGGTTCAACGTGTTGATTTTCACTTGGTGATGAGCCTCAATAAGAGGGTGTGTGTTGTCATTTGGTGGTAGATTCACCCCCCTTAAGCGATTCGAAAGAGATTCGAGAGATGGGTGGCAAAAGAGTAGGGCTTTCCAATAGGTGATAATATCAAAACACAAACCTTAGCACTAGTTAAAGTGATGATTTCGCTTGCCTTCTTGTAGATCCCGGATTTACGTTTGGAAAATGTTATCATTCGATCTTCTTCCTTTTCAATCCTCTTTATTGGAATCTTTTGCTTGCCTCTGGTTTTCTTGCATGATTGAGCCATAACCAATACCTTTATGCAAAAGACACAAATTGAATTAGAAATAAGCAAATACGTATATATATATATATATATCATAATGTGATGTTTTGTTGGTTTTGTAAGGTACGATTTAAGATACGTATATTTATAATAGGAGAAACTAAAGAAATTAATATGTGCAAGGTCATGGGTTTATCAATTTAAATTGTCATTTTACCATATATTTTACAACAGTCCTTCACAATTCAAAATATTAACCAAAACCTACATGATATGGTAAATAATCTACCATTATTATTCATCACATCATCTTATGATTTATATGATACAACAGTCCTTCACAATTCAAGAAAAAAAATATATCATTTTTTAGGTCATTTATATTTATTTTTTGGACTAATATTTTTGGTGGCATTACTATATTTGGAATTTTTAATATTTAAAGAATCAATTTGGCTGGCACTTTACATGTATGTTTTGCTTACCAAATATTTATAGAATCTTCATTCAAAAATATATTTACATATATATATATATATATTTGTAGAATCTTCTTTCAAAAGAAAAAAAAAATTGTGGAAAGTTGGACTAATTTTTGGGTAGCATAACTATATTTTAAATATTTAATGTCTAATAATCAATTTGGTTGGCACTTTACACATTTGTTTTGTTTACCAAATATTTGATAATGTGTAGAGTTTTACTTTATTGAGGGGGGTGTATTTAACTCAAGAGTTTGTAGGAATTCAAAAGATTTTAAAAATTTGAGTGTATTTAATCTAGACTTTATAGAAATTCATTAAAATTTAGGGGTATTCAATTCAGATTTGTAAGAATTCTAATGAAATTGAAGGATATTCAATTCAGATTTTTAAAAAATCCAAATAAGTATAAATGTACTAAGAAAATCAATGATTTTGTAAAAATTGGATTTTAATGAATTTTGATGAATATTTTAATATCCTAGCTATAGATATAAAAACTCATCTGAAATCTTGCCCTAGCCCCCAAAGATCTCCTAGATTTTCTTGCAACCAGGACCAGATCCGGTGCTCTACTTTAATGAGGGTTGTGTCAATTCGGCATTCTCCTTGTCGAGTAGCTAATACAGATGGCAAATATTATTCTTTTGCATTAAAGCCTTTCCTCTGCAATTCTGTATTCAAGTTCCTGGAAGTTTCTCAGTGCTTGGAGAACCTGCGTTGATCTCTTCGTCAAGTTTTTGAGATTCTAACTTGTAATCAGAATAAGTGGCAGAAATGGCTTGTTCTGGCTTTTGGATTCATGGTGTTTTGTAACATCTAATGCAATATTTTCATCATAACAGACCCATGTTTAAACAACTAAAATTACACAATCATGAATAACCGACACATTACAAGAAAGAGAGACCTTTTCTCCTTCGTTTGGGGTATTAGCCTACAACAAATGTTATCCAAAATCATGTGCAAGAAGAATGCAACAAAATGCAGATGGAACCATTTTTTTGTTCCAAAATAAAAACCAAAACAGTGTTAAAACCAAGGAGAATTAAGAAACTTAAAGAAACTATAGAAGTAAAACCAAAACAAATGGAGAAAGCAAGGAAGGGACAATGCATATTCAAGCTCAAAATAAGATGCATATGAAACTAAAATCAACAAAAACACATATTTTGAGACATACTTAATTCTTTCTCATAAATGATCATCAAGAGTATATTCAAAGACAATCGTCCATAGAAATACATACATCTTTCACATCACTAACATATCATTTGTTTTCATTTAACCGCTTGATGGGTTGGATTGAAATGACATCTCTAACAAAATGTGTTGTGAATTTATGAATTCTTAGAATGCCCTTAGTTAATATCCACTTTTAGAATATAAAATCACAAGGGGCTTTTTGTACGGCTCTTACTCCACAAAGTTCAAGAAATTAGGATTTGTTTCTGAAAGTTTCTTCGAACTTCTATAATGCACATTATTTCATAGTTGTTAACCATTTTTCAATTTATGATTTTTTTTTGCTTTAAAAAAATAAAGTTTAGGATTGTTGAAACTAATAATTTTTTTTTTTTCAATTCAATAGCTGACCTCGGTAATTAGATGTAAAAAAAAAAAAAAAGCAAATATATTTTTATAAGATCAAAATTTTCATTAATGTGATTCATATAAATAGAATAATCATATAAACTTATTCATGATTTATATAACTTGGCAGTGAAAGTTGGGCCATGTTTTACAAATGCTACTCATCATATGAATTCTTTTTTAAATATAAATCATTAATAATTCCATTTAAATATATGTAAAAAATCCAACAAACTATGAATAGAATTTTAATAAAATCTTATGAAATCCATTAAATATTCTAACAAACTTTTAAAAGTGCCCTAACAAACTCTGATGAAATCTAGATCGAGTATCAGTGACGGACCTGGACATTTTGTTGGGGGGAGGGGGGGGGGGGGGGGGGGGGGGGGGGGGGGGGGGGGGGGGGGGGGCGCGGCGCACTGTATAATGATGTAAAATTAAATAAAAATTAATTAAAATAAAAACAATTATAGTTCATGAGTTTTTTTGTTTGTGAAATTTATTATATAAAGTGAGAGAAAACTCTCTATGTATATTGTTAAATATACAATATGGAACTCATACTCCTATCATGAATATAAAAGGAAGAGTGTAGTAACTACTTAAACTAAAAATGGAGGTATAATTCATTTATAGTTAAACATATTTTTATTTTTAAAATTTAGTCATGATAACCTCTATTATTTTAACGAGTAAACCCCATAAAATAGCACTAAAACATTAGTAAATTTATATGCTAGCACTAAAGAACGAAAATAAATTCACAACATTCACTAAGTTATAAACGAAATGTAAAAGAAACCCAAAAGATTAAAAAATTGAAAGAAAATTAGTCAATAGTTTATACAAATATGATATAGTTACGATAAAAAAAATTATGATATAGTTTGCGATTAAAAAAAAAAAATTATGATAACTAATAATAATTGTTCATAAAAAAAAAGTTTCATAATTTATGGTAGGTTATAAAAATTTTCTAAGTTAAAGCACTTCAACTGTGAAAATTTATTTGGTTGGTAAGTATCTATGTTATTTGTTTTATAGCCTAGGAATGAACACCAACAAATCTACACATACTGTTCATTACCTTATTAAAAAAAAAAAAAAAACACAAATATAAGTGAGGGACACACACTATTTATTACCTTTGGAGGGGAAAAGAGAGAGAGAGAGAGAGAGAGAGAGAGAATAGCACATGCATAATGCTATGTACTAGTACATGTATAATGCTATGCATAAGTGAGGAGTGTGCTGTTTATTACCTTCGGAAAAAAAAATACATATGTATATATATATATATATATATATATATATATAGCACACGTATAAGTGAGGAGTGTGCTGTGTGCATTACCTTAAAAAAAAAAAAAAGGGAAATACCGCTTGTATGAGTGAGGATCGAACCACAGATGAAGGTGGCAGTGGAAGTAAAAAAGGTGCCTCCCAACACCTAACCATTCCACTTTTGGTGACTGCATATACTTTGAAATTATATATATCAATTCAGTTATATATTTAAATACCTAATAATTAGCATCTTATACTTAATAAATTTTTGTAAAATTTCAAGGGGGGCATGTGTCCCTCCTGGCTCTATAGTAGATCCACCCCTGTCAAGTATTATAGAATCTTCTTTCAAAAAAAAAAAAAAATGTAGAACGTTCGGTTAATTTTTGGGTAGCATAACTATATTTTAAATATTTAATGTCTAATAATCAATTTGGTTGGCACTTTACACATTTGTTTTGTTTACCAAATATTTGAGAATGTGTATAGTTTTATTTTACTTAAATTTGTAATTTAAATTTAAGACTTTTCAGCCAAGTATGGTAAAAACTTAATTGGATAATTTTTGAATCAGTATTAATTTGCAAAAGCTATAAACTCTTCCTAGCCCTTGAATTAGGAGTAAAAAAATTCATAAAGCTGGATATTCGTTATAATTCTAAGTTAAATATATTACCATATAGGTAGGCATTTTAAATTTTAAGTTAATATATATTCATTATCTTGCACTAATACACAATTAAATGATTTAAGAGAAAATTGTATAAAACATCAACTAATACTTGATATAATTACACAAATATGCGTGTTTGGAATATAATTACACTAATATGACCTGACCTTTTTGAGGTGTCACAATATGAAGCTAAGGTGGAAATAGTCTACTAATAACCAAGAGGGTTTTTCAAAATATATATATATTTAAAAAAAAAAAAAAAAAAAAGAAAAAAACCTGGAGGAGTAAATAAGTTATGTCCTAATTCTATGGATTTATATATCAAAGTTCATTTGTAACGGAAATAAAATAAAAAATAAAAAGAAAGGGAGAAGAAGAAGAGAGACATAGAATTTTTATGTGGAAATGAAATCAAGAAAAGCAACAAGACTAGAACTCTCTCTAGCCACCTTTGAACAAAAACTATTAAAAGATAGATTACAAGCTTCAATTATAGTCCCACCTAGCCAAGAAACCTAATCCCCACCTAACTAATAGCAATCACTAATATTGTTGTTCATGAACTTAGAAGAACAACTTCATCTGTTTTCTAAATTCACTACGTCACCATGAACTCAACTTTTTGTCTAGTCATGCAAGCTCAACAAATCCTCCCTTTATCTTCCCCCTGTGAAGCAAGGCCATAATCAATCTCGATTCAATGACGATCAATGCATACACATATACTTAATGGATGATGCATGCACTCAAAATAGAATGATAGATCCAAAACACTTTATATAAGCCTAGATGCAACAAGCACTAAAATATGAAAATCTAGACTCAAAGTAATAATGCTCATATAAAGTTTTATAACAAATTAAAATCACATAGTTTGATGATGTTTGATTTTTTTTTTTTTTAAATCTTTGTGGGTTTGATATGATTGATGATTAGGGTTTGATATTTTTGATGATTTTGACGTTAAAGATAGGTTGAAATGATTTTTTTTGTGAAAAATATCAAAACTACCTATTTAAATAACATAAAATACATTTATACCCATAACTTGTAAAAAATTCTATTTTAACCTCCCAAACAAATAAATTGCATCCTATACCCAAGATACCCAAATTGCCCCTAGCCTAAAATTACGAAATTGCCACTCAATTTCAAAATTCAAAAAAAAAAAAAAGGGAAAACTAAAATTACGAAAATACCCTTTCTATATAAGATATCTCAATAAGTGAGAAATGGGAGACAAACGCAACCCAATGAAAAACGAAAATCGGTGTCTATCAAGCTATGCACCTCGACACCGACTTCGCACAGTAGCCAACCATCTCACATCGTCGCCGTCGTTCTGTAACCACTATAAACTGCCGGCGAGCACATCCTCCTACTCCATTGGTGAAGGTACACCGATTCGTGTATAATTTTGTGACTTTTTGAATTTCTTGCTATATTGTAGAGTCGGTTTGTGTTTTTATACATTGGGCATTGATGATTATGGTGAGATTTTATTGCATTTGGTTAGGATGTGGTTGGATTTGTACTGAAATTGTAGGTTTATAAGAGTTCATATTGTGAGAAGCCGATCGGTTTAGTGTGGCCTCATAAATCGATGTCGGTTTACGTATACCAACAAGAGCTTAATCGACTTATGTTGGATACCTTATACCGACGTCGGCTTAAGTTGACAAAACAAAAACTTATCAGCTTTATTTGATGGTTAGGGTCAAGTTATGTTGTATTTTGTTTAGGATGTGGTCAGAATTGAATTGAAAATGCAGGTTTGGTTGAGTGATCGGCTTGTGTTTGGAAACATAGGCCGACGTTGGTTCAAGTTGACAAATGAATGTCCATTCGGCTTATGTTTGGAAACGAAGACCGACGTCAGTTTAAGTTAACAAACAAATGCCGATTCGGTTTAGATTTGTAACGTAAGCCGACGTTGGTTCAAATACTTCAACATAATCCAATTCAGCTTAAGTTGACAAACGAATACCGATTCGGCTTATGTTTGGAAATGAAGACCAACGTCAGTTTAAGTTAACAAACAAATGCCGATTCAGTTTAGATTTGTAACGTATGCCAACGTCGGTTCAAATACTTCAACATAATCCGATTCGGCTTACGTTACACAACTTAGCCGGTGTCGGTTTATGTTGGGCATCATAGACCGACGTCGATTTATGTACATTAACATAAACCGATAAGTTTATTTTGTCAGTTTATTTGATTTATTTATTTTTGTTGCTTTTCTTCCTACAAATGCAATTTAATTATATGTATCCGGTATAGCATGTGCCAGAAGGAACAAATGGGAGTACACATAATAGTATGAAGCCTATTGGTTATCTAAATGGATTTCTTTCACAGAGACAACTTCTAGACAGGTTTAAAGCAGAGAGTTCGATCACGTATTTTATAAAACAATGCAGTCAACAGCAGCTGACTACTTCCCTTATGTTGACCATTCTTGCTAGAGAGTTAGTAGATTATCCTAAATCATGCCCTGATGAGATATGGTTTGAGATTAGGGGAAGGCCATATAGGTTTGGAAAGTAGGAGTTCTTATTAGTGACAGGACTCCGGTTCGGGTATCTTGACTTACATATCCTTAAGTGGAAGCAAACAAATGAGGATAGTCTCTTGTGGCGACTTTTTAAAGGAATATCGCCAAGATTGGCTAAAATTATGCAAATGTTAAGGGTCCGGGGGGAGGATATAAGCGATGAGGACATCTTGAAGTTGACTAATATAGTCATCGCTTACGATTTATTCTACGACTATGATGATCAGTTTAGGATGGACGATTATCTATGGGTCTTGATAGAGGATCTTAATATGTGGAATAAGTTCCCATTTGATATAGTCGCCAATAGTAGGTTGATAGAGGGCCTTCATCGGGCGCTTGATGAGGATCGGCTTATGATTGGACATAACATTAATTTGTATGGTTTTATTTGGGCATTTCAGGTACGATATTTAATATATTGTCTTTATAAATAATAAAAATTGTTTAGTGTTTATATATATACTAACTAATTATTTATCAAATTTTTGTATAATTTAATGAAAATTACAGTGGTGGTTGGTGAAAATGTTTTCGTGGTTGGAAAATAGGGTAGGAAAGAGAGTCATAGGCGACGATGTGGTGCTGCCAAGGTGTGTGAATTGGACGTGTAATAGCAGAAAGAAAATAAGGTGGTTTAATGAGCTTATTCATGTAAGTATCTAAACTAACCTACATTTATTTTCATTTATTGACTATTATTATTTGTAATTATAATATTAAATATATTATATATATTGTGCAGTTAATAGGAGGAAGTAGCACCCTTGAGCCTGTTGATGTAGAGAAAGAAAAAGATTATTGGAAGTCTTTCAACCTTAGACATTTGGTTAGGGAAAATGCCTATAAAGTAGGCAATGGAGGGGCTGTTGATGAAGCTACAAATGATGATTCAAATAATGAGGAGAGAGAGAGAGAGTCAAATAGAGAGGAGGAGGGTGAGAGAGAGTCCAATAGAGAGGAGGAGGGTGAGAGGGAGTCGAATAGGGAGGAAGAGGGTGAGAATGAGTCGACTAGGGAAGAGGAGGAAGAGGAGCAACATCATTATCACATCCCAAACCCATGAGTTGACTTAGAGAGTACATATTCAGAGGTAAGGACAAAAAGAGCACACGAGTTTAGACGAGGTGAGGATCAGCACGATGACACCGCAGTCCCACGAGGTCGCAGCGTGGCCCCTAGACCCTCTCAGCATTAGGTGCGAACTTTGTATGATTATATTATTATATTTTATTCTTATATGACTATCCATTTTATTATTATATTGTTATTTAATTAAATTTGCAGGAGCCTCAGACGAAGGTGGACAAGATTATGGTCTTGTTGGAGTCTATTTTGAAGACACAATATGAGTAAAATGAGAGGTTAAGTAAGATTGAGAGGATGTAAAAAATTCGTGTGCCTCCGGATGGCGAGAATGACCCGAATGATTATGATGATGATGATGACAATGACGATGATGATGATATTGAGAGCTCTATCCGGAATGAGTACATCCATTGCTCTTTACCACCAAAAAAGCGTCACCATCAAAAACAACACCATCACCAAAAAGAAAATGGTCAATAGATGCTTCAATACCCCATCAGGACCCACCACAGTAAGATGAGAATGACCAGGTAAATTTGTAATTTATTTTGTGTCTTAGTTTGGTTTGTTAAATCATCACAAACTTGTAATTACAACTTTTAATTTTCTACATATTGTAGAGGTCTAAGGGTTAGGATCGCAGCAGTTAGGGGAGGCCAATCAGATACTTCCCTGTGAGGACTTACTGGCCCATCAGGATCCACCGTAGCAGCATGAATTTGATCAGGTAAATTTTTTATTTGTTTAGTAATTTAATTTAGTTTTGCTAATCATGATAAACTTGTGCAGATTAAGGAGGTTCAGGAGGTAGGATCGCAGCTGCTGGGGAGGTCGATCGGATACTTTCCCGTGAGGACCTACCGGCCCATCAGGATCCACCACAGCAGGATGCGAGTGACTAGGTGAATTTATAATTTATTTTGTGTTTTAGTTCAGTTTTTCAAATAATAGTAAACTTGTAATTACAACTTTTGATTTTCTGCAGATTATAGAAGTCCAGGGGGTAGGATCGCAACTGTTGGGAGAGGTCGATCAGATACTCCCTCGTGAGGACCTGTCGATCCATCAGGATCCACCACAGCAGGATGCGAGTGACCAGGTAAATTTATAATTTATTTTATGTTTTAGTTCAGTTTTTCAAATAATGGTAAACTTGTAATTACAACTTTTGATTTTCTGCAAATTATAGAGATCCAAGGGGTAGGATCACAGCTGTTGGGGGAGGTCGATCAGATACTTCCCCGTGAGGACCTACCATCCCATTAGGATCCACCGCAGCAGCATGAATGTGATCAGGTAAATTTTGTGTTTGTTTTGTAATTTAGTTTGGTATTGTTAATCATTATAAACTTGTAATTACAACTTTTGATTTTCTACAGACTGTAGAGGTTCAGGAGTTAGGATTGTGGCCGTTGGGGGAGGTCGAGGTCCCTTTGCCGCATGAAGACCTGCCACTCTATCATGACCCACCATTTGAAGGGAATCGTCACAGCCTAAACGAAAAATTAAACCATCGATATCTCTACTGTCACTATACACAGATCCTGAATGCGTAAAAAAGAAGAAAAAATTGTCAAAGGAGCAGGTGGCGAAAGCTGTATTGCTGGAGGATGATATGGTTGAAAAAGTGTACAAGCAATACAAAGCTTCCTCTTTCTTAGATCTCAGGTATTCATAAAAATATTTATTATCTTTGTTTAATTCAATTACTAATCTAATATAACTGACTTTTAATTCTTGTTTTGATTTTAGACGTTACATCGACGGTTATCCACTGGCATTCACCCCTAAAGACTTTCGTACTATTGAGAATGAGGATAGTTGGTTGACATCAGAGCATATCGACAGTTATTTACAGTGTCTAGGGATCAAAGAAACCAAGTGGTGGGATGAGGCTCATGATGAGAGATATGTAGTGCATGAATCGATCTTGTTTGTGAGTGTCTACATTTCATAATTGGTCAAATATTTTTTTTCATCTTTTCATAGTTGTTAAGTAATAAATAATTTTATCACTTGCAGGCGGACTTGACAATAGTTATGAATAAGAAATATGTCAGTAAAGGAAAGACATTTGATCCTATTACAGCGGTGATCCCTCCTCATTGGATAAGGTTTGCTAGCGGTTTGGAGGACGCTAAAATCCCTTGGTGGTCTATTCATAATGTAAGTGTCGTATGAATAAAAATTATTATTTGATTATTCGAATTCAAACATATCACTAACGTTCTCAACATGCAGCTATTTTTCCCATGTAGTCTATATCAGACCCATTGGATAGTCTGTAAGGTGTGCCTAAGAGAGCAGAAGATTGTCATATATGATCCTAAGAGAGTTTGTCCATATGAGAAATGCTATTAAGCCGTTGGTCTGCTATATACTGTTGATCTTACGGTCGATTGATTACTATGGGAAGACCAACACAGAAATGCCACATATAGAAAAAATATGGGATGTGGAGCGTGTGGATAAACTGAAAATGCCTCAGCAACCTGATGAGTAAATATATTTTCTTTAATCATATATTTAATAATGTATGTAATGAATTATCTGACCTAAATTTGTGCGTAATACAGGAGCAGTTGCAGGGCATAGTATGCAATGTACATTCAGGACATCTTATGCTCTCTAGAGGGTGAATGGAAATGTGTCCAAACTAAGGAAAATGTCCGTCGAATAAGGGCGCAGATAGCATCAGATTTATATATGTGGATTAAATAGTCGAAGTGTTATTTTTTATACAGGTTTATTGGTCAGTTTGTGAAAAAACAAAGGAAACTCTGTCAAATTTTTCCTAAATTACTTTCTAAAAAAAAAAAATTTTGGTTTAAGTGATACAATTAAACCCGGTGTCGGGTTACCCATGAACACATATATCGACGCCGAGTTCAATAGAGGATGTATACTGATTGCATTCATCCGGTTGATCATGCAGTATAAACCGCTATCAGTTTTAACGTGGCCACAAAACCCGACGTCGGGTTCAATAGAGGATGTATATCGATTGCATACATCAGGTTGATCATGTAATCTAAGTCGATATCAGTTTTAACATGGCCTTAAACCCGATGTCGAGTTCAATAGAGGATATATACCGATTGCATACATCGAGTTGATCATGCAATCAAAGTCGATATTGGTTTTAACATGGCCACAATACCCGACGTCGGTGTTTGTTTGCTATTGCATACCGATTTTCAAATTTCTCAACTTCAAATTCATAATTTTTGTCAATTTTCTTTGTTCCCATTGATTAAAAAGGCCCCCAAACTATAAATTTCATATTATGTATAACTACAACCTAACAATGCAGACAAACATGAGCTATTGTATCTTAAGTTATAATGTGTACTTTGACCTAATGACATCTAATAATCCAATGTGATCAATATAGTAAATATTGCAATATATTTTCTTAATTCAATTAAACTAACATAATTTAAAGTCAATGGGGAGCATTTTTGGCCTACCACAACATCAAAAAGTGGTAAAAATTAAAAAAATATATATATCGGTTTTCCAGGCATTGCTCACACCGACATCGGTTTGTATGACACCATAAAAACCGACGTTGGTTTAAGACATGCCACTGGACCCGAAATTGATTTAATTTCACCACTACAACCGACGTCGACGTAATCCAAACATAGCCCGACATCGGTTTAAGATGTATATCAAAAACTGGCGTTGGTTCAAGTACAAAATTTTTTTTACTTTTTTTAAAATTATTTTATTTTATTATTTTTTTGTAGGTTGTTTCCGTCATTTGTTTTCTCAATTTTTTTTTTTTTTATGTTTCCAATATAAAAAATTGATGTCAATTTTTTCATTCCATTTTTACTCGATTTTTTCACTATATTGCTCGATTTTTTCACCCTAAACCAAAATAACACAAAAAATTTTAAAATTTAACAAAACATCTTCTATTTTCTTTTCATATTAGAGACGATATAATCGAACTTGCAATATCATATTAATGATTATGAATATACCAGTACGACTACCGCAAAAACAGAAACAAACTTCATTTATATATCAAATTTTGAGCAACAAATGTGATAAACCTTACAATATCATGTCTATTAATTATAAATTTTCATGATTACCACCATTTTCATCGTCTTCTGAGGGTAGAATAGGGAACTACAGATCACATCGACGTCGTGTGTGTCCAGTCACACCACAAAGGCTGCATTTTCGGGAAGTTCTAACCCATCCAATAGGGGCGACATTCGTTCGAGCCTCTGTATCATCTTCTGCCATGCTCCCAGTAGATCTAGCAGTGGCAGTGGAGCTAGTTCTAGTCTCTCTAGCAATTTCTGTGCTAGTCCCAGCATCTTCAATAGCTTCTGCACTTGTCCCAGCACGTCCAGCTTGACCTACGCTCGTCCCTCCGATGGTAGGGTTAGGACAATGAAGACGGTTGTGTCTTCTTTCACCACATTTTTCATATTTTTTCTTTCGACGACTTTATCCAGCTGAAGGAATTCCTACCTCTTTCGGTCTACCCGCTTGTCGTCTTCCTTCGGATGGTAGTACAATTATACTTTTGACTTTTGAAGGAACATGCCAATCTTTTGGGCTAGGAACAGGATTGATCGGACGTGCATATGCAGCTTCTAGCCATTCTTTACTATAATAATCATGACAAAGTGTATAACATTGAACACCATTCACCCTGATATATGACAATGGTAGAAGGTTACCGACTGACATTAAATAACAAAAACACAATAATAAAGTATAATTACGATACCTGACAACAGCAATTGCATGATGACATGACAACTGATCTAGATCCCAATGTCGACAATTGCATGTCCGCTTAAAAGGTCAAACAAAGCCATAACCTAGTTCATGTGTGACTCTAAACTGGATCGGCTGTTGAATGGTAGATACCATGGCACTTGTCGATTCATTAGCCATCGAGTTCACATGATCTTCTGCAATTTTGGTAACTGAAGTTTTGAGTTTCTCAGTATGAACACGTCTATCATTATACCACTTTTGCAGCATATGTCTTAAATATTCATGTGCGGTTGTTATTGGAAGCCGACGTGTTTTCATCATACATTTGTTCAGCGACTCTACAATGTTAGTGGTCATTATGCCATATCTTCTTTTAGGAGAATATGCACGTGACCATTTTGTCACTTCAATATTAACCAATTTTTCATGCATTTACGGACATACCCGTTGAATTTGTTCTAAATATCTACTATAATCCGGCCTTGTATAACAATATGTTGCAAGGTAAAACATATCCTCCACATCTTTTTGCTTTCTAAAGTGTTTTTTCAGGTTTTGCTTCAAGTGGAAGAAACAGAACACGTGTGGGACTTCGGGAAAAACATCACCCATCACATTCGCAATGCTTTTATGACGATCGGATACAATAATCAAATCTGATGGCAAATGTTGTCTCCTGTCGATAATCTCTCTCAATCTAGTTAAAAACCAAGTCCATGAATTGTCTGAGTCTCCATCACCAAATCCAAAAGCGATAGGATAAATCATCTCCTCCTCATCTTTGCATATAGCAACAAAAATCACTCTTTTATATTTACCTTTCAAATGAGTGGCATCAATCGCAATAACCGGTCTGATGTAATATCGAAAACCCTCAATTGAGCCTCTAAGTGCAACGAATGAATATAACAACTGGTTGTTTTCATCCATCTCCATTGCAGTCACTGTACCAGAGTTTGTTTCTTTTAACATGTGAAAATATGAAAGAAGCTGCTGAAATGACTCATCTGCTTTTCCATATGCTAGTTTCTTTGTATATTATAAAGACCTCCAAGCTTTAGTGTACATGATTTGCACACCATATTGCTCCAACATTTCTGCAATCAAAAGTTGAGGTGTTATACTATCAAGGCCCATTTTTTTTTCTGATATAATGTTGCTACAACAACAGTCTTCATATTACGTCTATGTGACTCGTAAGCATCCTGACAACATGTGTGCTCCGGCACATACTTATACACATACCACATAGAACAACCCTTTCTACATCTTACACAAATCTCAAAACTACAGCTTAAATCCTTACAACCACCCTTATATCTAACCGTACATGAATATCTCACCTTATGTTGATGCTTGGAATTAAGCACACATTTTCCAATGGCTACATTCAGTTCATATTTACTATCAAAAAATGCACATTTGTACAATGTATCATATCGGATGAAGGTCAACATAGCAATTGATGTAACCTCAATTTCACACTGATCTATACCAGGAACAATCTAGTATGGTTGTGAAGGGTTGATTTCGAATTGTGAACCTAAAAATCGTACTTCTGGATACTCCACGGTCTTTGTATCAGCTCCAATTTCAATGTCATCACCTTCAGTTTCCTCATTATCATCTCCACTATTCGATGTCTCATCACCATCGCTATCTGCATCTTGATCTTCATCATCATAATCATTTCTGCCAAAATCAAAGTCATACATTGGACTTTCTACAAATGTAAATGCAATAATAGAAGCTAAAACTTGGTTGCTACCACTAGAAGAAATAAAACAATTTTGACCTTCACCTATAATCGGACTTGCAATTCTATCTGTAGGTGCCTCCACACGCCTTGGATCTGATATTGCATTAATGGAAAACTGAGGGATAGTAGAGCTAATACCTCTAGAATCTCTCATAATTTTATCAACATAAATCTCTCTATAATAAGCTTTTTTGTCTGAAATCACACATCGAACACTGAGATCAATAGTGATAGGAATCTTCACTGCGGGCATTTCTCTAACTCAAAGTAAATAATGCAAACGAATATCTCATATTCTTTTATCAATACCAGTCACTGTGTAAACAAATTCCATCAATCGAGAAAAATTGACGCTCTTAGGGGCCCCCATCATGAATGTCTCACCTTCAACATAGTTATTCCCATTCGATTTTCCGTTACATTTGACTATTATCGGCACTTCACACATTCCTATAAAATTTAAAGTATAAAATAAATTAGTGTAACATACTCTCGTCATATTAAAGTTTAATATCTAATTTCCTATTGTCAAATTCATCAAAATCCAACCAAATATTATCTAATTAATACCAAACATACACAACCGAAGTTATATATAAAAAAAAAAAAACAAACAAAAAACAAAAAAAAAAACAAAGCCATTCACATAACCCGATTCGGGTTATGTGAAATCATAAATCCCGAATCGGGTTTTGTGGATGCACATAAACCGATTCGGGGTTTATGATATCATATAACCCGATTCGGATTTTGTGTTTTTATATAACTCGATTCGGGTTTTATGTATACAGATAACCCAATTCGGGTTACGTGTATTCGCAAAACCCGACGAGACGCAGAAAAACGTAGTTCTTTTTTCTCTTCGTTTTGTGTAGATCTCACTCACATCAGGTTACATCATAGCCAAAATTCACTCTTATGACCTAAAACTAAGGAATGTGACTAAAATAATTTGAAAATTAACCAACAACAACAATCACATACCTTAACTTGAAGAAAAGCTTGAATGTGGAGTTTGTTAGAGGCAAAGAAGCTTCGATATGGATTTTTAGCTGTCAAAGAACTTAATGAGTGCACAAAATGCAGCTGTTATGGATGAGAAAAAAAATGTAAAGATGAGAGAGGTAAGAAGCTTTTGGACAAGAAAAGGGAAGAAGAAGAAGAAGGAAAATGGTAATTTCGTAATTTCAGTAAGGTTTTAATAGGAATTTTAAATT
Organism: Litchi chinensis; assembly: GCA_019925255.1. Taxonomy (NCBI): domain Eukaryota; kingdom Viridiplantae; phylum Streptophyta; class Magnoliopsida; order Sapindales; family Sapindaceae; genus Litchi; species Litchi chinensis. Next base: position 11,670,528 of record CM034469.1, on the reverse strand, counting down.
GAAAAATACTTAAGGGTAATTTGGGTAATGTGGGTATAAGTAGTAATTAGTTTGTTTGAGAGGTCAAAAAGGAATTTTTATAAAAAATGGGTTAAAAATATATTTTTCTTTTTGTTGTGGACTCAATTTGAAAAAGTCTTTTTTTTTTTTCTTTTATTAGAAGTTTTATTTTTAGATGATAATGTTTTGGTTGTTAATGATGTTGATAAAGATTTATTGATGTTGTAGATTTTGTTTAAGGTTGGACATTGTTCCAGATGAAGTTCTAGATTTATTGATGTTCTACATAATGTTTTGACTGTTGATGATGTTGATAAATTTTTTTTTATTTTTTCTAGAGATTGGATTAGCTTTATTTTTTTTTTTTTGTCATTTTTTTTAATTTTGTTTTTAGATAAAAAATTTTTATTTTGTTTTTTCATTTTTTATTTGGTCAATTAGGTCAATTCAATTTTTTTTTTTTTTTTTTTTTTTTTTTTTTTTTTTTTATTATTTTTTAAATTCAATATTTTAATTTTTTATAATATTTTTATTAAAAATTGATGGTATGGGGGATTTTAGATAAAAAAAAACAAAACTATATGATGGAAAATAGACAATATGTCAAAAGTCAAAGATTTTTTAGAATTTTCTCTTATTTTAGTTATTTTTTATTGGGATTTAATTGAAAATTAACCTTTTTGTGAAGACCCATTTGAGAAATAACATTTTTTTTTTGTAACTCTTTGCAGCGTGACTTTTTTTGGACAAGAACACCCTTGATTACTCAACCCAATTATAACTGACCCACCCCTTTTTATGTGTGACAGTCACTCTCTATCTACCAAACTTGTCACTTTCTCTCTCTCTATTCCCAACTTTTTTCTCTTATTCTTGCTCTAGGAATCCCAACCCACCATCTAAAATCCTTACCGTCGCACCTCACCTTCACTCATTATCGGTCACTCTCTTATTGTCCAACAATTTCTTTAACCCTCGTAACCTTTCACCCTCACACCTCTACCCATAACCGTTGTAGCTCATCGTTAGACCTCCAAACACCGGTATTAACTATCTGAGTAGCCAACTTTTTTGTTTGACCATAGCACCTCCTAATTGTCGCATCTCACCAATTACCAACCTCCACCCACGATCGTTCGATTGCCTGGTCTGCTCGACTCTCAACTCCGGTGAAGAACAGGTACCCTTTTTTTCATTGTCTCTCACAAACCCTAACATCACGTTTTCTTCTCTTTTCACATCACCTTTTTCTTCTCCCTCACAACCCTCTTTTCTTCTCTCCTTTACACCTTATTTTCTCTATCATCGCCTTGTATAACCATTTGGTTTACTCGACTGCATCTCTCTCTCTCTATCACTATTGTGTGTTGCTGTCTAGTCTGCTCAACTGCGTGCCTCTCTCTCTATCGCCCTCATGTCAACTCTGATCTGCTCAACTGTGCCTCTCTCACTTTGGTTTGTTTGACTATGTTTACTTGTTTTCTGTTAACTCTAACTTCTCTCTAACATTAACTCTCAATTCAAAGGTTTCTATGCAACTTGTAGATTGACAACCTCTCTCTCTCAATGTTGCCTATCTCAACCAATAAGTCTCTATTACATTTATGTTTCTAATAGGATTTGAGCAACTGGGTATGATTTTGTTTTGGATTCTCAATGGTTTTGTGATCAAATTTGGTGACGTGGGATTTGAATTATAGTGTTTTATTTTACTATGTTGTACTTGATTGAAATATTTGAAAGGAGAGTGATGGAGAGTAAGCTTTGTATTGAAAATAGAATTTATTTTATGAATTTGTGAGCAATTTATTCATTGTTGACTTGATTATGGATGATGGATATGTTTTTGTTTCCTTATTAGGATAATAAGTGTTTAAGTGCATTTGTTTTAGTGTTTTGTTGGTTGAAAGAGAAAATTTGGTGAATAATGACTCGGGTTTGGTACGATCGAGTGCTGTTTTGATTGTTTGGTATAAGATTATGTGAGTTTAGGTTTGGATTATGACATATAATTTATTTTAGTGGACATTTGCATTTGAACATGATTTGGGTTTGGATTTGAATAATGACTTGGGTTTTTTGCATGAAAATTGAGAATTTTTAGGTTGATAGGTTGAATTGCTGTTCAAGTTTTTTGGTAAACATCTGATATGCTTTGGATATTTAATCTCCTGTTGTTACTAGCAGTATGAATTAGAAAAATTAAGGGAAGAATTGTTGGCCAACAAGGTCCACATGCTTCAAGTGCTTATCTTACATAATGAGATGCTTACTATTCTTAGGCAGTGGAATAATGATGTGAAATTCTCTTCAATTTTGTAGTATAAGAGCATATCTTAGGCAAATGAAGATGCATTGAAGCAATTGAAATTTTCTCGCAAAAACTTCAAGACCGAGGTACTTCCTATGTTATGAGTTGTCAATACTAAGTTTAGGAAATATTTCAATTAATCTACTCTAAAATTTGTTATTTAAAAATATTTGTTAGGTGGAGAATTTGAAGAAATCTTTAGAAGCTAAAATGATTTTATTAAGAGAGAGGGCCTTGGAGCTTGAAAAAGAAAATGTTTTTTTTTTTTTTATTGTGTTATTCAAAGTTGAAAATTTATTCCTATGTTATTCTTTTACTCTTTTTTTAAATATGAGAAGCTCTAGAGTAGAAACTAGTGTTGGAACTTTTGGTAAGTTCAGTGATTACATAGCGGCCAATGGTGGGGATGTAATGAAGTATTTTTCAATACTTCCATTGTATTTTGAGAAACTCAACCAATATGAGAGAATGCAATTGAGCTAACACATTAATTTCGATGCAAATTGTGAACCTTTTATTTTATTTTTTTATTGTCCCACCTTGCTCCATCAAATCATTCTGCTAATTCGCTTATCGCCACAACTTTTCTACACCATATCAAGTTAGCTTCAAAACTATTTTCGTAGCATTTTCTGGTCTAATTTATTTTTATTTTTTTACTTTATTTTTCTATTTTGATTAAAAATAAGAGGGGCACGAAGAAAAAAAATGTGAAACACACGAGTGATTGGAGTGAAACACGTTAGGGAGTGTTGTGCGGATTTTCTAACATTATTTTCAGGTTTCAATTCCATTTTTGAATAGCCATAAAGATGGGTCATGATTTGAGGATAAATCATCATGAGGAAAGAGGGAATGATGAGATATAAGGAAGCAAGCAAGATTTAGGCGTAAACTACAATGGGCCATTTTTGTGTTACTCAAAATATCTAGCAAATCTTGAAGATTCAGAAGATTTTGAGAATTTAATGCAAATCTTGTAAATCTTAAAGATTTAGAAGATCTTAAGAATTTAATGTATATCTTGCAAATCTTGGAAATTTAGAAAATCTTGTAAATTTAATGTCACACAATCTTTTATTTAATAGGTTATTTTGTTAGGATTATTTACTTTCCATGTTGATATTATTTTCCTAGATTCTAAATCCTACAATTTAGACCTTTTTATTTGGAGATTAATTATGTTCCAAAACTGGTTTATTTTTTTACTATAAAAAGACTTGTAACCCTAAGCAAAATGAAGAGGAAGAGAACTGGAAAATACAATCAATTATGTTTCCTTAAGAGAGTGAATTGTCTCTTTTGTTCTTCAAGAATATGTGATCTTATCAAGCTATGCTTGTGGCGATCAAACCATGACTTATCTCCCGCCTTCTCATCTATATCTTTGGAGTGGTGTTAATATCATTCTTTATAATTTTGGTTCTTAATTGAGTTTTAATCATTAGGTTATAGTTATTTATAACTTTGGTTCTTGATTGATATATAATTAATGAGTCAAAATTTCTTTTTTATAAACCTGTTTTAATCTTTTTTGGGGTTATGTTTTAATTTGACTGTGGATGTCATATCGTTATATACATAATAGGTCAAAATTTCTTTTTTATAAACCTGTTTTAATCTTTCTTGAAGTTGTGTTTCAATTTAACTGTGGCTGTCGTATCGTTATATAAAGGGTTTGAATCAAGCTCTTCCTACTTAGCTTTACTATGATGAGATGATTTCAAAGTGCACTATTAAATGTATCACATCATTGACCATGCAATAAATATACAGCTATGGGAACATCTGGTAACTATAAAAACCTGTAAGCATATAAGCTACTGAAAAATTTCATCACTGTTTTTCTACAGCATGACAACAGTCAGACCGATCCTCCCAAGATGATTATGGATGAGTTCTTGAGCAAAATCAAACTAGTATTTCCAAGTCTTACGAAGCACTTTGATAGTGCAGCTTCTATCCTTTAAAAAGGTAAGATAGTTGCACTAAATGGTTGCATAGACAATAGAATATTCACTCATCTTGGTGCCTTTTCATTTGTATAAGAGGTGCATAGGTATACATTATGCCTTTGTTAACATATGTTGTTTATCTATGATTCATCACTTCACCTCGTTTGTAAGTACGTTTGCTCCTTGCAACATGTTCTTACTTTGTTATGTTGGCTTCAGAATGTCTTCTTACTCTGAAATCTATTTACTCTGGAATCTATTATAATCTCACTTCTTTGGATTGCACTTTTATTTTAATGTTGCTTTTTGCCAATGCATCTTTTGTTGGATGTCAAAGTTTTGCTAGTAGACACATAGTACTTTGAGATCTCTATATATTAAAATAATTTTGGCTTTGTTATGGCATTGTTGGCCACGGGCCTGGTGTGGCATACATTTTAAAAGGTGTACCTAAAAATTTGGATTCCCAACCTTCACATGAAGACTTTGCCTCTAAACTTCGATTGTTAGCCTCTATTACAAATCCCACCTTCAAAGTACAGATTCACCAATAACAACTATCAATACAATATAACTTTCATACTCTAATCATACCCACAAAACTATTCCTTTGCTTAATTGTTGATTGCTCTATTGTTTACACTGTAGGCATACTATTTATTGGATGAGCTCTTGATTGCTAGGGAACTTCAAGAGTCAAGTAAGAAAACAGTTTCACGGTTAATAGCTACTCTAGTAAAGTTTGTTTCTGGTCTCAATGCATTTGATTTTTTTTTTTCCAAATTTTAAGAGTATCATATTTTTTAATTGTAGGATTTATTGGTGGAGACTACAAAAGAACAAGTTAGTTCAATAAGTAATATAATTGCACAGACTACTAAGAAGGTATAACAGGTGCAGTTGTGTAATGTATTGCTCGACTTGAGAGAGCTATCTGTATTGATTGTGTTGTTGCCTTTATTGTCAATAGCTAAGAAAATGTAAGCTAAAGGTGCATTTTCTAAAGTTGTACTCTTTATTAGTATATAATCATGTGACTTATTTAGTTGATGCATCTGCACAACTTATTGAAACCTTTGGTTGTAAAAACAAGACACAATGGTATTGGTACAGTTTGGTTTCTTTTTTGGATTTATCAAATGTGCACTAAATTTCAATTTTAATGATTGTTTATATATGATTGTTGATGGTGAAAGAAGGTCTATTACTAATATCTATTACAAGGTGAAACAACTAGAGTGCCAAGGTTGGTGACTTTAAAGTGTTCATATGAGCATCCCCATTGCAATAGAAAAAGTGAAGAACCATTATTATATAATTTACTATTGTTGTTGTTTCAGAATCTCATGACTCGTGAATGATAAATAATAACTACATAAAGAACAATTATTAACTTATTGGATAAAAGTTTCCATATCAACAAGTACAGAAAATCTAATTTAATCAAAGTAAATAAGTAAGGTAAATGTCAACATTTAGAAAATCTCCATATCAATTAAATTAATGAGCACTCCATCGTCTTTCTAGCTAACATCCTTGGCTTTCAGATCTTTTCCAATTAATTTAAGAGGTGCATTGAATTAGTTGTTGCTAAGGGCCTTTCTTGCTTTCTTACTGACATTCACAATATAATTCAGTTAGGAAATTAGGCTAATGAATTAAACAATGAAAATATGAACATGAAATGGAAACCAGAAAGAAAAGGAAGAGGAAAATGATGACCCCAACCTCCATTATTCAACCTACGTACTTTAAACCGGAAGGGTTTTAACATTCATTATCCAAGAATTATTGAAAGTGCAGAAAAGAGTACTCAATTCCCAACCTCGGGGGTTGGGAATCCCAACCAATAGGAATCCTAACCTTGGATTCCCACCCTTTAGGTTAGACCTTAGATCGCGCCGGATCCAAGGTGAGATTTCCAACCTAGAGGTTAGGATTCCTAACCCGAGAGTTGGGATCCGTAACCTTCAGGTTAAAATTCCTAACTTCTGGTTCGGAATCCCAATCTTTCTGTTGGGACTCCCAACTGGGGAGTTGGGATTCCTAACTTTCGGGTTTAGAATCCCAACCTTCGGATGAATATAGAGTTGGATTCCCAACCTGAAAGTTAGGAATCCCAATCCCCAAGTTAGGATTCCCAACCCTTATGTTCGGATTCCTACTCTAAATCCTGCCCTCAACCTCTAGGTTGAGAATCTCAACCGGAAGGTTGGGAATCCCAACCCAGAGGTTGGGATTCCCAACCTTCCGGTTGAGATTCTCAACCTGAAAGTTAGGAATCCCAACCCCCAAGAAACACAAATTTTAAAGCAAAGTCAACATTCTCCATGTAGAGGCTCCAAACAGATGCCATCAAACTTAGCAATATTTGTCCATTCTGCAAATTCCATCATTCAAATGACATCTATATACTAACTCTAACAAAGGTCCCTATTGCAAACACTAATCAAATGACATCCATCTACTAATAGACGTAAAACTCCAAACTTTATCATTCAAATCACATTCGTCTCCAAGCATTCAATAAACAAGAAATTCATAATAGTTAAAACTAAAAATTAAAGCTTTCGAATTTCACAAACCTTAAATGTCAAACCAATCCTTCCCAAAATTCAAGCAGGCAGTCTAAACAAGCTTGAAATCATTAAAATCAACATCACCACCACCATTCTCTTCATCAAGAACATCATCACAACCATCAAACCCTAATTCTCTCACCATTTTGTCCCCATCTTTCCTCTTATGATCAAAATAATTCTGCTTCACTAGTCTCTCCATTAATTCAATCCACCATAGCCACGGATAAGCCACTCTACCTCTTTCCTCTTCCCCACTGCCTTCATTCTATCCAAAACCCTTTATGGGTTTTCTTCTACATCGAAATCTCTATTCGGGTTCTTTTTCATTTTCAAAATTGCCCCTACCTCCAATCGCTCTCCACAGTTATTTATTTCCCTGTTTTATTCATTTTTAACCAAATTTGGGGTGGTTTGTAGCTATTTTGATTGGCGCCAAGTGCGAATTCTTTAGAGAGCTCTAGTCTTTCACTTCCTTTTGCTTCTTGATTTTATCGATTTGCTTGAATATGAAGCTCATGCGAGCGGAGAGCAAGGAGGGTTTCGCTTGGGAGCCTAAAGAGAAGGTAGGGTTTGAAGTTGGGAGGTTAGAAGTGGAGAAGTGTAGAGAGAGGAGAGAGAGGAGAGAGAGGAGAGAGATGAGGGTTTTAGGATGATTATGTTGTCGAGGAAGAAGTTTAAAGAGACTGCGACAAAAGGGTAGACTGGCTGCACAACAAGACATTTCAGCAAATGGGTTAAAGATGCATTTTAGCTTATGGCTCCCATTTCATTAAAGACATTTTTGTCCATTCAATATCTTTTTTTCTAAGAATAAAAAATGAAGGGTTATTTTTGAGGTTGACCTTTCCAAATGGGTTATGTATGCATTTTCTCTTTTTATTGCATTTACCTTTTTACCTTTGGAGTCAAATAGTCAACGGTTTCAACCTAATAAAATTTGTGATCATTAGGAGCGTTCTCGTCCTTTCATATGTCTTTAGGGGGTATTTTGAGTGTTTAATTTAAAATTAGGAGGTATTTTTGATAAAAATGAAACTATGTGGTCAAAAATGGATATATGTTAAAAGTTAGGGGTTTTTTGGGATTTTCCCTAAAATATTTATTCAAAGTTTCAGTATTTGAAGATTTCTCCATTTCTTTTTCCATTTTGGATGACGAGTCCCCTGCACTATTCTTGTGGAGATTATTAAAATATTTTATCCTTTTTATTGTTTTTTGGAATGTTAATCTATTTGTAATTGAAAATGTGTATGGCTGTTAATGTGAAGCTGGTGAAGATGGAGGCTGATGTACTCAAGGCCCTGAAGTTTGAAATGGGCCTTGAGTATATTTATTAACTGCTTAATTCTTTGTGCTTTCGACAGGCCTCCAGTTTGCAGCTAGAGTTCCTTGGCTGCTACCTTGCAGAGTTGAGCTTATTAGATTATAGTTGTGTGAAATTCCTGCCTTCTTTGGTGGCTGCATCTGTTATTTATCTATGCAGATTCATAATGCGACCAAAGGTCCATCCTTTTTGTTTTGCTTATTTGTTACTACAGAACCGAGTGCTTTGTTGAATTCGCGTTAGATGTCAGATGAGTTTCGCAAAACATTCATGTGATAAGCTACTGATAACCACAGTCTAGCAAAGAAAGTAATTCATGACAATCCTCTTGAGTTTCCAGTTTCCGATAATTTCTTAACACGTTATATAATGAATAAGATATCCTTGTGGTTAATAAACCATTGATGCTAAATTATATAAAATAATTATCTCATTCCCTTTTTTAACCATTTGGAACATGGACAGTATAGTTTTATAACGTTGCTGAGTTTTGAAATATACTGCTGTAATTTGTGTACTTTTCATCACCAGGTTATTGGTAAAGCGCTTGTACTTGATGAAATAATTAACTACATACAATCGCTGCAGCGGCAAGTTGAGATATGCTCTACCATCTTATGTGTTTATTACCACTTCATAACATTAAATCTTGACTTTTGCCACTTGATTTTACTTTTGTAGTTTGGTCTATGAAATTAGAAGCTGTCAATTCAAGGATGAGCATGGCCCTCAAATTAGCAATGTCCATGAGCTTAATGTTGTCACAGGATTGATAATTGATATATATATTTTCCTAATGTTAAGGGAATTCAACTTACCATAATTCTCTTTGGAAATTTAGGAATTAGACAAGCTTTCTTATATAGATTAACCAATCATTTTATGACCATGTCAAAGGTTTTAAATTTTGTAAATGAAGATAAATTGGCAAGGCTGTTGACTTATTGGACAGACCAGTTGTTCAGTTTTCGGATGCTAAAGAAGCACGGAGCTTAAACCTTATCTTGATTGAGTTCGATGGCATCTTGCTTTAATTAGCGGAATGTTGATTACTTGGGCGTGTTAGATTTATTCTTTATTTATTTATTTTACTTTTATTATTTTCAAATGAAATCCTTTATCTTCAACTATTTTGTGCTAATCATATTAGAGAATTCTAGTCCCGCACTCACATCAAAGGCTATGAATTGTTGTGGTATATTTCACTACTCTAAATCCAAATTATTATTTTTTAAAAAAAAAATAAAAAACATGTGACCTAATAATTTTATAGATTAGTTAAATAATATTTTCGAATGGGTTCCAAGGATATCATCACCTAAAGACTTTTAAACGTTTAAAGTTAATATATATATATGTAGGGACAGGATCGAGTGACACAAGTTTTGACATAAATTTTGACATAATTTGTTGACCATTAGATTATGAAGATTTCAATGGTTTAGATCTACTCACACATTTATACACAACTTAATTTCACATTCTACATAAATGTGTTTTCTCATCTCTCTCTTCACCATTAATTACATCATGTCTCTTCTCTTCTATTAATATTAAATTAATAAGTCATCAATTAATATTGTTCTCACCCAATCGATGATTTTGCATCTTTTCTTTTATTAATTTTTAAATTATATATATTTTTGAAGCACATTCTTAAATTATATTATTTTTATTTTTTTATTAGACATCATGCTTGTATCCAAAATAAGTTTTTTTTTTTAATTGATTTTTTATTTTAAACTATTGTAATCAGTATGTTTGTTTAAACATATGTAATATGGATCTTATTTGAAAGTTTATATTGAGAGCTTGAAATCCATATATTATTTATATAATTTGATTAATTAAATGGAGAGTAAAATTAAATGAAAATTTTATTTATAACATTTTTATTTTGTGTGATAGATGATAAAGATAGAAAAGATATATACTTAAAAAAAATTGTTTTTCTTTTTTTTCTTTCTTTTCGTGTTTATGAACAATGGAGAGGAGAAAAAATAATAATTTTTTTGGGTACTTTATGGGCTACGTGGAAAAGAAATTATATATATATGAGTCTTTTTTGAGATACTATTAAATGTATGTATGTTTGAAAATAACATAATTTAAAAATAAATAAAAAAAATAAAGATGCAAAGAATTCCAATATTAGTTGGAGAGGTTCTAAATATACATATAAAAATAAAATTAATTAGAGAGATGAGAAATATAATATAATAATGAAGAGAGAGAAGAGGAATCTATTAATATAGAGGTGTAAAATTAAGTCATAATTAATAAGAAAAATAAGAGGGGAGACATGATGTAATTAATGATGAAAAGAGATGAGAAAATATATTTATGTAAAATATAAATTTAAGTTGTATATAAATGTATGAGTAAATTTAAATCATTGAAATCTTCATAATCCAATGGTCAATAAATTTTGACATAATTTATTGATCATTAGATTATGAAGATTTCAATGGTTTAGATTTACTCACACATTTATATACAATTTAAATTTATACTTTACATAAATATGTTTTCTCATCTCTCTTCATCATTAATTACATCATGTCTCCCTTCTTTTTCTCTTATTAATTACGACTTAATTTTACACCTCTATATTAATAGATTCCTCTTCTCTCTCTTCATTATTATATTATATTTCTCATCACTCTAATTAATTTTATTTATATATATATATATTAGAACCTCTCTAACTAATATTGGAATTCTTTACATCTTTATTTTTTTTATTTATTTTTAAATTATGTTATTTTCAAACATATATACATTTAATAGTATCTCAAAAAAGACTCATATATATATAATTTCTTTTCCACGTAGTCTATAAAGTACCCAAAAAAATTATTATTTTTTCTCCTCTCCATTGTTCATAAACACAAAAAAAAAAAATTTTTTTAAAGTATATCTATTTTCTATCCTTATCATTTATCACACAAAATAAAAATGTTATAAATCAAATTTTCATTTAATTTTACTCTCCATTTAATTAATCAAATTATGTAAATAATATATGGATTTCAAGCTTTCAATATAAACTTTCAAACAAGATCCATATTACATATCTTTAAACAAACATACTAATTACAGTAGCTCAAATAAAAAATCAATTAAAAAAAACTTATTTTGGGTACAAGCATAATGTCTAATAAAAAAAAAATAAAAATAATATAATTTAAGAATGTACTTCAAAAATATATATAATTTAAAAATTAATAAAAGAAAAGATACAAAATCATTGATTGGGTGAGAACAATATTAATTGATGACTTATTAATTTAATATTAATAGAAAAGAAGAGACATGATGTAATTAATGGTGAAGAGAGATATGAGAAAATATATTTATGTAGAGTGTGAAATTAAGTTGTGTATAAATGTGTGAGTAGATCTAAACCATTAAAATCTTCATAATCCAATAGTCAACAAATTATGTCAAAATTTATGTCAAAACTTGTATATCTCTATCTTGTCCCCATATATATATATATATATATATATATCACTTTGAAGGATTGACTTCAAAGTTTAAAGTTAATGAGAATTGAGTTCAAATTTTAGACAAACCGACTAATTTGGTTAGCGGCGAGAATAATTGGTACTACTCGTGTTTAATGACATTACATTTAATATCATTTCAAAAGTTGATTACTTGCTTTAATTCTTCTCATACGGGCCTTTATTGTGACAGCTGACTTGTGGATCTGTTTTGAAACCTGTGCTTCTGATGGGTTGCACCCTGCAGCTTGTGGTCATCCTTTTAGTTATATATGTGGGGCAGGTTTATTGTTCCGTCTATTTATCTTTGACTAACATCCAGATGCTTGTGTTAACACGATTAGCACGGTTATCAGTTATTGCAGAGTCAAGAAACACCGTCCGATATATATACTTTGTGATGAAGTTTGTAAACTCTGGTGATCAATTATTTGACTGTATTGTTGAGAAGGGCAGGCACCAGGAGGATGAGGCGTGGATATAATCCTGTACACTCCCTGTGCAAGGAGGTAGGTATGTATCTACCTAGTACCAAGTCAATTCCACAAAAAGACAGTATGTATCTATTCATACATGCAATAGGACCATATGGTTTATTTTCTTATCTGCATTTATTGATGAAATTTTTTGATAATCACTCAAAAAATTTTCACATCTCATTGCGATTTGATTATAAAATCTTTAGATATCTTAAAATGAAAGAAAGAGAGAAGTAAGCCAATCCTTTCATCACCTTCAAGATGGTTTGAGATATTATAACTTGAACCTTCAAATGAGAAGCTGATAAAAGATTGATTTGACGTGCATGTGGTGGTTGTACTAATGATTGCCAACAATAATGTTATATATGAAAATTATAACTAAACATTTTCATATTCATACATTCATTTTCTTTTGATTCAATGGTATATTACAACATCTTTGAACCTAGCTTGCTTCAACCCAAAAAAAAGTTTTCCATATCTTTCACTAAGGCTTCTCTTAATCTTGCAAAATTGGTTCCTTTGATATATAAATATGATGTTGAGCAATATATTAAGTCTCTTCTCTTTGAAAACACACCTACTATAGAGAAGCAGAAAAAGTTTAGTCCCCATTAAGCTATGAAGTGAGTACTAATTGAAATGGCAAAAGCACAATCTTTCCATTATTTAATGAGGAACTCGACATGTGTAAAACAATGGAAGGTTTTAATGTGGCAATATATATTTGCACATGCTAAAATCATACACACACCATTTTCATAAGTACATTTCATTTAAAAATTTCAAAAGTTTTACTTAATAAAAGACATTTTTGCTTTGCTGCCAATAAATGTACAATAAAAAGGGTTTTACCAATAACAACACTAAAATTGGTTTTTAAATTAAAAAAAAAAAAAAAGTTAATGGAGTGATGCACTCAAATTCACTATGTGGTTTTGTGAGAATTTTGGATTATAAATAAAAAATGGAGTAATATAAAGGGGTATACATAAAGGTTTGTAAAGGTGTAAATATTAATATTATGTAGTATGTATACCGATTTTAATGTTTAATTAACTATTTACGGTCTATCACCTTATAACAAAGATGATGTGCATGTCTCCAATAACTATAGTATTGGGGATTCAATTCTCACCAAACTTGTGTATAGTTTTCTTCCCTTATTATGATAGTAATTGGTTTCTATTTATGGATGTAGAAATTTGGGGGGCACAAATAATATTTGATTTTTCAAACTCTTGATAATTCTTTTAACTCATTCGATATCAACTTTAAAATAATAATAATAATAATAACTATCTACCAATTTTTAATTCCAATATTGAAATAACATTGTTTTATTTCACGTTTAGATAATATTATTTTAACCGAAATTAAAAGGTGACCTCGCCTGATGTCAAAAATAATGACTAGGTCTTATTTCCCTATCGACCTTTCAATAAACTATTATTTATTATTATATTTGTGTGACCAGTTAAAGAGTATCATATTGGCGGGGTACAAAAGCTACGGATGACATAAAATTCCACCGATAAGGAGTAGACTTGAAGCTGTTAACTTTTTTTTTTTTTTAATTATAAATTTTTGGACCCTTAACGTTGGGTCAGACAACTACTATAATTTAACTGAGATAAGACTCTATCTCGCTGTGTGAAAATCTACTTACAGGAATCGATAAAGATCTACTAACATATTCGTGGAAAAATTTCCACACTCTTTACCTATTTTGCATGGCTTATAGCTTGAACCTACCATTAAAGTATTGGATAGATGTGTTGATGGCCACTCCACTGAGCACCAACACACTTAAATCCTTAAAACAATAATAATAATAATTAACTCCACCAATCTTTATAGTATTTTTAAAAATGAATAATGTAAAGCAATTACAACGTTTAGTTATAAATACCGTAAAACATATATCATAAAAACTAAAATTTCTTGTTTTGTTGTTGTGTGGATATCAGAGATTGTTCCCAAATTACATAAATACATATCAATTGGGTGCTTTTTCGTAAATAATAGAGAGAAGTAATATTATCCGAACGTCTAGGGACATCTCTGAAATCATGGAAGTGTGAACACCCATGCAAATAGCGGCCAAATCGACAAAACGTCTAGGGACATCTCTGAAATCATGGAAGTGTGAACACCCATGCAAATAGCGGCCAAATCGACAAAACGTCTAGGGACATCTCTGAAATCATGGAAGTGTGAACACCCATGCAAATAGCGGCCAAATTGACAAAACGTCAAGGTACCATGAATCGTGCAACACACCTGGTTAATCGTGCGACGCACCTTGCCTGGCTAGTAATGAATACTATAAATGTAGTCACTTTTACTTCATATCTCCAATCTGGTATGATAACATATATTTTCTCATCTCTGAAGTATTTTAATAAAATATTTTTCCATGGATTTCTCTTACCCTACTATCCAAAATGAAAGCAATACCCATGATAATGCCGTGGTTTCTTACCCTTTGAAAGATATCATTTGTCCAAGTGAACACCCCAAGTTCTCCGTAAGTTTCGTTTCGTTTCGTTTCATTTCATTTTATTTTATTTTAAAGTTTATACGTTAACAATTCTGCTTATCCTAAAGAAATGAACAAATGAAAAACTTTATAGAGATTCTTATGCCTTGAAACAAAATTTTTGTTTTTATCTGAACTGAACTCTTTTTGTGATAAAAGTTATTCCTAACATATATATGATATAACGACTTACGTTAAATGACCTTTAATTTAATCTGAGAGTCAAATTTCATACTTTTATATTATACTTTATATTCAAGTGGGGCTGGTATATAATTATATATAGTAATATATCACCTTATAATGTATTAAACTGTGACATTTACTAATATATATACTTTTTTTAACTACCCATGTGAATTCTCCTGTTACAGGATGATGTTCACGTCAAGCATGCACAGAAACTGAAGGTATTCAAACAAATCCTTATTGAAGTAGGAGAAGATCTTTTTGAAGGATTGGCCATGATAGATGCTGTTCAACGTCTTGGCATCGACTACCATTTCCAAGGCGAGATAGAGGAAATTCTTCAAAAGCACTATGTGACAGTTACCAACACCTATAGTGGTCATCCTCAAAATCTTCAAGAGATTGCCCTTCGCTTTCGACTGTTGAGACAAGAAGGCTACAATGTACCAGCAGGTGTATATTCATTCTATGATATTATTAAAATATGTCTTGAAAATGAAATTAATATGAAATCGTTTATTTTTTATGTTCAAAAATAGAATTCTGCGACATTATTTTCCATTTTAGGAGGTTTTTCAGATTTTTTCCTTTATTTTGGCCCCAAACCTTTCTTATAGTTGTTTCTTTTAGAGGACATATAATTTATTTTCTAACGGGTTATGTATATTATATGCAAAACAGATGTGTTTAATGATTTCATTGGAAACAAGGAAGGGAAATCTCATTGGAATGTAAGTGAAGACATCAAGGGATTGATGGAGTTATATGAAGCTGCACAGCTAAGTGTAGAAGGAGAAAATGTGCTTGATGAAGCTGGAAATTTCAGTGCCAATCTCCTCAATGAATTGATGAAAAATCAGCTTGGTCATTGTCAAGCTAGAGTTGTAGGAAATACATTGGGGTATCCACATTACAAAAGCTTGCCAAGGTTCACGGCCAACACATTATTTCTGAGTAATTACCTAGGTGAAAATGGGTGGATACATGTTTTACGAGAACTAGCAATTACGGAATTCAACATGGTCAAGTCCTTACACCAAAAAGAAATTGTCCAAGTATCCAAGTATGATCATGATCATATATATACAGTATATAATTATTTTCTCAATTTTATGTGTATTTATGTTCCTCAAGATTTTCTGATTTTGAAATGTTTGTTTGTCATATTATAGATGGTGGGAAGATCTTGGTTTAGCAACGAAGTTGAAGTTTGCTAGAGATCAACCAATTAAATGGTACATTTGGTCCATGGCCAGCCTCGCAGATCCAAAATTGTCAGAGCAGAGAGTTGAGCTTACAAAACCTTTATCACTCATCTACATTATTGATGACATTTTTGATGTTTATGGGACACTCGATGAACTCACTCTCTTTACAGAAACTATTAGCAGGTAAATATGCATGCTTGGTTTCTATTGTTTTCTCTTCTCGAGTCTCCCGGATTAATGTGAAATTTAACTCTCTAGATGGGATCTTTTGGCTGCTGATCAACTACCAGAGTATTTGAGGATATCTTTCAAGGCGCTTAATGATATCACTGATGAAATCAGCTCTAAAGTCTATAAACAGCATGGATATAATCCTGTACACTCCCTGCGCAAGGCGGTATGCATCTACCTAGTACCAACTTAATAATTTCTGGCTTCAACAAAATTTAACAATAAATTATCGAGAAAGTTTTAGATTATATCTAACAAATACAAGGCTTCAACATCTATACTAATATCAATATTAGTTTTCAATCAATCAATCAATTAATTGATTCACTCTCCTCTATTTGTAATTTAAGAAAAATAAATAAATAAATATTATAGTCACAAATTTAAAACAAAATTTTAACTAATATATACTTTTGACTCTAAATAATATGTATGGTTTTTGCTCTTTCAGTGGGCAAGTTTATGCAATGCATTTCTAGTGGAAGCAAAATGGTTTGATTCCGGGCACTTGCCAAAGGCTGAAGAGTACTTGGAAAATGGAATTGTAAGTTCAGGTGTACATGTAGGACTGGTCCACATTTTCTTTCTTCTAGGTCAAAATTTAACCAAGGATATTGTGGAGCTCATTGATAACCAACCAGGCATAATATCTTCCACCGCTACAATTCTTCGGGTCTGGGACGACTTGGGAAGTGCCAAGGTAACTTCTCCGAAAATCCTACCTTGGTTTTTTTTTGTCAGTATTAATTAGACAACAATAATTTCCAACATGATGGAACAAATGTGATAAGTCACGCTCACATTTATGTTAGCCTCCAAGAACTTCTATTTTATTTGTGGTGGGAGAGGGAGGAGATATTTAATGAGATTTTTTTATTTTTATATTTTTATGGTGGGGAAGGGAATTTTTTTTTTTTTTAATTAATTTGTGGTGGGGGAGGGATCATAACTCAAGCATGTGTATCATTTGTATGTATTCTAATATTAGACACATGTATTGTTATAATAAACAGGATGAGATCATATAATAATATAAAGATGATAAATATTTGTATGTATTGTAATGATATACACAGGATGAGAATCAGGAAGGCAAAGATGGATCATACTTACATTACTACATGAAAGAAAATCAAGACATGACAGCTGAAGATGCACGAAATCATGCCATGGATAAGATTTCAGATGCTTGGAAGTGCCTCAATAAGGAATGCCTCTCCCCGAACCTGTTTTCCACATCTTTCAACAGGGCTTGTCTTAATGTTGCAAGAATGGTTCCATTGATGTATAATTATGATGACAACCAACGGCTTCCAATCCTTGAGGACTATATGAAGACCCTTATGTTTGAAAACACACCTACTGGAGGAGTGTATTAAGTTTCTATGATTTCTCCTGTTCAATAATTAAGGAAATAGACCAATGTATGAGCCAGGATTTGGGAAAAAAAAAGTTATAATTATAGTCAAACTTAAACTTTTGTTTGAGTTTGTATGTAAAATAATTCTCAGAATGCTCTGGTAGATTTTGACCTTATTGGTGCACTAATGGGGTCCTTGAAGCACGATAATTATTGTACTACTATGTATGAAAGGTCTTATTTTGATATATGGACTCAAATCATAGATGCAATAGGGTCCAGTACGGGTTATTTTCTTATCTGCATTGATGAAATTGTTTGACAATCAATGAAGGTCAAAAAATTTCCACCTCTCATTGAGATTTGGTTATAAAATCTTTAAACATCAAAAAAAGAGAAAAATAGGAGAAAGTGGCTTTGGTGTAGTGGCAAAACCAAAAGTCCACTCACTTGCTTAACTCACGAGTCTTAATTAATGTGAACAATTTTTTTCATGTATATGGGTTGCCCCCACTGTCTTTTGAGAGTTTATTTCTGAATCATGTCTTAGAGTTATATTGTAGCACCAGCACTCTGGAAGTTGTATTGACAAAACCAAAAGTCCACCCACTAGCCTTGTGAAAAGGCTGTGTTTTCAACTCATTAGTCTTAATGTAAACAATTTTCCTCATGTATATGGGTGGTCGTTCTCGTCTTCTAGGAGTTGATCTCCGGACCATATCTTGGAGTTATATTGTAGCACCAACACTATTTGTTGATCCAATAATTTAAAAAAAAAAAAAAAGTGAGTGACTGAGTGAGAGAGAGAGAGAGAGAGAGAGAGAAAGAGAGAAGTAAGCTAATCCTTCCATCAACTTTAAGGGAATTATAACTTTGAACCATCAAATCAGAAGTTGATCAAGGACAATAGGTGGCCTGGTAAAAAGGCACACCCCACCTATCCATCAGATAACAGGTTCGATCCTCACCTAAGCCACAATGTGTGCGATAATTTTGTTACATATTTGTGGATAATTCTTTCTTGATTTTAGATGTAGATTTTCGAACTGGTCACTAAGTAGCCTCTATTAGTAGGTGTGTTGTATACACATAAAAAAAATGAGAAGCTAATCAAAGATTTGACATACATATGCCAGTTGTATTAATGATTGCCAACAACAATGTTACATTTGAAAATTACAACTAAACTTTTTAACATTTATACGTACATTTTCTTTTAATTCAATGGTGTAAAATAACATCTTTGAACCAATTTTCCATCTGTTTCACTAAGGCTCCTCTTAATCTTGCAAGATTGGCTCCTTTGATACATAAATAAGATACCTACCACTGGCATCTGATTCTTGAGTAATATATAGAGTCCCTTCTCTTTGAAAACACATCTATGATAGAGAAGCAGATAAAGTTCAGTCTCTATTAAGCTATGATGTGAGTACTTACTGAAGTGGCAAAAGCACAATCTTTCTTCTGTTTGACAAGGAAAAAGACTATTGTATGTGCTAGTATGTCTAGCTGAATATATATTTTACTTATTGCCCATTATATTTATATTTTTTCCATCCAAAAGAATCCTCTACATACATCAAACAATGGAAGGTTTTAATGTGACAATATATATTTGCACCTCACTAAAATCATACATACAACATTTTCATAAGTACACCTCATTTAAAAATTTTAAAAGTTTTACTAAATAAAAGAAATTTTTTGCTTTGCTGCCAATAAATCTACAAAAAAAAGTGTTTTGCTAATAACAAAACTAAAATTGATTTTTAAATAAATAATTTTTAAAAGGGTTAATAGAGTAATATACTTGAATTCACTAAGCGATTTCGTGACATTTATGAATTATTAGAAGAAAAAGTAATATAAAAGTGTAACACCCTCCCCTCGATCCTCGGCGTCCAGTACACTGATAACCGAGGCGGAGAATGTTACGATATTTTCATTTCATATTTATGAAAATCCATCTACTAATTTAATATAATTTATTGAAAATTCAGTAAAGTTTCCTCTGTTTTATTAAAAAACCAAAATTTTTAAATCCTGCATAATCAAAGAAACACTCCAAATATATTTTTCATTTTCTCAACTTTCATAATCGGACACTCCGTCCGTCCCCAAATCACTTCAACACACAATTTTTTTGAAGTAAGCATACATTTTCCTCACCTACAATCTCGAAACAAAATAAACATGATTACTGTAAAGTACAACAACTTCTAGTTTTTCTACTCTTTGAAAAAACATTTAAAACATAATACAAACCATATACATTTAAACTTTTCCAAATCTCCCATAAACATGCAAATGCAAATACAAAATAAAATTTCGAAAATTATATATATATATATATATATTTGTCTACAAAATATATATACACCTCAAAGATGTCTATCAAAAAGATCGGAGAATAGTTGTGACTCACGGATCGCACTGGGGACTATCTTTCCTATTGAATCTACTCAAAAACTCAGCTCCTTTCAACTACCTGCTTGTGGAAAATCCAACGCGCTAAGCAAAATAACTCAGTTGATATATACAAAATAATATCAATCATAAAATCCCACAAACATAACATATAAAATATATCATTTCATAAAAATTTAGCAATCAATATAACATAATTTCCAACAACTTTTCGAAAACTTTATTAAATGTTTTTCCACACACACACACACACATATATATATATTCAATGCAAGTTCATTATCAATTATTATTATATCATAAGAGCCTTTCGTAAATACTGTCACGATACCATGGATCGGTAATAGATTTTTATATTTCTCTACGGCATCAGACACTCGGTGCCTACCTACTAGAGCTCAACATCACATTCGTATCACATTCTAGATCAGACACTCGGTGCCTCTCAAGGTCCGTTAATCATATCAATATATATATATGCATAATGGCGCAGTACTGGTAATAATATCCTATTGGCATGCCAAACACCAATCCTCACCTACCAATGTACATGTTTACTCAGGCTCTCTATAATTTTATTAATAACTAAAATTATCATTTTTGATTAAGCTTTTATAAATCACATAACTATCAATTATTTTCATTTATTTTCATATTTTAAAATCTTTCAAAATTTCCCTCTGGGTTCTTACCAAAGGACTATTGGTTTCACAATAAAAACGTTATTACATAATTACATTCGTTTCACATTTTCATTTGGCTCCAAGAGGTGGTTTTCGAATTCTTCTTTTATAAACCATAATTCATGACACATATCAAACCAATACCATATAATTAACGCGTAAACGTGAGCGAAATGACAAAATTATCTCTAGACTTCTCTATGCCTTCAATTCGATCAAGGAGTGAAAATTTTCAAAAATTGATTTCGTCTTCAAAAGTCATGTCACAAATAACTTTAATATCATTCTTTAGACATGTATATAAGCTTACAAATGATGAAAATACTTTTAAAACCCTATCATTCAAATTCGATCATAAGAGGGTTTTTAAGCGAAAA
Source organism: Litchi chinensis (assembly GCA_019925255.1). Taxonomy (NCBI): domain Eukaryota; kingdom Viridiplantae; phylum Streptophyta; class Magnoliopsida; order Sapindales; family Sapindaceae; genus Litchi; species Litchi chinensis. The sequence continues at coordinate 11,649,345 of CM034469.1, read as the reverse complement.
TGTTATTTCACTTGATTTTGACCCATAAAATCCCTCTCATAAACATCCAACCAACACATACATATCATGAATAACAATTCATCACATAAAAATCACTCACCACAAAGTTTCAAAGCAAAATACTAAACTTTTAGCTATTAATAAATTTTAAATTTCAAAAATAAGCATATACCAACCTTTTAGAGCTTATACTCAAGCTCCTAGCACTTCGAATAGAAGCTCAAAGCTTCTCCTTGCACTTGTTAATCTCTCCACGCCCTAATTGATCACCTAGGTTTAAAATTTATACTTTTAAGGCCATGAAAAGCAAAATAACTTAATTAAATGCAAAACTAACTAACTGTCCATACCTATAGATACATTTACATGCTTAAAAATTTATTTAAACAAAAAAAAAAAATCACAAAACAGCATCTACCTCACTTTATCCCTTGAGATCCGAAAATACAACTTGAGTTTTAGGGGATTTTCGCAAGAAATGAGATTATAGATATGTAGGGGGCTTAAATGGAAGAAGATTTGTGTAATTTTTTGGCTTGAAAAAGAAAAAAAAAATTTGAAGAAAATGTAGTAGGTCTAATCGGCAAGAGGAAAGAAGAAGATGCTAAAATTTTCAGATTTTGACCCTCTTTTTATACTAATCTATTTTCTAAAATTATACTTTGACCCCATATCTTTCTAAAATTTCATTTGGATCCAAAAATCTTGACACATGCCCCTCTCCTATTGGACAACAATAACAACTCACCAAATGACAAAATTCCATCATCAAATCTTTCCCATTAAATTCCCAATTAAATCATTTTTCTAAAAAAATTACTTTCAAATTAAATATTTAGAAAAACTATTAAATTTTCTAACAATTAACTATATTAATTCACTAATTATATTAATTATAAATAAACTAAATTTTAATCATATTTAATGCAATTATATTCTAGATTTAATAATATTACTTATACGGAAGTGATTATCGGGACGTTACAAAAAGGGTATACATAAAGGTTTGTAAAGGTATATATTAAACATTATATAGTATGCATGCCAATTTTAATGTCAAATTAACTATTCATGGCTCATCACCTTTTAGGAAAGATGACGTGCATCTCTCCAATCACTAAGGTATTGAAGATTCAATTTCCACCAAGCTTATGTATATATAGTTTGCTTCTCTTATTATGACAATAGATGACTATTACTTATGAGAGTACAAATTTAAGGCATATAAGTAGTATTTGATCTTACAAATTCTTGATAGTTCTCTGGCTCATTCAGTGTGAACTTTCAAAAAAATTTAATTATCTACTAATTTTAAATTACAATATTGGAATAACATTGTTTTATTTCACGTTTTGATAATATTATTGTCGACGTTGAATTTCAGTTGACGAGTAATTAATGTCCAATACCTGCAATCAATGTGAGAAAGCACAGAAGACCAAGAAAATAACACAGCAAAGAACCCAGTAAGATGAAGACACACAAAGCGTTTTACGTGGTTCAGCAATAATAAGCCTACGTTCATGACTGTCTCTCTTAATCTCTGTAGAGTGATAGTATATTATTCCATTTTTTTTTTCGATTACAATAATTTTAACCTCTATTTATAGGGAAAGAGACATTACAATTCTGGTTGCAGTAAAATAGGAAAAGAATCCCGAATTAATTATATTTTCCAAATAATCAGAAAAAATAAGGAAGAGAATCATAAATTAATTACACTTCTTAATTTGTTTGAAAAGAATCAGGAAACTGCTCCTTAAATTCCGAGATAAGGTTGACTGAATTTGAATTTGAATCAACTTCCATATCTAGTGAGAGAATCACGACCAAATCAAGTAACTGCCTGTTTTGGAAGATTTGACATTAATTGTCCGCTCTGAGTAACAAGCTGCGCATAAAGTGAGCTGAGTAATGCTGACTAGCTAGCTAAGAGCTGCGAGCTGTCTCTAGCGAGCTGCGAGTTGGTAGCTGAGCTAGCTGAGAGCTGAACACTGAACTAGCTGAGAGCTGCGAGCTGGTAGCTGAGCTAACTAAGAGTTAAATGCTGAGCTAGCTGAGAGCTGCGAGCTGGGACTTGGGATCTACGAGCTACGAGCTGGGAGCTGGGTCAGTTTATTGGATTGGTTTTATGGGCTTTTACCAGCCCATTTTTGCAGTCCCAAAAAACAGGCATAACATAAGCCCCCCAGTTTTTAGTGCGATCTTCGGACTGAAAGCTAAAGTCCGCTGGTAAAAGCCAATGTGTTGCTATCTACTATGCTGCCTTTTCAGGTTCTTTCCCATTACTTGACTCATGGCGACTATTCTTGGTCAAATGTTTATTTGTTACATTTCAGACCACTATAAAAGCGATGAAGCGATTGGAGGTTTAAATCTTCGAGGAGAAGAAAGAGCTGAACAAGTTGTCTGACAAGCTCTCGTTCATGATAGTGAAGTTTGAGAGATCACAAAGAATAGAGCAAGCCCTTCAATTCAAGTTGATGAATGTTGAGTAGCGAGTTGAAGCTGTTGAGTAGCTAGTTGAAATTGTTGAGTAAAGCTGTTCAAAGGGTTGAGACCCCAGCTAACAGCACAATTGATGAAGCTGTCCAGAGGGAGCTAAGACCTCAGCTAACAGCTAAATTTATGGAGCTGTCCAAAGGGTTAAGACCTCAGCTAACAACATATTTAATGGAGCTGTCCAGAGGGTTGAGACCTCAACTAACAGCTAAAATGATGGAGCTGTCCAGAGGGTTGAGACCTCAGCTAACAACATATTTAATGGAGCTGTCCAGAGGGTTGAGACCTCAGCTAACAGCATATTTAATGGAGCTATCCAGAGGGTTGATACCTCAGCTAACAGCATATTTAATGGAGCTATCCAGAGGGTTGAGACCTCAGCTAACAGCTAAAATGATGGAGCTGTCCAGAGGTTGAGACCTCAGCTAACAGCATATTTAATGGAGCTGTTCAGAGGGTTGAAACCTTAGCTAACAGCTAAAATGATGGAGCTGTCCAAAGGGTTGAGACCTCAGCTAACAGCTAAATTGATGGAGCTGTCTAGAGGGTTGAGACCTCAGCTAACAGTTAAATTTATGGGGCTGTCCAGAGGGTTAAGACCTCTGTTAATAGCTAAATTTATGGGGCTGTCCAGAGGGTTAAGACCTCAGCTAACAACATATTTAATAGGTTGGGTTATATCCAGTAAGTTGTAATCTCAGCTAATATAGCACCATAAAGTAATCATAAAACAATAAAGAGGTTCAAAGCTTTTATTGTTTTCAACAAAAAACAAGTTACAAGTTACAGACATGATCTGTTGGATGCGAATACATTGCAGATTCATGTCTTACTTGAGAGCCCGCTGGGGTTGCTATCATACTTGCTTTGGGGGCTGTTGAGGTCACAGGTTCGCTGGTCGCACTATATAGTTTTCCAAGCGACTTTTCTTAATTAGATCCTCAATGACATCCTTTAAATCCCGGCATTGCGAAGTATTATGTCCGACTTCATCATGATAGTGACAAAACTTGTTCTTGTTTCTGAACTTGGCGGGGGTCTTCATAGGAGTGGGTTTTCCGAAGTCCTCTCTCTCTCTTTTCATTGCAAAGATCTTGTCCTGTGTATCTGATAGGGTGTTGTAGCTATCATGACGACCTTGATGCTGAGGTCGCTCGCTTTTGGGTTCATTCTTAACCTTCTTAGCAACCTGACTATTTGCACTGTTACTTTGATCTTCACCTCCATTTCCACCATTGCTTCTTTTCCTCAACTGGTTGAGACTGCCCAGTTCATCTGTTTGGTTAGACTTTTTGAAGCCGAAGGTTTCCTCCCATCTAATCTCCTTGGCAGCTCGCTTGTAGAACTCGCCCAAGTCTTTCACTGGAGACTTGTAAATGTTTTCATAGAGCTTCCCATTCTTACGAAGTTCGGCTAAGATCGCGGTTAGGATGCATTCATCTGAGGGATTCTCCACATTAGTGACCTCACGTCTGAACCTGGTAATATAATCCTTCAAGGACTCGTTCTGTTATTGAAAGATTGTAGCGAGGTGGTAGGGTGGTACGAGCTGCCTCTTCAAAGCCCGGTATTGGCTGACAAACTTTTGCTGACACTCTTCCCAACTCCCTACACTGCGAGCTGAAAGATTCTTGAACCAAGCCCGCGGAATATCCTCTAAAGTAGCTGGGAATACGCGACACTTCACCATCGGGTTATCTGTCTGTAGGTCCATCTGAACATTAAATGCGTCAAGATGGTCATAGGGGTCATTGTCCCCATTGTATTGCTGAATATTTGGCATCTTGAACCTTAGAGGGAGAGACTGCGTCTCAATCTCTCAGGTGAACGGAGTCCTTTCCCCGTAGTGCTCACGCTGGTCTGGAGCGCCAGGTCGCCCTTCAAACTGTTGGACCCTCTGAAGAAGTTCTTCCACATGTGGGTCTCTAGGCTCATATCGCCTTATGCGGTCGTGACCTGGAGAGTGGGGTTCTGGTTTATACCTTTCGTTTCCTTCGAACGAGCCACCAACCCGATGTGACCTTGCATGTCGCTCATCCACCTCGTCTATATGCCGAGATGCAGCTCGGGCTCTATCATGACCAGCTTCTACCCGTCTGTTTCCATCCTGGCTTACCCTTATCACCAAGTTTACAGGGTGTGCGACTTCTATTTCTTCCTGAATAGGGCGACCTTCAGCTCTAGGGCGTGCATTAGAGGAGAGAGCTGAGCCAACAGGTCGTGACACATCCCTCGCTGGCCTTTCGGGCATCTGCATTGCTTCATGTTGCTGATACGCCTGCATTGGAGCAGCAGCTCCGATCCTGGGTGCATTCTACGCCTAGGCTTGCACCAATAAATTCACAGTATCAGCGAGTTGTCTGACAGTAGCCTCTAATGCTTGCAACCCCTCAACTGGCACGCCTGGAACAGATTGGCGTGGGGGCAAGGGTGGCATGCCTGCTGCAGTACCTATTGTCTGACCATACGACGGGCCTGCTGCATGTATGGGTGCATCATCCATCTGCTGCGCATTGCGCTGATGCTGACTAGTCTGGCTCTCTACTTGATCAGCCTGTGAGCCTATGAACTTGGTCTGTTTGGTTCTTGCCATTGCTGAAAACTGAGAAATCAAAACTGGACAGATTGCAATCTGGGCCCTTCTTCTAGCGCCAAAATGTCGACGTTGAATTTCAGTCGACGAGTAATCAATGCCCAATACCTGCAATCAATGTGAGAAAGCACAGAAAACCAAGAAAATAACACAGCAAAGAACCCAGTAAGATGAAGACACACAAAGCGTTTTACATGGTTCAGCAATAATAAGCCTACGTCCACGACTGTCTCTCTTAATCTCTGCAGAGTAACAGTATATTATTCCATTTTTTTTTCACAATCACAATGATTTTAACCCCTATTTATAGGGAAAGAGGCGTTACAATTCTGGTTGCAGTAAAATAGGAAAAGAATCCCGAATTAATTATATTTCCCAAATAATCAGAAAAAATAAAGAAGATAATCATGAATTAATTACACTTCCTAATTTGTTTGAATAGAATCAGAAAACTGCTCCTTAAATTCCGAGATAAGGTTGACTGACTTTGAATTTGAATCAACTTCCATATCTGGTGAGAGAATCACGATCAAATCAAGTAACTGCCTATTCTGGAAGATTTGACATTAATTGTCCGCTCTGAGTAACAAGCTACGGATAAAGTGAGCTGAGTAATGCTGACTTGCTAGCTGAGAGCTGCGAGCTGTCTCTAGCGAGCTGCGAGCTGGTAGCTGAGCTAGCTGAGAGCTGAATACTGAACTAGCTGAGAGTTGCGAGCTGGTACCTGCGAGCTAGGACCTGCGAACTGTCTCTAGCGAGCTGCGAGCTGATAGCTGAGCTAGCTGAGAGCTACGAGCTGGGACCTACGAGTTGGTAGCTGAGCTAGCTGAAAGCTGAATGCTGAGCTAGCTGAGAGCTGCGAGCTGGGACCTACGAGCTACAAGCTGAGAGTTGGGTCAGTTTATTGGATTAGTTCTATGAGCTTTTACCAACCCATTTTTACAGTCCCAAAAAATAGGCATAACAATTATTTTAACTGAAATTATAATGTGCCATTTAATTGGAAGAAGTCAGGGCCCAGTTGTTCCAATCCCAAAGTATATCGCTTTGTGGGGTTTTCAATAAATTATTATTTATTATTGTAGTTGCGTCACTAGTCAAAGAGTATCATGTTGGCAGGGTACAAAAGCTGTGGATGATATAAATTGCCACGACCAAAGAAAAGACTTGACGCTGTTACGTTGGCATTAACGAAATGATTTTAGTTGAGATCTATTTGAAATCACGGAAGTATAAACACTCATGCAAATGTCGGCCTAATTAACAAAACATGTAGGGAACACCAACGTGCAACACACCATGCCTAGCTAGCTAGCAATGAATAGTATAAATATGGTCACCTTTACTTCATGTCTCCAATCTGGTATGATAACATATATTTTCTCATCTCTGAAGTATTTTAATCTTGCAAGAATGGTTCCATTGATGTACGGGTATGAATTATGATGACAACCAGCGGCTTCCAATTCTTGAGGACTATATCAAGACCCTTCTGTTTGAAAACACACCTACTGGAGGAGAATATTAAGTTTCTATGATTTCTTCTGTTCCATAAGGAAACAGACCAATGTATGAGCTAGTATTTGGGCCAAAAAAAAAAAAGTTTTGTTTTTGAGGGAAAAAATGTATAATTATTGTAATCTAAAATAATCCTCAACATGCTCTGGTAGATTCGGACCTTATTGGTGCACCAATGGGGTCTTTTAAATACGATAATTTACTGTACTACTGTACATAGGACAGGTCTTATTTATCTTCTTATCTGAATTTATTTATGAAATTGTTTGACAATCAATGGAGCTCAAAAAATTTCCACCTCTCATTGAGATTTGATTATAAAATCTTTAAATATTTAAAAAAGAAAGAAAGAGAGAGAGGGAAGCAAGCCAGTCTTGTCAACAACTCAAGATGCTCTGGTAGACTTGGACCTTGTCTGTGCACTCATGGGGTCTTTTAAATAGGAAAATATACTGCACTACTGTACATAGGGCAGGCCTTATTTTGATATACGAAATCAATTCATAGTTGCAGTATTGTTTATCTTCTTATCTGCATTTATTGATGAAATTGTTTGACAATCAATGAAGCTCAAAAAATTTCCACCTCTCATTGAGATTTGATTATAAAATCTTTAAATATTAAAAAAAGCAAGAAAAAGAGAGAGAAGCAAGCCAATCTTTTCAACAAGTCAAGATGCTCTGGTAGACTTGGACCTTATTGGTGCACTAATGGGGTCTTTTAAATACGAGAATGTACTGTACTACTGTACGTAGGGTAGGTCTTATTTTGATACATGGACTCAATTCATAGATGCAATAGGGTCCAGTATTGTTTATCTTCTTATCTGCATTTATTGGTGAAATTGTTTGACAATCAATGAAGCTCAAAAAATTTCCACCATTCATTGAGATTTGATTATAAAAACTTTAAATATTAAAAAATAAAAAAATAAAAAATAAAAGAGAGAGAGAAGCAAGCCAATCTTTTCAACAACTCGAGGTGCTCTTGTAGATTTGGACCTTATTGGTGCACTAATGAAGCACGAGAATGTAGTGTACTACTGTATGAATGAAAGGTCTTATTTTGCTATATGGACTCAATTCATAGATGTAGTAGGGTCCAGTATAGTTAATCTTATTGATGGAATTGTTTGACAATCAATAAAGCTCAAAAAAATTTCCACCTCTCATTGAGGTTTGATTATAAAATCTTTAAACATCAAAGGGAGAGAGATATTTCAACCAAAAAAAAAAAAAAAATTAAGCCAACGTACTTTTCATCAACTTTAGGGGCATTTGGGATATTATAACTTTGAGCCATCAAATGTGAAGCTGATCAAAGATTTGACATACATATTTGTACCAAGGACTGCCAACAATAATGTTATATATGAAAATAATAACTAAACTTTTTAATATTCATACATTCATTTTCTTCTGGAAAATAATATTTATTTTCAATAAATAAAAAGTTATTCAATATTATACTAGCAGTAGTAAAGGCTATTTATGTCAATATATGTCATTTTACAATTCTAGAAAAAAATTTTAAAAGAAAAAGCAAACATGAAAAAATGCTATAAACATTAAGGACTATAAGACATAAATCAAATTAAGGTTTTCTAAAATTTCAGATTTAAAAAAAAAGAAAAAGAAAAAAGACAAATGCCACCTAACTCTAATTTTTTTATGTCTCGTATATCTTAATCTATTCATTTAATTCTCATTCCAACTCTTTACATGTTTTGCACATAGACTTAGAGAGCTAAAAGTAAGAACTTTTCTAAAATTTCAGATTTAAAAAATAATAATAAAATAAAAATAAAAAGACAAATGCCACCTAACTCTAATTTTCTTATGTCTCATATATCTTAATCTATTCATTTAAATCTCATTCCATCTCTTTACATGTTTTGCACATAGACTTAGAGAGCTAAAAGTAAGAACTGGAGGAGTGAGTCTGAGGCCTAAAGCCATATGGGAGAATATTTGGAACTTGAAGTATCTCGAATGGCACAAATAGGTAAGATTACGGTCAAACCATTTGTATGTTGGAACTTGATTTCATTGTGGATTTTCTGAGGCTAAGTCGAGGTATCGTCACTTTTCTTCATTTGGGTTTCCATGTAAAAATACCATGTGCATTTGTAGATTTACTTTTATTTTGTAGATGTGATATACTGCTTTGATTGCGTGATTTGTATTAAATTTATGTGATTTGTGAATGTGAAGAATTTCAACAACAAATTGTTTTATACATCCAATTACACTTTTTACTCAACATGTAAAGAATCTTTACATTTAACGTGGTTAATGTGGTGAATGTTCACATAGAAACGAGACTACCTTATTTGGTTTCTAGTTATTAAGGAAAACATTCCAAAGTCATTCTAAGTCTTGTAGCATTTGATTTACCTATACCTAATGTTAGGTCGAATTTTTACATTCATGTCTTGTAGGAGAAGCTTTTCAAGCTTTAATTTTTTCAACTATGCCTTTTACTTCTAGTGTTTTTAGGCTCACACCGAAACTGTGTTATACTTTGATAGTGTTTGAACAGATTTTTATGAAAAGAATGTCTTAATTCTGCAAAAAAATTAGTAAAACTATTGAGTCCCCCTCTTAGGTTATGTCTTAGCATAAATCCAAACCTTACAAAATTAATTCAGACTTAGTACCAAATAATCTAATTATGTTTGTTAGTTTCATATGTGTAATTAAAAAAAAAAAAAGTAAAGGGTTATCATTATTTTACACCTAGAATTGAAAAAAAAAATTACAAACCACTCTTAGTATTGAAAATAATAGTTAAAATGATTCAACTGTTAAATAATATAGTAATTCCGTCGATGAACCAATGTATCCATTAGTTTAAAGAGTAAAAATGTCATTGAGGGTTGAATCTAGAGATTCTATCCACTTCCTAGGAAATTGTATAATATTTTCAAATATTAAATAAATTATAATAATGATTTAACAAATCAGAAAGGAAAACCCAAAAAATCTACACTCACCAACAAAATCTCATCCCATCAGTCTCTCCTTACCATCTCTCCTCGTCATCTTACCCGACCACCATCATCGCTCAGCTTCATCACCATCCATCCACCACCAAAACCTAATCTCATCACATCACTCAATACACCTCCATAACCCATCGTGGCTGTCACCCATCAACTAATGTCATTGTTGCCGTTACCTATCGGATATGGCTCAACCACCAGCTCGTCTTCTTCTCTTTCTGGAACCATCCCAGACATCACCAACCGATGAACTAAACCTCCCAATCAAATGATTCACAACAGTAATAAACACAGTCCCTAAAACCTACGAATAAACCGCAGTGAAACCTAGTATCCACTTCCTCTTTATCGAGTTGCTTAGCGTTATTATGAGTTTCATCTTGTTCACTATTCCCATCAAAATCACCAGTAGCTACTTCCTCTTTATCTAAAGATTTGTCTAAGCTACTAATGGTTTTGAAACTGACACCGAAGTTAACAACTTGAAAGAAGTGGACACTGTTATCGATGATTCGATTTGAAAACCCAAAATGAGGATCGAAGTTAGAGAGAATTATTGAAGTGCCATTGTGGGGAGTTGTGAAGGGGGAGCGGTTGAAGTCTAAGGAGAAGAAGTCGTCTTCTAGAGTGTGCATGCAGGTGAGGCGGAGGAAGGGGCAGCAACGACTGCGGTGGCGGTGGAGGGCGGAGGGCATCTTCTAGATTTGCAGTGGTTTATGCAATTTGGATTTAACCCTGATATATATTTTTGTTATTTTTTTTAGAAAAAATTTTATTATCAATTAAAATTCGTAATTTTTTTTTTTAAAAATTAATGCATAAAATTCATAAGAAGATCTAGATATGTTATAGTTTACAATTCGAATTATAATGTTGTTCATATGAATTTTTTATGTTTGATCTTATATGTTATGGTGCAGCAGAAGTTTATTTCAAAATCGAAATAGATAAACAATAAAGAAACGATAAACTAAAACATAAATTTTATTAACACTCAAAAAAATAATCATTAACATACTAATCTCAAAGAATACAAACCCTTTTATAACAACTCTAGTCTTAAAAGTACTAAAATTAGAAATCCTAATTGACTTTTAACTTTCTACTTTAAAACTAATTAAAATAGAAAAACTTAATATTAAATATATTTAAATCCTATTTTAATAAGAACTTTATTTTCTAATCTTGTCCTACATTAAATTCTCTCCTCTTGAAAAAAAAAAAAAAATCATTCTAAAGTTTTATGATTGCAAAGATAACTCATTTGAAGCACAATACTCAAAGATTATCGTAACGTTGGATCCCATCGATTGTACCACCAAAAAACACCTAAGTTACCCGTTTGCTACATATGAACTAGTTGGGTCGATGTGGGTATGGTCGGGTTCTTCGAATCTATCCTGACCATCATCGGGCTGACTTTTGTCACCGTCGATCTGGGGTTATGGGCGTTTATCGTCGTTGTTCCAGGCTATATGAGCTCCAATTTGGGTCGGGTCATATGGATCTAAGTGCTTAGGGTTGCAAAACAGGTTGCACTTATATAAATCTACATATGGGTCATGCAAATTGAAGATCTTGAAGTGGAGCGGTGAGTGGACCTTATCTGTCTGGTAGGTAAGGAAGGTGAGGTCATGGTCGGGTTGAAAAATAGGTTGCACAACTGCTATTGGTAGATTCGGGTTGCACGTGACTTTTAAGCGTAGATTCAGGCCACACAGGTCTTGGTCGTCCATATTCTGGTGGTCTAGAGCAAAAATCACACCTGTGTGCAAATCTAGGGGCGTTGGTCGTGGGTCTCACAGATCTTGTGGGTCTCTCCTACTTAGATATGGTTTCTGCGAGTTACGACCATCTAGATTTTACCCTCTTTATTGCCTACTATCATCTTCGGTGTCTTTGCTGACAATCGTCGTCAAGCCACTTGACTAGTTAGGTTGATGCTCACCAGTAACTCGTCTAACTTCAAGAGTCAACACAGCAAGAGTCTGTTGAAGACTTCGAAGCGTTTCATCCATCCCATCAAATTGTTGCTTAACTCTATTGAGATGCTTCTTGATGATTGCGAACCGTTGTTCGTTGTTGGAGGTTAGTTGTTCACTTAAACCAATTTCAGCCATCAGCCAAGGGCAAATCATGTTCTAATGCCAATTTTGATGCAGTGGAAATTTGTTTCAAAATTGATACAGATAAACAGTAAAAAAATGATAAAACTAAAACATAAATTTTATTATCACTCAAGAAAATAATCATTAATATATTAAACTCAAAGAATTCTAACCCTATTATAATGATTTCAGTCCTAAAACTACTAGAATTTGGAATCCTAATTGACTCTTAACTCCCTAATTTAAAATTAATTAAAACAAGAAAAACTTAATATTAAAGGAATTTAAATCCTATTTTAATAAGAACTTTATTTCCTAATCTTGTCCTACATCATGTTGATTTTGATTTTTTGTGTTAGATTTTGATTAAAGCCAAGATCTCCATGGCTTTAATTTTATGGATGTTGATTCGGATGTGTTTGATCTAAGATGTTAATTTTGATGTTGTGTTAGATTTTGATTTTTTTTCTTGACTTTAATGAAAATCTGGGTTACTACATATGAAGACCTAGATCTTCAAACATTAAAGACCAAGATCTCTTGAAGATATGGGTTTCCATTTTTTTTTTTTTTAAAATTTTTTCCTTGGCTACCCAAATCTTTTTTTGACTTTAATTGAGAAAATTTTAATTTAATTTGTTTGAATATAAGAATACAAAATCCATTTTCTTAATTTTAATTGTTTTTAAGTGTTCATTAATTAATTTAATTAATTTTTAACCTATTATGTTTCTTTTTTAGGGACTGTAATTTGTAAAGGGACAAATATGTAATTTCAGATATAAATTGATAATTTGCTTAAAATTCATTTTTCTTTTTCTCCCTTTTTAGGGCTTGTACAGGGGCATATTTGTCATTTCACAGAATTTTAAAGCCAGCAGACATTTTGCATTTCTCTCTTAACAATCCGACAATAGATTTTTGTCTTTTAGTGTTTTTGTCATAAAACTATCACTACAACAAAATTAACATAATATAGCATGAGATGAATGCTATAATAGATAATAGATAGCATTTCATCTAATGCTATCACAACCCATGCTATAAAAAGTCTTCTCTCATTGATAGCATTTTATAACTGCTATGTATGATGTTTTAAAAAGCTATTATAGGTGCAATCACAACTTTTTGTAAATGCTATAATTGTGCTTCTATTGCATTTTTGAAATGCTATAAACATTTGATTAAGTTAATAGCTTTTCTATATTATAGCTTTTTCTATATGCTATGAAAATAATTTGATTACAATTTTTAAAAGCTATAAATAATTTCCTTGACTGTTATTTTATATATATATAATAAAATAAAAAAACATATTTCATTATATACTAATTATGAACATTGGAATTCTTTTAAATATATAAAAAGGAATATAGGAATAAAAGGGTTCGAATCATTCCATTAAAATACTAAAATTATTACATTGTCCATCATATCAATGTATGAAGATTTCATGATAGCTACATATCAATTATAAATAAAGTAGCCAAATATAGATTCTTCATATACAAAAGTATAATTCTAAATGAAAAAGGTTTCCCAAAATCTATAAAAGTGAGAAATTGGTCACCATTCATCTTCAACATATGTTTAGTGCAATTGACAAACTTGTATCCCAGCATTTGAACCAGTATGTTGAAAGACAGTATTAATCCAATCCAGTATTAACTCACGAAATGTATTCAGCTAAACAAGAGCTTCTAAATCTTGGTACACTTACACTATGCAACTTCATACCTACTACATTCAAGAAATTGGAACAATTTCTAGTCAAGAATCAATTCATTGAAGGAAAATTCGATACAAGTAACATTTCAAAATGCTGAATGACAATAGCACTAAGAGTTATTTTCACTTCTCTTAGTATTCAAGTTCTCATCTGATTTTCAGGGTTCTTGCCATTCATTTTGATAATAATTAGGAAAAATGCCAAACATCTGAATGCATTACTAATAAAGAAAAAGTACCAAACAAAAATACAGGGGATTTTAACTATAATACATGCACATCGGGTACTATATGAAGCAAAATAAGGAATGGTCGATGTTCATTAATTCAAAGTCAACATATGTAATCCTACTTTGAATACTACACAGAAGGTTAAGATATGACAATCCTACATTGGTCCTCTACATGGTCATGGATGATAGAGATGGTTTTTATCTTCATCATATTACATATTAATAACTACCTAGGCTTTTAGCTTCAATAAAAAAAGAAAAAAAAAAAAAAAGTCTGAATGCAGTTCGTTTGTCACCCACCACTATTTTGGACCACATGCAAAAGACCAACATCATAAATAGAAAACAAAACTCCTAAATAAAGCTTCCAGGTATTCAATAAAATTGATCTTCATTGATAGCTACATCATGTATTTACACCAGCAAGAAACTAATCTTTATAGGGTATTATAGTTTTCCTAGTGAAATTGTGCAATTATTTTAATTCATTCCAACACCTAATGCTAAGCAAATTACCTAACTGCAGAATAAAGAAGATTAAAACAAGATAGTAACATGACATGATATATTAAAACCAAAAGTGAAATAATACAGCCTAGTAGGGACTATTCAAGGTCATAAATGAAGCTCATCACAAGCTTAAACTAGGGGTGACAAAAAGGGTTGACGTGTCGGGTTGAGTTGAATTCGATTTGATTCGTTTATGAATTCGATCAATTCGACAGAAATTCGTTTAAGAAACGGGTTGATATTTTTGGATTCGACATGAATTCGTTTACACACGACTGACACGACACGAATTCGTTTAACCCGTTTAGTCATTTAAATCGATTAATTCGTTTAACCCGTTTAACATGTCTAATTCGTTTAACTCAAATATAATAAATCAACTAAATATTAAATCAACTATAAAACATACACATTAAATCAACTATAAAATTTCATATCATCCACATTTAAAAACTTCAACAAAATCAAACTCAATTCAAACCAAAATATAATAAATAATTCACAATCAAACATTTAAACAACTAATGAACATATAAAAAACTATATATTAAATCAACTACATAAAATTTCACACCATCCATATTTAAAAACCACACCAAAATCAAACTCAATACAAACACAAATATAAGAAATAATTCACAATCAAATATTTAAATACCTCATTCAACACATAAAAACCAACACATTAAATCAACTACACAAAATTTCATATCATCCACATTTAAAAATCACAATAAAATTAAATTCAATGCAAATCCATATAAATTAAAATGACATAACATTATCATTCTTCAACATCAAACTTTTGTCATTTAAAATTCTTTCCTCGTTGATTCCAAACTCCAAAGGAACTTTCAAGCTGCGCAAAAAACACAAAAACATAAAATTAGATATCCACATTCACAATCTTAAAATTAAAAAAATATAATTAAGAGAATTTACCATTAAGTGAAAGAATTTCAAGCTCATCTTCCAAATCGATGGTATCGTCATCGAAATCAACACTCAGATCCATATTTGAGAACCAATTAACCATGAAATCACATTAAATCAACTATAAAACCTACACATTAAATCACTATAAACCCTACATATTAAACCAATTAACATAACTGATTACATTAGAGATATATATAGAATCGAAATATAGAATACACAAAATAACCAATTAGCAAAAGAGAGGCAAATTGTGATCGACCAATCTATGACGGCAGATCACTGACAAGACCTTTTCCTTTAGCACATAAATAATTTGGGACACTAGATTCATCGTCATCTAGGTTCAAAAATATTGCCAGTAAAAAGCTCCCATTAGAAAAAACACCACTTAGTGTGGCTGTGCCAGCTACTTGACTTGAATAAAGAAGTGAAACCTACTGGCAATTGAAGATACTTTCTATCTGCTACGAATGAAAATCGTGCAACTATTGATGACAATAATTACATGGAATGAATAAATGCATCAACAAAATCATAATGAAACCAAGTCAAACCTAGAAGTAGTTGCTTGGGAAAAACGAGATTTAGCTTCCTCAGAACCAGCAGCAAGTTTTCTCTCTTTCCGCTCCTTTATCTGTGTTTTAACCAAAATATATAACATACTTAAAAAATGAACCCATTATGAATTTGTAACCCAAGAACAACTAACCTTTCTTATATTAGTATGGAGTTTCATGTGTTCCTCAGGCATCACGGCCTTAACAGCATCAAGACCACATTTCTTGATGCATTTATTCATTCACATTAGAGAAATATATAGAATCGAAATACAAAATACACAAAATAACCAATTAACATAACTGATTACATTAGAGATATATATAGTATCGAAATACAGAATACACAAAATAAATCGAAAGAGAAGCACACCTGAAGCTGGTCAAGGTGGTAACCGGACTGGACAGCTACCAGGAGGGAGAAGCTTGCGACTGTGATGGAGAAGTTGGTAACCGGATGGCGACCGAGAGTGAGAAGATGCGGGAGAAGGTGCTGACCATCAGTGACCGTGAGGAACAAGGTGTTGTCCTTGGTGTCGTTGTGTCGTCGGGTCGATGTCGGTGTTGGTGTTGTCGAGGTCGAGTCGTTGTGCCATCGTCGAGGTTGAGTCGTCGTGCTATTGTCGATGTTCATGTCGTCGTCGGTGTTCGTGTCCTCGACTCTATACACCGTTGTTGTGTCGTCGTCAGTTTACTCACTTTCGTGTTGTCGCGTCGCCGTTTTGAATGGAAGAAGAAGGTAGACGGTGGTGGTCAACAGGTCGTGTGTGCAGGGAGGGAAGAGGCTGCGGCTGCCATTCAAAATCAGATCTGCAAAAATGCAAAAATGGTATAGGTTTAGTAAGTGTTTATAAATATAAATGTATAATTACCCTTTAACCCTTCTAATATATCAAATTATAATTTGACCCCAATTTTAATCGTGTCAACCTGCGATTCATTTAACCAAATCCAATTCGATTCGTTTAATAAACAGGTTAGACGAGTTGATACGATTACGACACGAATTCGTTTAACTTCAACCCATACCCATTTGTTTTTTACGAATTCGTGTCGACCCATCGTGTCGTAACCCATATTGCCACCCCTACTTAAACAATACCAGCAAACTTCTTTGCTCTTCAATTTTGGTTATCTTTTAGTTCTAAGTTCTTGTCTCTGTCCATGCAAAGCTAGCTTTACCCCGTATGGTAGAAGGCAACAAGGTCTTAATGTCTATATGTTATAAATTTACTAAGTATAAGAAAGTAATAAATTGATTTAAGCTTTAATCGAGTCATAAAGCCAACAAATTAAAACAAATGTAAGCAAACATAAAGAAGAACTATCCCCCATTGTTGGAAATGTCAAATGTAAGCATTTTAGAACCAGCTAATCAATACGTCAAAAATTAAATAAATAATAAATAAAGAACTAGCTCATCAGGAAACAAACCATTGCAACCTCAACAATGCTTTCGAAATCCTTAGACTAGAACATGGAAAAGTGAGTGATAAAATTAAACCAAAAACCTGGTTCTGCTTCAACAACTAACAATTTTATTTATGTATCTGATTCTCCTATATTCTGATATCACAATTTGTTAAAATGAAATTTTCTCCAGCAATACTTAGTGGGCTAAAAAAATGGGTGGCACAGAACTGTTTTGTTATCGTTCACACTGCCTGTGAACAATCCTATGAACCGTAACTAAGGATATTGATGTTTTTGACTGGGACTAATAAGAGGTTCAATATATTTGCAAAAATTTTACTAACATATGGAAGTAAAGTTCATTAATGCACTACCATTATAATATGAGCAGTTAAGAAATACCAAACGTCTAATATTATAAAATTGCTATTTCTTATAAGAAAGAGACTCATAAAATTGCTACATACCTGACACCATCCCATTAGAATGGAAGAAGCTTTGATTCAATGTGGTTAGGCATCCAATCATATTGACCTTGTACAAAGGGTAAATAATTTAAAAATAGAACCAACAATAATGACTTATTTCAAAAGGCAATAATAATCATATTAATGACTCAGAAGCAGCATTACCGAGGAAAAAGCCTTGAGAAAAAACAAACAAGAATAAGGGGAAAATGATTAAGTGACACATCCATCATATTCACAATTTGAAAGATCAAATTTGTACAAATATCAACCTTTAACTCATAGATCAGGGGCAGCAGATGTTGTAGCTAAAGCACATTGAACCAAGGGATCTAACTTCTCTAACTGAAAAAACAACACAAAGTTATTCAAACACAAAACATTTTATCTTAACCAGCAAATACATCAAACAATCCATAGAATATTGAGATTAGATTAAATCACCATATAGACGAAAAGATGCATAAAATACTACCTCAACAATGTAACCAAATATTTTGCTTAGAATTGTTTCAACTGATGAAAAAAAAGGGATAGTGTTATGACATTACATCACAACGAGGATCAAGTCTCATGAAAGTTGGGGCAAGTATGCAAAATCATACAACTGTAATACTATAGTGAACAAAATTGAAAGACGGGTTGGCAGGCAAAGAGATCTCTCTTTTGCATTCCATGTAGCTTTAGGGATCTTGCAAACAGCAGCTACCATCATCTGGCTCAAAATAAAAATAAAGATAGAAATAAAATGTTAATACAAACATATGGGAAAGAACGAAAGGTATTACCAGGTCATATGAAAATTTTGTAGTAATATTACCAGTAGCATGAAGCAGAAATTTGACATAGTGCTTAGGTAATTATTGCTTAGAAGAATCATCTTATAATGCAGACAGGACCTAGAGTCCTATCCATCTACCATCATAATATCCATAAAAAGTAGACAACATTAGCATTACAAAGAACAATTGAGTTGAGCAAAATAAGAACACTGAGCATTACAAACCACACCAAAGTCGGGTTGAGGAGGTACGCTTCTAGAGGCAGAGTTGAGTTAAGGAGCTACTGATGCAAGTAAACTTCTGGATGATGGCACCACCTGAGTACCAATTTACAAAATATATATGTTAGGATGAGTTGATTCATTGCCATGTTTGAAGACTCATTATAAATTTAAATTTATTATATCAATTTCTAATATATCTGCCCATAAGATTTCAAAAATTCTTCTGAATTTACCAAAAAACCAAACTCTTTTAGTATCTATTTGTCAAAAAAGTAATGGAAATGGTACTCATATAAAATGGAAAGGCCAATACTTTCACTACAATATCCATACACATGCTCACATGAACTGACAGCAAACCTTTCGAAACAAAGACAGTAACTTGAACAATAACAAAGATTCTTTATCAATTTATATTCACAAACAATCCTCAAATCAAATCAATATCTAAGTTGTCAGATATTTTCTTCATCTTAATAGACCACAACACTCAAAATATATTCAACCACTAACAATCCAGCAATCAAATCAACATATGAGTTGTTAACACTAACAGCGGTAGCTACAAACAAATCGACAGACAAAGGACATAAAAATCATCTCTGGCCTTCTTGCATGTTTATATAAATGTTTTTTCATAAGCTTCTTACAAGTTGAAAGTGAATGTGGTGTGGTGGTCTAACAGAGCAACGCGCACCTTGTTTCTTGTGCTTGATCTTCTTAGGCTTGGTGTAGGACCGTGGGTCTTCTTGTTCCTCTTTTTAGCACCATTGCGGAGGCGGAGGACACGGTGGAGCGTCAACCCCTTCTTGATGTTGTAGTCGGCTAGGGTTCTGCTGTCCTCTTCTTGCTGGTGAAGATGAAGCGCTGCTAGTCCAGTGGGATGCCTTCCTTGTCCTAGATATTGGCCTTGACGCTGTCAATGGTGTTGGAAGACTCCACCTCCAACCTTATGATTTCCTGGTTTTGAGAAATTGAAAAATATGAGACTAAGAAAAATTGAAAAATTGGGGAAAGCTTGAGCGGGTTTCTCATTTTGTTTTCGCTATTTCGCTTTTGAGAGCCAGCCAAATAGCATATCTAAAATGCTATAATATTCAAATTAAACTAATAAATGCATTGATTATTGTGTAGCATTCATGAGATGCTATTTTATTTCTATTAAAAAGCAATAAAAAACAAAATATTACTAACCATACTTCAATTATAGCATTTTATATTGAAAAACAATTGTATATAGGAGGTTTATAGCATTTTAAGATGAATGCTATTAATGCTATAATATGTGAAATTTGTTATAGTGTATCAAAAGTTTGGATGGAAACCACTTTTGGTAATTTGTTAGCAAGAATTACTGCATGAATTAGTACAAATACAATACAACATTTTTAGCTTAGGGTATGCATGCAAAGATTATTAAAGAATTAAACTACTACATTATTTGAGAACCAACAACAAAAACATATAGAAATTGAGATAGAACAACTAACATAATCACGATAAGGCCAACTTATTGAAAACCACCAATGAAGACAAGAAATTGAGATAAAACTAACATAATCACTCACTGTCAATGATTGCAAGACTTATTAAAGCTACAACCATGGTTATAGGGAAACTGACTCTTTGGCTTGGTAGGGTTAATTGAGGAAGCGATGACGATGAAGCCCCTTTAGTTCCAAGTTTCTTTTCATTTAGTTTTCAATGCAAGATCTTGATTAGCTCTACAAAAGCTTTCTCTAGTTGAGATAAATCCTCCTTCCTAAGCTTATGGGGACTTCCCACCACCCTTTAGTTTCCTTGGCATTTTTCATATCCTGTAGCACACTTCCATGCTCGTTCTCAATAGCTAGTTGGCATATGAGGTTATTAAGGTGGTGGTTCAACTCGTTGATTTTCACTTGGCGATGAGCCTTAATAAGAGAGTGTGTGTTGTCATTTGGTGGTAGATTCACCCCCATGAAGCGATTCGAAAGAGATTCGAGAGATGGGTGGCCAAAAGAGTAGAGCTTCCCAGTAAGTGAGACTATCAAAACACCAACGTTAAGCACTAGTTAAAGTGACAAGCTCGCTTGCCTTCTTGTTGATCTCGAATTTACGTTTGGAAAATGTTATCATTCGATCTTCTTCCTTTTCAATCCTCTTTATTGGAATCTTTTGCTTGCCTCTGGTTTTCTTGCATGATTGAGCCATGACCAATACCTTTCTGCAAAAGACACAAATTGAATTAGAAATATTCAAATGCGTATATATATATATATATATATATCAGAATGTGATGTTTTGTTGGTTTTGTAAGGTACGATTTAAGATACGTATATTTATAAGAGGAGAAACTAAAGAAATTAATATGTGCAAAGTCATGGATTTATCAATTTAAATTGTCATTTTACCATATATTTTACAACAGTCCTTCACAATTCAAAATATTAACCAAAACCTACATGATATGGTAAATAATCTACCATTATTATTCATCACATCATCTTATGATTTATATGATAAGAAAAAAAATCACTTTTTAGGTCATTTATATTTATTTTTTGGGCTAATATTTTTGGTGGCATTACTATATTTGAAAATTTTAATATTTAAATAATCAATTTGGCTAGCACTTTACATGTATGTTTTGCTTGCCAAATATTTGTAGAATCTTTATTCAATATATAAATATATACATATATTTTTTTGTAGAATCTTCTTTCAAAAGAAAAAAAAAAATTGCAGAAAGTTGGACTAATTTTTGGGTAGCATAACTATATTTTAAATATTTAATGTCTAATAATCAATTTGGTTGGCACTTTAAACATTTGTTTTGTTTACCAAATATTTGATAATGTGTAGAGTTTTACTTTACTGAGGGGGATATATTTAACTCAGGAGTTTATTGGAATTCAAAGGATTTTAAAAACCTAAGTATATTTAATTTAGACCATTTAGAAATTTATTAAAATTTAAGTGTATTCAATTCAGATTTGTAAGAATTCTAATGAAATTTAAGTATATTTAATCAGATTTTTAAGAAATCCAAATAAGTATAAATGTATTAAAAAAAATCAATGATTTTATAAAAATTGGATTTTAATGGATTTTGATGAATTTTTTAATATCCTAGCTATAAATATAAAAACTTATCGGAAATCTTGCCCTAGCCCCCAAAGATTTCCTAGATTTTCTTACATCCAAGACCAATCTAGTGCTTTACCTTAATGACGGTTGTGTCAATTTGGCATTCTCCTTGTCGAGTAGCTAATACAGATGGTGTAAAGATTATTCTTTTGCATTAAAGTCTTTCCTCTGCAATTTTGTATTCAAGTTCCTGGAAGCTTCTCAGTGCTTGGAGAACTTGCGTTGATCTCTTCGTCAAGTTTTTGAGATTCTAACTTGTAATCAGAATAAGTGGCAGAAATGGCTTGTTCTGGCTTTTGGATTCATGGTGTTTTGTAACATCTAATGCAATATTTTCATCATAACAGACCCATGTTTAAACAACTAAAATTACACAATCATGAATAACCGACACATTACAAGAAAGAGAGACCTTTTCTCCTTCATTTGAGGTATTAGCCTACAGCAAATGTTATCCAAAATCATGTGCAAGAAGAATGCAACAAAATGCAGATGGACACATTAAAAAAAAAAAAAGAAAGTATTAAAACTAAGGAGAATTAAGAAACTTAAAGAAACTATAGAAGTAAAACCAAAACAAATGGAGAAAGCAAGGAAAGGACAATGCATATTCAAGCTCAAAATAAGATGCATATGAAACTAAAATCAACAAAAACACATATTTTGAGACATACTTTATTCTTTCTCATAAATGATCATCAAGAGTATTGTAATACCCCTTCCCAGTTTTACTACTGTATATCTGTACGGAATAAGGTATTGTACGGATATACATTTATTTGTGATATAATAAAAAGATTTTTAAGTGTTCGGATGATAGGACCTATCCCGGATTCCCTCTACGGAACCCAGTGGTTCTGTTAGACACCTTATGAAATCCCCTTAAAATCTAACTGTCAAGACCCAAAAGAATGTCGTGGTGCGAACCCGTAACTACTAATGATTTGTTAATTATAAACATTTTGCATTTTTAAATCTCATTTCAAGTTTTTTTAAAGTGGAATAAGAATATAACTAAAAGCATCATTATAAATATTCAAATAATCTAAAATATGTATGCATTCTCATAACATGAAAAGTTTACAAAATTGTTCGAAATCAAAAATTCGCATAACATATAATTAATATACAAATCACAATGCTAATAAATGAAATTTTGCAGTGTCATCAGTCGTCTTGGCCCACCTTATCAGAACGAGGAAATCTGGTACCCTAGTCTCCTATCTCTGTATCTGGGAGGTTTTTGAAATATAAAACAAAAACATTATGAATTATAAAACTCAGTGAGTGCACGAGTGTTTCTATCTAAATTTATCTTTTATAAAATTTTACCTCTTGAAAAACATTTTTGAAAATATTTTTCTTTAAAACAATTTATTTCTAAAAATTTGGGTTTTATAAAATCGCTTTAAAGTTCCAAAAGCTTTTATAAAGTGCTAAAATATTTTATAGTTTTCTAAAATATTTCTAAAACATTTTCTTTTTAAAAGTTTGCTTTAATGGTATGTTTCTCTTTCTAAGAAACTGCACTAATAGGGAACCCAAGTTTGAAGCTATAACCACGTGAGCGGCCAGACGAGCTTTGCTTAGTGCGAGGGGTCATGTGGTGTAAAAGCTAGCATTGTACATCGTGACAAAGCTATAAAGACATCCCGCTACTACATGACGGAACTACCATCACACACCGTATAGCGAGATAATACTTCATAAGTGTAAAGAGCGATACGACAGACATAACAGACTCGATCCCCCTAATGTTAATAGGACTAGCCCTCCCAATACTTACCATATACTACGGGGTATACCAGCCGGATCTAAGGCTACAAGGTCTATCTATCTATAAACTTGGGCTATTCCACTGGTCTTTGAAAATCTTTTCTCTTTCTATTATTCAAATCAAATTCTCTTTCATGCTATAAATATAAAAAGTACTAAAATATTTATATACCACCTTATAAATAAACTATTTATTTTCATGCTAAAATATAAAAATATTTATAAGCTAAAGCGAATAATGAAAAACTATGAACTGTTGCATAATAGACTGAAAATTATTTAATAAAATATTTGCACACTTACTGTTTGCTATCCTATTCACTTGAATCACGTCTGTTGCAGTGGCCTCTTTAGCTCGCTTGTTCACCTACACTTAATTACAATGAAATCTCCGCTTAGTTCGCATGATGCTTTAAGTCCAAGTCATTTCTATTATCTCTACATATACTTTCACCCAAGTTGCTATGGACTGTAGTGTTGCCAGTCCAACTCGAGCTGTGAGCTCGCACCACAGCTCACATAACTCATCCCTTTCAGCGAGCTCTCACTTCCTCCAACTCAGCCCATCTTGTGAGCATCCATTATTCTAGTGAGCTCGCTCAACTCACCATTTTTCAGCGAGTTGCTATCTTCTAGCTCAACTCAATTCACGGGCCCAACTCAGCTCGTAAAACATTAATTTAGCTCGGACTGGTGCGATGAAGAGTATTGGGCATTGCCTAGCTCGCTCCTTGTGAGTTCACACTCTAGCCCAGTCCAGACAGGTAAGATGGAGAGCAACAGGCATAGCCTAGCTCGCTCCCTAATCGACCATCTTGACTAGTTGAAACTGGGCTGAGAGCCTCCTCCAGCTCACACGTCACGAACTCCTGTCCTAACTCACGTAAATTCATTTCTAACACCTCTTTTTTCAGGTTTTACATTTTATACGCCCATTAACTCACTCTGACCTCATTTAATTTGACATGCATACTTTCACAACATTTTATCAGTTTTATCACTTCAAAATCAGGTCGCAACCATAATAGGTTGTGCGATAGAAACTCAATCATGCTAAATCACAATGAAACTATTACAAATCAATATTATTTCTCAGTTACTTCACTTTTCAGATTTCTCTTTGTTCTTTTGCCTTGCTTTTCCACCTGTTTATTGCTTCAAACTCTAGATCTACATACAAAAATCTCATAAACACATGTGCAGACTATGACTGTTTTTAACAAACTTCTCACCCAAAGTAAAACCATAAAAACGCATTCTTACCACTTGGTCCTTACCAGATATAGTTTCTAAATCCGTTCTTCACCTTCCAACAGCTTGATTTCCTAAAAAATGGTAGAGATCTAGCCTAGAACAGCTGCAAATCTGCCTTCCTCTTATTCTGCCAACAACTTTCTCTCTCCTCTCTAGATTGTTCTTCTGCTTTCCTCGACAATCACTCGCCACACACCCATATTTATAAGTGTGGGTCAAGCTCGTTTTTCACCCTTAAACTTCCTTAAATTTATGATTTTACCAGATTCTAGAGAATTCTCTACTTTTTCGCAATGCCCTAATCTTTTCTCTTTATTTATAATTCTACCATTCTTATAAAAATCTTTTATTTATACCACTTACCCCTCAACTTTTTCTAATTTAAATTTACTTTCAATTCTTTCAGGAATTCTATAAAAATTTAATTCCATCTTAGAATACTTTAAAATCCTTTTTATTATTTCATAAACAAGGTATCTGAGTACAATACTGTTGACGTCCGGAAACGGTCAACCAGAGATTCTGGGACCCAGACGGCAATCTTGGTAATTAAGGGTTTATTGTACTGGGTTAAAGGGTAATGAATGGGCAATTAATGAGGCCCTAGGTTGGTAGTAATTAATTCGAGTAGGGGAATGTCGGACTTGGTGGTTGGTTAAATTTAATGAGGAGATCAATAAGAAATTAAGGGGGAAAGAGAGAGTGAAAGAGAGAAGAAACACAAGGATTTTTACGTGGTTCGGTGACTGCACCTACATCCACGACCACCCTGGAGTAATTCCGGCAGAGTGACAGTTCTTTAGTATGTTTAGCTTGTCTGTACAGTGGAAATGTCTCCCCCTTTTATAGAGGAGGGGAGCTCACAATATAAAATACAAAAGAATGTCATACAAGCAACTGGCAACGGCTAGTTTCAACTAATCTTGACACTGCCATGCTGCATTAATTGTAAAGGTAATCATGATTTACTTTCTGCACAGGTCTGCATTAATTATACCCGCAGAAGTCCTTACTTCATTTAATGCTTCTGGGTAATTGTGTAAACAGTTTCCGGCGGGAAATCATGGGAGTTGGTAATTCTGACAGCTTGCTGCACACGGTTTCTCCTGGGTAGACTTTCTGGTCAGCCAAATGTATGCTGGAGAGGAGGTGAGGTGGTCTGGAGCTCTTAGCGAGCTCGCGATCTGCGCGACCTCGCGAACTCCGCGAGCTAAGGTCAGGGATAGGGAGCACTCTGAAAGCTGTTGCGAGCTCGCGACCTGGGTGGCTTCATGGGTTGAGCTTGCAACGGCTGGCTTCATCTTCGGGCCTCTTGGGCCCTTGCTTCTGTTTGAAATAAAGTAGGCCTCGTGGGCCCATTTGAGCCCAACCAGAAAATGGGTATAACATCAAGCCCCCCAGCTCTCTGTGCGCTTTGCGAACTGGGAGCTGATCCAAATACGTGTTTGGCGTCCATTTTCAAATCATCTGGTACCGTTTCAATCTTCATACTGTAACTGCTGACACGCGGCGCCCATTCAAACGCTGGAGCCGAAAAAAGCGTCTTGGGACCGTACGCATTAAATGTGCACGTCTTGTAACTGACAGACGTGATGGCATGTGATCGAGATCGTTGCCCAGCCATTGGATCTTTGGCGGTTACACCTTTATGTTGGATCGGATGGCTAGGGGCGGACGTCCTGGCCTATATAACCCACAGGCCTCGTCAAGTTTCTCTTTTTGTTTTCCTGATACACCTCCAGTACTCTTCCTTTCACCATTTTCCTTCTTTGTTTCTTCTGGTTTGTTACCCGCCTTCAGACAGGCTTCTCGGACTCTAATACTGCAGGAATCAGTCACCGTTCTCAGCAAGCCGTACACACTTCAAACAAGGTATTTCTTCTCTTGCCTTGCTTTTGCGTCGTGGTACGACCTGTTTTTGGTTGGGATTGTTGTTTTCCGCTTATGCATCTGTTGGTCCCTGTAAGCTTTATAGGGCCTTTAAAAATTTGTTGTGCTGGTTGCTTGAGTGCTTGTGTACATTAAGGGCGACCTGGCTACTGACCTAGGTGTCTCCTCTCTTAGTCGTGTACTGTTACCTAGGACTTTTAATAAAAGTGTCCCCCTTACTGTCTGGTAGGGTACCTGTAGACATAAGGTTAGCAACACATATATTTAGGGTGATAGAGTACCTGACGGGCCCATGTCTCGGGGCCTTCTCCTGCCCTCTGGAGGCCGAGTGTGCGACCTGGCATGTAGGACAATAGTTCTAGGAGTTCCTTTTCTGCGTCCTGTTAGGCTCAGCATGCTATAAGCGTTCTGATGTCGCTTCTTTTGCGCTGTAGATGTCAGGTCGCTCACATACTGGTCGGGGCAGGGCTTCTACTTCTAGGAGGTCATCAGCACGTCAGACTGGTGAGGCCGAGGCCACGACCTCGCGAGCTAGCGTGCCCGCTGAGGAGGTCGAAGGAGGGGAAGAGGTCGCTGAGGAAACGGATCCCCACCCTTTCAAGCACACGCCCTCGCTGGTCATTCTTTCAAAGCTGGAGGATTGGGCTGAGGCAATCAGCCTTCCTTTGGGGTGCCGAGCTAATGTTCCCAAGGACACCGATCGAGCTGCTTATCCTCCTGATGGCTTTGTGGCGATCAGCTGTGAGCATATGGAGCTCGGCTTCAGGTTCCCTGTTCCTGGCTATCTCAAAGATCTCTTGAACGACCTGAAGCTTGCCCCGTTCCAACTAACTCCGAACTCATATGCCTACTTGACCACCCTGGCCGCGGGGTTCGTCAAACATAAGTTGGGGTTCCCGTCACCCCGCATCATTCGTAGCATCTTCAGTTTTAAGGCGATCTCGGGGAAGGACGGACTCTATTATGCCACGCCTCGCCAATATTCTGAGTATAGGGAATTTCTACCCAAAAGTTACACTAAGTCCAATGTTGGGGAGTACAAGTCGAACTGGGCTCTGTTCACGTGCCCTTCGCTTGCTGGGCTGGATAATAGGAGCTTCGTGCAGGAACCAAGTAGGGCTCTGTTTTTTTTTTTTTTTTTTTTTTTTTTTTTTTTTTTTTTTAACGAGCTAGCTTTTGCTTTGCAGCTGTCGCAGCCCCTGCATACAAGCCTACACAGGACGAGCTCGCTATTTTGAACGCTTACGCATCAGCCAAGGAACCAATAGAGGACCTCTTTCCTACTGGCAGCGAGCTGGCAGACCGGGGTCTCGCGCCATCTGCCACGAGCGCTCTTCTGAACAAAGTCCGGGACTTGGGGATAAGGGGGCAAGCGAGCGAGGTCGCTTCCGCCCTTCCTGCTCCTACACAATCAGAGTCAGAACCACAGCCCCTACAACAAGGGTCTCCGAGCACGAGCTTCTCCACCAGCCCCTCTTCAGATATATGGGAAAGCTTACGATGTCAGTTCCACCCCTCAGGTCGGTTCCACCTGCTAGACCGATCGAGGTCGTTGACGTGGAGGATACCTCTTCAGACCGCTCACAGCGAGCACCCTTTCTGCTTGCTGCAGCTACTCCTTCTCCCACTAGGTTGTTTGCCACTCCTCAAAAGCGGGCTGCTCCATCTGAGGGGCCAAGTCCTTCGCCAGCCAAGAGGGCCACGGTATCTGCTGAGGGGGACTTGCCTACTGGGTCGGAGTCTGAGACTCTGATCAGGAAGAAGAAAGGGAAGGTCGTAGCCAAGCCACCGCCCCCGAAGCAGAAAGACATGATCGAGACCCGTCCTGCTGGGGCGGTTGTCATTGGCAGGGAGCCGGGCACAGGGACGCCAGGACGACCTGCGAGGCCCACCACAGTTGGACAGGCGGGTTCCGATCCCTCTCCTGAGGCTGCAAAGGAGATGAAACTTTTCAACGGCTTCGTGGAGTTCGTGCCCCAAGTGATGGGGAAGCGTAACCCCAAGTTGCATAAGCCCGAGCTCACAGGCAGGAACCTCGTAGGCTACGTAGCCCGTCATGCTGCATTGGTAAGGTTCTCATCCTTCTATACTTCAGCTTTCTTCTTTTCAAAAGGTTTTTTTTTTTTTTTTTTTTTTTTTTTTTTTTTTTTTTTTACCATCCCTTCTGCTTTTTCAGCTCGGTATGGCGTCTCAGAAATTGATGAGGGAGGCAGAAAATCACATTAACGAGAAGAGGCCTTCAGGATTTCTCAGGTGCAGTTTGACGAGGAGAGGAAGTTCCTGCAGGATGAAATCAATCTCCTTCAGAAAAATCAAGGTGAGCTTTCTGCCAAGCTCAAAGATGCTGATGCGGCCTTGTCGCAAGAGACCGCTCGCAGGGAGGCCGAAGTCAGCAAGGCCCATAGAGAAATAAATCAGCTGAAGGGCGAGCTCGGTGATGCAAAGGTAAAGCTGCAGGTTGCTGAAGATAAGGTAAGCCAGCACAGCTGGGATTTGGGAGCAGCCAGAGGGAAGCTCGCAAAGGCCGAGGAGAAGCGGGCTGAAGCAGAAACGAGTCTGGCTCAGACGAGGGAGAAGCTGACTAGGACCGTAGAGAGCGTTGAAGCCAAGTTAGCTCGGGAGCGGGGCAAGATCGAGGACGAGGTCGAGAGAGCGTTCCTGTTTAGCATGTGGGAGCGCTACCCAGACTTGGACTACTCCTTCTTTGGGTCAGAAGGGGTCAAGATGATCCGAGAGTTCGTGGAGCTCACTGCAGGTACACAAAGCTCACGACATATGGATACTCCCCCCGCTCCTCCAGTAGACCCATCTGCTATCCCATCCCTTTTGCCAGGGCAGGTCCCTGAGGTACCTCCTACTTCAGAGGATCCTTCAATGCCCGAGCCCCCAGCAAAGGTTCACCCTGAATTGCCAGCTTCCGAGCCCGTCCCTGAAGCAGAGCCCCCAGTGGAAGCCTCAGTCGATCCAGCTCCTTCAGACGAACCGACTGGTGTTTAGAGTATTTTACCTTTGCTTGTTTGTTTTGATTCCTTGTAATTTTGCACCTGTTTGAATTCAAACAACGAGCTCGAAGCTCGAAGTTATAATGGTAAATTTTTTGCACAATTTCCATATTCTGCCCAAGTGTGGATATGCATATTTTGACTATATGATAGGCAGCTAACAAACAATGATCACACTATTACCAGTGTTAAAATTTTGTTAAGTAGATCACAATCGTGAAAATCATACTAACTTTCAAACCTGCTAACTGCAATCAGCAATTATGTTAATGCATTAGCTCGTAGGGACTCGACTTTAGCAAATAGCCTGGTCGGATAAAGTATTTGATCCTGCATTGGATATAGTTGGACAAGCCTTAGGGGATTGACAGGAGCTTACAGTTAGTGGGGAGCTCGGAATTTCCCTGAACCCTATGCTTCAATGATATTGAGCGTGCTTGATAGCAGCATTTTCCCAAACTTTGAGGTTTCAGCCAGTGGCTTCATTCGTAGTTCAGGGGCGAGCTCATTTGGTGAGTCTGCGGGCAGCATTATATTTGAGAGGCGTGGTCTTACCCCCTCCTGCGAGGTCGCGGGGCAATTGATTCGCGAGGTCCGCGGGCATCTTTATATCTGAGAGGCGTAGCCTTACCCCCTCCCGCGAGGTCGCGGGGCAATTGATTCGCGAGGTCCGCTGGCATCTTTATATCTGAGAGGCGTAGCCTTACCCCCTTCTGCGAGGTCGCGGGGCAATTGATTCGCGAGGTCCGCGGGCATCTTTATATCTGAGAGGCGTAGCCTTACCCCCTCCCGCGAGGTCGCGGGGCAATTGATTCGCGAGCTAAGAAATGAAATGCTTGACATAAATCTCAGTCTGTGAGGATAATATGAAAAAATCGAGCATCAATTGATAAGGCTTCTTCGATTGAGGCATTTTATGGATATTTGTCAGAACATGCTCACAGCCTTGGTCGGCGAGCGTTTTTAGTTGTGAAGGATTCCTTGGATTTTTTTTTTTTTTTGCAAAGATATCTCTAAGAAAGAATATAAGTATATACACAGGCATTTCATAAAAATAGACTGCAGCTCGATTTCTTGAGAAAGAGATTTCATTAGCTTTGCTCTTTTTAACATATACATTTGCTATATCAATCAGTTTGCTTTCTGCACCAAGCATGACATATACAACAGAAAACAAGTGAAAGTAGGTTTACAGACAATCGTCAAAAAAGAGAGAATCATGTACAAAGTTAGAGCGGGCTGACTGTTCTTAGGTGTAGTATGACCGCAGGTGTTCAGCATTCCAGGCTCGGGGTAACTCTGATCCATCCATGGTGGCCAAATGATAGGCTCCGTTCTTTAGATTCTGTTTGATGAGATATGGTCCCTCCCAATTGGGTCCGAGTGCCCCATCACTTGCCTTGCGAGCTCCAGGAAGGACTAACCTGAGGACGAGGTCTCCGGCTTTGTAGCTTCGAGCTCGGACCTTCTTGTTGTAATACCCGGCGACTCTCTGCTGGTACACCGCTACCCTCAAGCGAGCTGCCTCTCTTGCTTCTTCAGCTAGGTCCAGACTGGCGGCGAGCAGCTGGTCGTTGTTTTCAGGTCGGAACGAGGCCCTTCGCTGGCTGGTGACTTCAAATTCCGCCGGTATCATGGCCTCCGTTCCATAGACCATAGAAAATGGGGTCTCACCTGTCGAGTTACAGACCGTGGTCCTGTATGCCCAAAGGACCTTCTGTAGTTCGTCAACCCAGGCCCCCTTTCTTGCCTCTAGCCTGGTCTTTAAAGTCTGCTTGATGATCTTATTCACGGCCTCGACCTGACCATTGGCTTGAGGATGGTCTACAGCCGAGAAGCTTTTAACGATTCCAAGCTCGCTGTAGAAATCTATGAATTGCTCACTGGTGAACTGAGTCCCATTATCCGTGACGAGTTGCTGAGGGACTCCAAACCTGCAGATGATATTGTCCCACACAAATTTCTCTATCTTCGCGGTGGAGATCTCTGCTAGTTCCTTAGCTTCAGCCCACTTGGTAAAGTAATCCACAGCGACTATGGCATGCTTGCAACCTCCTCGAGCTGTGGGCAAGGGTCCGATGAGGTCCATCCCCCAAATTGCGAAAGGCCATGGACTCACCATCTGTTGGAGGTAGGCTGGCAGAGCTCGTGGGATCTTAGAAAATCTTTGGCACTTATCATATTTCTTCACCAGATTTAAGGCATCCTGCTTCATAGTTGGCCAGTAGAACCCCTGTCTGAGGGCCTTCTGGGCCAAGGATAACGCTCCTGCGTGGTTCCCACAATGTCCTGCATGAATATCACTCAACACCACCTTACAGTCCTCATCATCTATACATCGCAGCAGCGGGGTTGAGAACCCCTTCTTGTACAATCTGTCGTCATAAATGCAGTATCGGGCTGCTCGAGCTCGTATACGACGGGCTTCCAGCTTGTCCTCTGGTAGCTTCCTTTCCTGTAAGTAATTCACTAACGGGCTCATCTAGGAGTTAGGCCGAACTTGTATAGTCATCATTGCATCTTCATCTTCGATGCTGGGGGCTGGCAAGAATTCCACAGGGAAAGACTCAAGGAGATCTGCATCTTGGGAGGTCGCTAGGCGGGCCAGGGCATCTACATTACAGTTCTGTGCCTTGGGGATCTGGTTCACTTCAAACCCCTTGAAAGCCCCCAGTAACTCCTTCACCTTTTGGAAGTATTTTGACATCCTCCTTCCCTTGGTCTGGTACTCTCCCCTGACATGGCAAACAATAAGTTATGAATCGCTGAAGACCTTTACCTGCTCAGCTCGCACCTCCTTTGCCAGGTGAAGTCCAGCAAGCAACGCTTCATACTCGGCCTCGTTATTGGTAGCTCGGAATCCGAACCTTAGGGCACTCAGAATCTTGTGACCCTCTGGACTGATCAGCATTACCCCAGCTCCTGAACTTTGCTCGTTCGAGGATCCGTCCACATACAACTCCCAAGTTTGATCTCCGGCTAGCTCCTCCTGCTCCGATATTGGCCCTGTGAATTCCACAATAAAGTCTGCAAGTGCCTGGGCCTTGAATGCCGTTCTGGGTCTGAATTCTATGTCGAACTGAGCGAGCTTGATAGCCCACTTGAGGAGCCTACCAGAAGTATCTGCTTTCTGAAGGACTTGCCTGAGAGGGTACTGCGTGAGGACCTCGATCTGATGAGCTTGGAAGTAGGGACGTAGCTTCCTGGAGGCAGTTACCAGGCAGTACGCAAGTTTCTCCATTTGTGAGTATCTAGTCTCTACATCGATCAGCCTTTTACTGACGTAATACACGGGCAGCTGCATCTTATCCTCTTCTCTCACTAAGGCCGCGCTTAGGGCGTGCTCAGAGACTCCCAAGTACAAGAATAGCTTCTCCCCATCCTTTGGTTTAGACAGGAGAGGAGCCTGGCCCATATACTGCTTCAACTTCTGAAATGCATCTTCACAATGTTCATTCCATTCAAAATTCTTAGCCTTCTTTATGGCTTCAAAGAACGGCACGCACTTGTCAGTAGCTTTTGAGATGAATCGGCTGAGAGCCGCGACCTGGCCATTAAGACTCTACACGTCCTTGATTTTGGAAGGGGACCTCATTTCCACTAGCGCCCTGATTTTCTCTGGATTGGCCTCTATCCCCTGCTGTTTACCATAAATCCAAGGAACTTACCAAATGCCACTCCAAAGGCACACTTCAGCGGGTTTAACTTCATCTGGTAACTCTTGAGGATTTTGAATGTTTCATCCAGGTCGCGAACATGGTCTACTGCTGCTTTTTGGGACTTGACCAGCATGTCGTCTACATACACTTCCATGGTCTTCCCGATCTGGTCCTGGAACATGGCGTTGACCAGTCGCTGGTAGGTGGCTCCTGCATTTTTGAGTCCGAAAGGCATCACCTTGTAACAGTACAGCCCCCTATTAGTGACGAAAGAGGTGTGTTCTTCATCTTGCGGGCTCATCAGGATCTGATTGTACCCTGAGTAGGCATCCATGAAGCTCAGGAGTTAGTGCCCAGCTGTCGCGTCTACCAACTGGTCAATCCTTGGCAATGGGAAGCTGTCCTTCGGGCAGGCCTTGTTCAGGTCGGTGAAGTCAATGCAGGTTCTCCACTTCCCGTTCTTCTTCTTCACGAGAACTGGATTTGCGACCCATACAGGATAACGAGCTTCCCTGATAAACCCGTTAGCTAGCAACTTCTCAACCTCCTCCTTCAGAGCTGCATAGCGTTCTGGTGTCATCGGCCTCCTCTTCTGACGGACTGGCCTGTGCTGGGGATCTATATTCAGTTTATGGCTCATAACATTAAGATTTATCCCCACCATATCTTCATGGTTCCAGGCGAAGACATCAAGATTTTTCTTCAAGAATCTTACGAGCTCGGTCTTCACTTCTGGCAGCAGATCTCTTCCTACTTTCACATATCTCTCCGAGTCTGTTTCACTGACCTGCACATCCTCTAGCTCCTCAATGGGTCCTGTGGCTCTGTCTGCATCCACCTCGCGAGGGTCGAGGTCGTCGCTTACCTCAGTTTCAGAGACAACTCGCGGTTGGCCACCTGAGACCACATTTACTTTCTTTCCCCGAACTCCCATCTTTACTGCGTCCTCATAACATCTCCTGGCTAACTGTTGTTTGCCCTTTACACAGCCTACTCCATTGGGGGTCGGGAACTTGACTGTCAGTGTCCTGGTTGAGGTGACCATGTCTAGCTCATTTATCGAAGGTCGCCCCAATACTACATTATATGCTGACGGGCTGTTAATAATTAGGAAATCTGCAAGAACAGTAGCTTGTCGTCCTGGTTCTCCGAGGGTGAGAGGTAACTTGATCTGACCCATTGGTATCACTGCATCTCCCGTGAATCCGTAGAGGGGTTCTAGTGAGGGCGTTAACTACTCAGCTCCTAGACCCATCTGGTCATAGCAGTCCTTATACATGACGTTGACCGAGCTGCCAGTGTCAATCATTATCCTCCGCACCTCAACATTACTGATCTGTGCCCTGATTACAATGGCATCGTTGTGGGGCCAGCGTACTCCCCTCTCGTCCTCCTCCGTGAACACAATGCTGTTTGAGGACGCCTTCGCCCTTTTGGTGGGTCCCTCGACCCCTCCATATTCTGCCAGCAAGGTATGGTTGGCTTCCCGAATGTACCTCTGGTGCGACCTGTTAGATATACCTGCCACATGAGGCCCACCATAAATGGTAAAGATGGTTCTTACTGCGGGCTTCCGTTCGAGTGCCTGAGCTCACTGAGGCTGCTGCTGCTCGGGCTGCTGGTCTTGCCCCTGAGGTCGTTGATGCTGAGGTCGCCCGGCAGCGGGCTGTACTACATATTCTCCTAGGCAACCTCGCCTTATGAGCTCTTCAATAGCATCTTTCAACTGCCAACAGTCTGAGGTATTGTGCCCGTTCTCGTTATGATAGCACAATATCTCCTCGGGTCTCGACGTCGGTTAGGGGGTCCAGTCGAAGGTGGCTTCCCGAAGTTCTCCCTGTTCTTTCCGCGGCAAAGATCCTGTCCTGTCTGTCTGATAGCACACTGTAACTTTCATATCGGTTCGGACGCCGGGGTCGCTCCACCCTCGGCCCAGGTCTAGCTCGCTTTGCTACTACATTGGCAGTCTGGTGTCTCGGTTCCCCTGGCTTATCACCACCATAATTCTTCCTCTTTTCGCGATGGGAACCGCTTGCTTCACCTCGCTGACCATTGGATTTCTTAGCCCCAAAGGCTTCTTCCCATCTGATTTCTTTGGCAGCTCTTTCGTAGAATTCCCCTAGATCCTTCACAGGGACTTGTATATGCTTTCATACAGTTTCCCGTCTTTCCTGAGCCCTACAGAAATAGCTGTTAAAATACTCTCGTCAGAGGGTGTTTCCACATTACTCACCTCCTCTCTGAATCGAGTGATATAATCCTTCAGGGATTCATTTTGCCTCTGGAAAATGGTTGCGAGGTGGCAGGCTGGCGCGAGCTGCTTCCTTAATGCCTTGTATTGGTCCAGGAACTTCTTCTGACATTCTCTCCAGCTTCCGATGCTGCAGGCTGGAAGGCGGTTGAACCAAGCTCGCGGAGCGTCCCCTAGAGTGGCTGGGAATACTTGGCATTTGACCAGCGGGTCGTCTGTCTGAAGATCCATCTGTACATTAAAGGCGTCCAGATGATCGTAAGGGTCCGTCTTACCGCCGTATGTAGGGATATTGGGGAGCTTGAACTTCGCGGGTAAGGGCACTGTCTCGATCTCCCCAGTGAACGGTATCCGGCGATTGTCTCGCTCTTCCCCAGTCCGGTCTCCAGGTCGAGCTTCCAACTGCTGGACCCTTTGCAACAATTCTTCTACTACTGGGTCTTGGGTCAACGATCACCTACTAGGGTTCCATCTGCTGGTACTTTCCTACTCCCCAAAGTAACGGTTCTGTGACCTGCCCTCTTCACCAAGAGCTTCTGCATGTCTG
The DNA here is from genome assembly GCA_019925255.1 of Litchi chinensis. Classification (NCBI taxonomy): domain Eukaryota; kingdom Viridiplantae; phylum Streptophyta; class Magnoliopsida; order Sapindales; family Sapindaceae; genus Litchi; species Litchi chinensis. The sequence continues at coordinate 11,613,259 of CM034469.1, read as the reverse complement.
GCGGCCCTCCGCGGCTCGGGCTCATAACCTGCACGGTATCCGCGGACTCGCTCTGGCCCACGACTTCCCTCTTCGCGCCTGGCGCCCTCGATACTTGCCCTCGCCCTTATTTCGTTCTGGCGAGGTGGGATCTCCCGCTCTTGGTTCCGCTCTCTGGCTCTCCTTGGGTGCGGTTCGAGGAGCGGGCTGATCCCTCTGTCAGCGACCTTTCTCTAGCAGCTACTCCTTCTGGAGTTGGTATCTCTTCTAAAGGTCGGCGGCGAGCTCTGCCTGGAGGTGCTGCGTCTACCTGTCTCGACACTACATGGGCTTGGACTTCCACCAACGCCCTCACTGTTGTTGTCAACTCCCTCACTGCATCCTCCAGAGCTCGCTGGCGCTGCTGCCACTCCTGAGCGACCTCATTTCCTGAAGGTGAGGCGCTCTGCTCCTCTTGAATCTCACGTCGCTCTTCTGCTACTCCAACACTCCTCGTTGCCTTGATCCTAGCCATGGTAAACAAGTACAAATGAAAACGAGGTGACAACTAAATGGAGATTACCAGGACGCTGTTGGGCCCTCCTTCTAGCGCCAAAAGATGTTGATGTCCGGAAACGGTCAACCAGAGATTTTGGGACCCAGACGGCGATCTTGGTAATTAAGGGTTGATTGTACTGGGTTAAAGGGTAATGAATGGGCAATTAATGAGGCCCTAGGTTGGTAGTAATTAATTCGAGTAAGGGAATGTCGGACTTGGTGGTTGGTTAAATTTAATGAGGAGATCAATAAGAAATTAAGGGGAAAGAGAGAGTGAAAGAGAGAAGAAACACAAGGATTTTTACGTGGTTCGGTGACTGCACCTACATCCACGGCCACCCTGGAGTAATTCCGGCAGAGTAACAGTTCTTTAGTATGTTTAGCTTGTCTGTACAGTAGAAATGTCTCCCCCATTTATAGAGGAGGGGAGCTCACAATAAAAAATACAAAAGAATGTCATACAAGCAACTGGTAACGGCTAGTTTCAACTAATCCTGACACTGCCATGCTGCATTAATTGTAAAGGTAATCATGATTTTCTTTCTGCACAGGTCTGCATTAATTATATCCGCAGAAGTCCTTACTTCATTTAATGCTTCTGGGTAATTGTGTAAACAGTTTTCGACGGGAAATCATGGGAGTTGGTAATTCTGACAGCTTGCTGCACACGGTTTCTCCTGGGTAGACTTTCTGATCAGCCAAATGTATGCTGGAGAGGAGGTGAGGTGGTCTGGAGCTCTTAGCGAGCTCGCGATCTGCGCGACCTCGCGAACTCCGCGAGCTAAGGTCAGGGATAGGGAGCACTCTGAAAGCTGTTGCGAGCCTGCGACCTGGGTGGCTTCATGGGTTGAGCTTGCAACAGCTGGCTTCTTCTTCGGGCCTCTTGGGCCCTTGCTTCTGTTTGAAATAAAGTAGGCCTCGTGGGCCCATTTGAGCCCAACCAGAAAATGGGTATAACAAATACCCTATTCTGTACATTTGTACAATAGTAAAACTAGGAAGGAGTGTTTCATAATTCATGGTAGGTTATAAAAAATTTCTAAGTTAAAGTGTGAAAATTTGTTTACTTAGTAAGTATCTATGTTATTTGTTTTATAGCCCAAGAAGGAACACCAACAAATCTACACATACTATTCATTACCTTTAAAAAGAACACAAGTATAAGTAAGGGATGCACACTGTTCATTACCTTTGGAGGAAAAAAAAAATAGAGAAAGAGAAATAGCATATGCATAATGCTATGTACAAGTACATGTATAATGCTATGCATAAGTGAGGAGTGTGCTATTTATTACCTTTGGAAACATATATATATATATATATATATATATAGCACATGTACAAGTGAGGAGTGTGTTGTGTGCATTACCTTTGAAAAAAAAATAAAAAAAAGGAAATACCACTTGTATGAGTGAGGGTCGAACCATAGACGTAGAAGTAGAAAAGGTGCCTCCCACCACCAAACCATTCCACTTTTGGTGACTGCATTCACTTTGAAATTATATGTATATCTATCATTTCATTTATATATTTAAATACCTAATAATTAACATCTTATACTTAATAAAATTTTGTAAAATTCCAAGGGGGCACATGCCTCTCCTGGCTCTATACTAGGTCCGTCACTATTGAGTATTGTAGAATCTTCTTTTTTAAAAAAAAAAAAAAATGTAGAACGTCCGGTTAATTTTTGGGTAGCATAAATATATTTTAAATATTTAATGTCTAATAATCAATTTGGTTGGCACTTTACACATTTGTTTTGTTTACCAAATATTTGAGAATGTGTATAGTTTTATTTTACTTAAATTTATAATTTAAATTTAAGACTTTCGTAGCCAAGTCTGGTAAAAACTTAATTGGATAATTTTTGAATCAGTATTAATTTGTAAAAGTTATAAACTCTTCCTAGCCCTTGAATTAGGAGTAAAAAAATTCATAAAGCTGGATATTCGTTGTAATTCTAAGTTAAATATATTACCATATAGGTAGGCATTTTAAATTATAAGTTAATATATATTCATTATCTTGCACTAATATACAATTAAATGATTTAAGAGAAAACTGTATAAAACATCAACTAATACTTGATATAATTACACAAATATGTGTGTTTGGAATATAATTACACTAATATGACCTGACCTTTTTGAGGTGTCACAATATGAAGCTAAGGTGGAAATAGTCTACTAATAACTAGGAGGGGTTTTCAAAATATATATATATTAAGAAAAAAAAAAAAAAAAAACCTAAAGGGGTAAATAAGTTCTGTCCTAATTTTATGGATTTATATATCAAAGTTCATTTGTAATAGAAATAACATAAAAAATAAAAAGAAAGGGAGAAGAAGAAGAGAAACACATAATTTTTATGTGGAAATGAAATCGGGAAAAGCAACAAGACTAGAACTCTCTCTAGCCACCTTTGAACAAAAACTATTAAAAGATAGATAGAAAGCTTCAATTATAGTCCCACCTAGCCAAGAAACCTAATCCCCACCTCACCAATATTGCTGTTCATGAACTTAAAAGAACAACTTCATCTGTTTTCTAAATTCACTACATCACCATGAACTCACCTTTTTGTCTAGTCATGCAAGCCCGACGAATCCTCCCTTTATCTTCTCCCTATGAAGCAAGGCCACAATCAATCTCGAATCAATGATGATTAATGCATACACGTAGACTTAATTAATGATGCATGCACTCAAAATAGAATGATAGATCAAAAACACTTTATCTAAGCCTAGATGCAACAAGCACTAAAATATGAAAATCTAGACTCAAAGCAATAACGCTCATATAAAGCTTTATAACAAATTAAAATTGCATAGTTTGATGATGTTAGATTTATTTATTTTTAAATCTTTGTGGGTTAGATATGATTAATGATTAAGGTTTGATATTTTTGATGATTTTGACATTAAAGATAGGTTGAAATGATTTTTTATTCTTTTATCAGAAGTTTTATTTTTAGATGATAATGTTTTGGTTGTTGATAATGTTGATAAATATTTATTGATGTTGTAGATTTTTTTTTTTTTTTAAGGTTGGACATCATTCCAGATGAAGTTCTAGATTTATTTATGTTCTAGATGGTGTTCTGACTATTGGTGATGTTGATAAAATTTTGTTTTTTTGTTTTGTTTTTTTTTTTTTTTTTTTTTTTTTTTTTGGTTCTAGAGATTGGATCAACTTTATTTTTTTTTCAATTTTTCTTTTAAATCTCAATTTTTGTTTTATTTTGTTTTTAGATAATTTTTTTTTTTTTGTTTTTTCATTTTTTATTTGGTCAATTAAGTCAATTCAATATTATTTATTTTAATTTTTTAATCGTTATGTTTTAATATTATTTAAACTAAGGGTAAATTTGTAACGGCCCTACCTCATGGTCTTAGACTTCGTGTCCTCACGGTCTTGGCCGGTCGGTCCAGTACGGGCACTGTCTAGCTCGCCAGCTCGCTGCTCGCAACGAGCTGCTGCCCTAGCGCACTGGACAAGTACTGTCCCCTCCCCTATGGGGTTTTACTCGCCTCCCACACCCGCTCGAACCCATGACCTGAGGGTTTAAGTACATAGGGAATATAGGGTGAAGTCCAAGACCATGAGGTAAGACTATTACATAAAAAGATATAGCTCAAATGATACACACTCTGTATTCCTTATGTACTTAAGCCCTTAGGTTAGGGTTTGAGCAGGTGTGGGAGGTGAGCAAAACCTCATGGGGAAGGGGACAATACCTGTCTAATGGGCTAGGGTAGCAGCTCGCGAGATAGAGAACTAACGAGTTGGGCGGTGCTCGCGCTAGACCGACCTACCAAGATTATAAAGATGCGAGGTCTAAGACCATAAGGTAGGACCATTACAAAATTAGATATTTTAACTTTTTATAATATTTTTGTTAAAAAATTGCTGGTTTGAGGGATTTTAGATTAAAAACAAAACTATATGATGGAAAATAGACAATATGTCAAAAGTCAAGGATTTTTTAGGATTTTCTCTAATTTTAATTATTTTTATTGGGGTTTAATTGAAAACTAACCTTTTTGTGAAGACTTATTTGAGAAATGACCTTTATTTTGTAAATCTTTGTAGCATGACTTTTTTTGGACAAGAATACCCTTGATTACTCAACCCAATTACAATTGACCCACCCTTTTTATTTGTGACGGTCACTCTTTGTCTACCAAACTTGTCACACACTCTCTCTATCCCCAATTTTTTTCCCTCATTCTCGCTTAAGGAATCCCAACCCACCGTCTGAAGTCCTCACCGTCGCCTCTCACCGTTGCACCTCACCTCTACCCATTGTTAGTCACTCTCTTACTGTCTAACAATTTTGTTTGACCTTCGCGCCCCCTCACCCTTACACCTCCACCCACTACTGTCGCACTTCATCGTCAGACCTTCAATCATCGATATTAACTATTTAAGTAACCAACCCTTTTGTTTGACCATCACACCTTCTAATCATCGCATTTCATCGATTACCAACCTCCACCTACCACCGTTTGATTGCTTGGTCTGCTCAACTCTCAACTTCAACGAAGAACAGGTATCCTTTTTTTCATTGTCTCTCACAAAACCTAACATCACGTTTTCTTCTCTTTTCATATCACCATTTTCTTCTCCTTCACAACCCTCTTTTCTTCTCTCCCTTACATCTTATTTTCTCCATCATTGCCATGTATCACCATTTGGTTTACTCGATTGCATTTCTCTCTCTCTCTATCACCGCCGTGTATCATCGTCTAGTTTGCTTAACTACGCGCCTATCTCTCTATCATCGTTGTGTCAATTTTGATCTGCTTGACTGTGCCTCTCTCACTTTGGTTTGCTTGACTATGTTTACTTGTTTTTTGTTAATTCTGACTTCTCTCTAACATCAACTATCAATTCGTAGGTTTCTTTATAGCTTGCAAATTGACAGTCTCTCTCTCTCTCAATGTTGCCCATCTCAACCAATAAGTCTCTATTACGTTTCTGTTTTTGATAGGATTTAAGCAACTGGGTATGATTTTGTTTTGGATTCTCAATGGTTTTGTGATCAAATTTAGTGACGTGAGATTTGAATTATAGTGTTTTGTTTTGCTCTGTTGTACTTGATTGAAATATTTGAAAAGAGAGTGATGGAGAGCAAGCTTCATGTTGAAAATAGAATTTACTTTATGAATTTGTGAGCAATTTATTCATTGTTGACTTGATTATGGATGATGGGTATGTTTTTGTTTCCCTATTAGGATAATAAGTGTTTACGTGCATTTGTTTAGATGTTTTGTTGGTTGAAAGAGAAAATTCAGTGAATAATGACTTAGGCGTGGTATGATCGAGTGCTATTTTGATTGTTTGGTATAAGATTATGTGAGTTTAAGTTTGGATTATGATATATAATTTATTTTAGTGGACATTTGCATTTGAACATGATTTGGGTTTGGATTTGAATAATAACTTGTGTTTTTTGCATGAAAATTGAGAATTTTTGGGTTGATAGGTTGCGTTGCTATTCAAGTTTTTTGGTAAACACCTGATATGCTTTGGATATTTAATCTCCTATTGTTACCAGTAGTATGAACTGGAAAAATTAAGGGAAGAATTGTTGGCCAACAAGGTTCACATGCTTTAAGTGCTAATCTTACATAATGAGATGCTTACTATTCTTGTGCAATAGAATAATGATGTGAAATTCTCTTCAATTTTGTAGTATAAGAGCATATCTCAAGCAAATGAAGACACATTAAAGCAATTGGAATTTTCTCACAAAAACTTATAGACTGAGGTACTTCTTATGTTATGAGCTATCAATACTAAGTTTAGGAAATATTTCAATTAATATGCTCTAAAAATTGTTATTTAAAAAATTTGTTAGGTGGAGAATTTGAAGAAATCTTTAGAAGCTAAAATGATTTTATTAAGAAAGAGGGTCTTGGAGCTTGAAAAAGAAAATGTTTTTTTACTGTGTTATTCAAAGCTGAAAATGTTATTCCCGTGTTATTCTTTTACTCTTGTTTTTAAATATGAGAAACTCTAGAGTAGAAACTAGTGTTCAGACTTTAGGTAAGTTTAGTGATTACATAGCGGCCAATGGTAGGGATGTAATGAAGTATTTTTCAATACTTCTATTGCATTTTGAGAAATGTAACTGATATGAGAGAATGCAATTGAGCTTGTACAACCATATGTACATTAGATTTTTAGTATTTTGAAAGGTTGGTTCTATTCCATGTATGATAGTTGATGAAATTGAATGATGTATTACTATGGTACATTAATTTCATGAATGAACGCTCTTGATTTACCGCTGTTAGCTACTTTATTTTTTCAAATGAGACAACATCAATGACTTCTGGACTATACTCTTAGCATCCTTATATTGCTTGTTTGACTTGTGAGATCATTTGGTGTAGTTATGATTAAATTCTACAAGATTTTATGAAGTCATGTGCTATTGCAAGTGTTTAACAACACTTTGATGAAAACAAGGGAAAATGATACTAATAATTCTAGGCCCCTACACAACAAGTGGCCTACTAAATTTTGTGAAAGTAATATAAGCCTTTCGCAAATAGGTACCCTATTGTATTACTCATTGTTGAAATACTCATTGATTAAAACAATAATTTTTTTAATGTTATTCCTCTTATAATGGATGTTAAACCTCTTCTAGATTCCTCTTATAATGGATGTTTAGTCTTTACCTCTAGGCATTGTGAATTCAACCTTTGAGGCTTGATTGGATTGATTACTAAATATGAACCACTTTTGTGTTAGCTCTTCCTACTTTGCTTTACTATGATGAGATGATTTCAAAGTACACTCTTAAATGTATCATATCATTGACCATGCAATAAATATATAGCTATGGGAACATCTGGTAACTATAAAAACCTGTAAGCATATAAGCTACTGAGAAATTTCATCACTGTTTTTCTACAACATGACAACAGTCGGATCGATCCTCCCAAGATGACTGTGGATGAGTTCTTGAGCAAAATCAAACTAGTATTTCCAAGTCTTACGAAGTACTTTGATAGTGCAGCTTCTATCCTTCAAAAAGGTAAGATAATTACACTAGATGGTTGCATAAACAATAGAATATTCACTAATCTTGGTGCCTTTTCATTTATATAAGGGGTGTTGAATATAGGTATATACTTTACCCCTGTTAGCATATATTGTTTATTTATGATTCATCACTTCACCTCATTTGTAATTACATTTGCTCCTTGCAACATGTTCTTACTCTGTTATGTTGGCTTCAGAATGTCTTCTTACTCTGAAATCTATTATAATCTCACTTCTTTGGCTTGCACTTCTATTTTAATGTTACTTTCTACTAATGCAACTTTTGTTGGATGTCAGAGTTATGCTAGTAGATATATAGTACTTTAAGATCTCAATATATTAAAATAATTTTGGCTTTGTTATGGCATTGTTGGCCACAAGCTTGGTGTGGCATACATGTCAAAAGATGTACCTAAAAATTTCGATTCCCAACCTTCACATGAAGACTTTGCCTCTAAACTTCGACTGTCAGCCTCCGTCACAAATCCCACCCTTAGAGTACAAATTCACCAATAACAACTACCAATACAATATAACTTTCATATTCTAATCATACCCACAAAAATATTCTTTTGCTTAATTGTTGATTGCTCTACTGTTTACACTGTAGGTATACTATATATTGGATGAGCTCTTGATTTTTGGGAAACTTTAAGAGTCAAGCAAGAAAACAGTTGCACGACTAATAGTTGCTCAAGTAAAGTTTTTTTTTGGTCTTAATGCATTTGGTTGTTTTTTTTTTTTTTTTTTCCAAATTTTAAGAGTATCATATTTTTTAATTATAGAATTCATTAGTGGAGACTACAAAAGAACAAGCTAGTTCAATAAGTAATATAATTGCACAAGCTACTGAGTAGGTATAACAGGTGCAGTTGTGCAAAATAATGCTCGACTTGAGAGAGCTATTCGTATTGATTGTGTTGTTGCCTTTATTGTTAATAGTTGATAAAATGCATGCTAAAGGTGCATTCTCTAAAGTTGCACTCTTGATTAGTATATAATCATGTGACTTATTTAGTTGATGCATCTGCATAGCTTATTGAAACCTTTGGTTGTAAAGATAAGACACAAGGGCATTGGTACAATTTTTTTTTTTTTTTGGGTTTATCAAATGTGCACTAAAATTTCAGTTTCAATGATTGTTTATCTGTGGTTATTGATGGTGAAAGATGGTTTTGTCACTAATATTTGTTATGAGGTGAAACAATTAGAGTGCCAAGGTTGGTGACTTTAAAGTCTTCATATGAGCATCCCTATTGTAATAGAAAAAGTGAAGAACCTTTATTATATAATTTACTATTGTTGTTGTTTCAAAATCTCATGATTCATGAATAGTAAATAATAATTATATAAAGAACTATTATTGACTTCTTGGATAAAAGTTTCCGTATCAACAAGTATGAAAAATCTAATTTAATCAAAGTAAATAAGTAAGCTAAATGTCAACCTTCAGAAAATCTCCATATCAATTGAATTAATGAGCACTCCATCATCTTCTTAGTTGACATCCTTGACTTTCATATCTTTTCCAATTAATTTAAGAGGTGCATTGAATTAGTTGTTGCTAAGGGCCTTCTTGCTTTCTTGCTGACATTCACAATATAATGCAATTAGGAAATTAGGTTAATGAATTAAACAATGAAAATATGAACATGAAATGGAAAATAGAAAGAAAAGGAAGAGGAAAATGATGACCCCAACCTCCATTATCCAACTTAGGTACTCTTAACTGGAAAGGTTTTAACATCCATTATCCAAGAATTATTGGAAGTACAGAAAAAAGTACTTAATTCCCAACCTCGTGGTTGGAATTCCCAACCCTCGAGTTAGGAAGGTGGGAATCCCAACCTTGAATTCTCACCCTTTAGGTTGGGCCTTAGATCCTGTCGGGTCTAGAGTGAGATTCCCAATCTTTAAGTTAAGATTCCCAACTTTCGGGTTAGGAATCACAACCTTCTCATTGGGATTCCTAACCTAGAAGTTGGGATTCCTAACCTTTAGATTAGGATTCTCAACTTCTAAGTTCGGAATCCCAACTTTCCTATTAGGATTCCCAACTTTTGGGGTTGGAGTAACAACCTCCGGATGGATCTAGGGTGGGATTTCCAACTCGGAAGTTAGGAATCCCAACCTTCCGATTGAGATTCCCAACTTGAAAGTTGGGAATCCCATCCCCAAGGAAATGCAAATTTCAAAACATAGTCAACATTCTCTATATAGAAGCTCTAAATAGATGCTATCAAACTTAGCAATACTTGTCCATTCCGTAAATTTCATCATTCAAATGACATCTATATCCTAACTCTAACAAAGGTCCCTATTGCAAGCACTAATCAAATGACATCTATCTGCTAATAGACGTAAAACTTCAAACTTTATCATTCAAATCACATTCATCTTTAAGTATTCAATAAACAAGAAATTCATAATAGTTAAAACTAAAAATCAAAGCTTTCGAATTTCACAAACCTCAAAATGTCAAACTAGTCCTTCCTAAAATTCAAGCAGGCAGTCTGGACAAGCTTTAACTCATTAAAATCATCATCACCACCACCATTTTCTTCATCAAGAACATCATTACCACCATCAAACCCTAATTCTCTCACCATTTTGTCCTTATCTATCCTCTTATGATCAAAGTAATTCTACTTCACTAGTCTCTCCATTAACTCAATCCACCATAGCAATGGATAGGCCACCTTCACCTCTTTCCTGCTCCCCGCTGCCTTTGTTCTATCCGAAACCCTTTCTAGGTTTTCTTCTACATTGAAATCCCCATTCGGGTTCTCCTTTGTTTTCAAAATCACCCCTTCCTCCAATCGCTCTCCATTGTCATCTATTTCCTTGTTTTATTCATTTTTAATCAAATTTGGGGTGGTTTGTAGTTGTTTTGATTGGCGCCAAGCGCGGATTCTTTAGAGGGTCTGGTCCTTCTCTTCCTTTTGCTTCTTGATTTTATTGATTTGCTCGAATGTAAAGCTCATGCGAGTGGAGAGCGAGGAGGGTTTCGTTTGGGAGTCCAAAGAGGAGGTGGGGTTTGAAGCTGGGAGGTTGGAAGTGGAGAAGTGGAGAGAGAGGAGGGTTTCTGGATGGTTGTGTTGTCGACAAAAAAGTTTGAGGAGAGTGCGGTAGGAAGGAAGATTGGTTGCATAGCAAGACAATTTCAGTAAATGAGTTAAGGATGCATTTCAGCTTATGGCTCCCATTTCATTAAGGGCATTTTTGTCCATTCAATATCTTTTTTGTAAGAATAAAAAATGAAGGGTTATTTTTGAGGTTGATCTTTCCAAATGGGTTATTTTATACATTTCTCTTTTTATTACATTTACTTTTTTACCCTTGGAGTCAAACAGTCAACGGTTTCAACCAAACAAAATTTGTGACCATTAGGAGCATTCTCGTCTTTTCATATGTTTTCAGGGGGTATTTTGAGTGTTTAATTTAAAATTAGAAGACATTTTTGATAAAAATGAAACTATGTAGTAAAAAATGGATATATGTTAAAAGTTAGTGGTTTTTTGGGATTTTCCCTAAAATATTTATTCAAAGTTTCAGTATTTGAAGATTTCTCGATTTCTTTTTCCATTTTAGATGACGAGTCGCCTGCACTATTCTTGTGGAGATTATTAAAATATTTTTATCCTTTTTATTGTTTTTTGGAATGTTAATCTATTTGTAATTGAAAATATGTATGGCTGTTAAAGTGAAGCTGGTGAAGATGGAGGCTGATGTACTCAAGGCCTTGAAGTTTGAAATGGGCCTAGAGTATATTTATTAACTGCTTAATTCTTTGTGCTTTCGACAGGCCTCCAGTTTGCAGCTAGAGTTCCTTGGCTGCTACCTTGCAGAGTCGAGCTTATTAGATTATAGTTGTGTGAAACTCTAGCCTTCTTTGGTGGCAGCATCTGTTACTTGTCTATCAATATTCATAATGCGACCAAAGGTCCATCCTTTTTGTTTTGCTTATTTGTTAGTACAGAACCGAGTGTTTTGTTGAATTCGAGTTAGATGTCAGATGAGTTTCACAAAAAATTCGCTTGATTGGATTTCATGTGAGAGCAAGAAGGTGCTAAGCTACTGATAGCCACAGTCTAGCAAAGAGAGTAATTCATGTCAATCCTCTTGAGTTTCCAGTTTCCAATAATTACTCAACACGTAATATAATGAATAAGATATCATTGTGGTTAATAAACCATTGATGCTAAATTATATAAAATAATTATCTCATTCCTTTTATTTAACCATTTGGAACATGGACAGTATAGTTTTATAACGTTGCTGAGTTTTGAAACACACTGCTGTAATTTGTGTACTTTTCCACCACCAGGTTATTGGTAAAGCACTTGTACTTGATCATGAAATAATTAACTATATACAGTCGCTGCAGCGGCAAGTTGAGGTATGCTCTACCATCTAGGGTGTTTATTACCGCTTCATAACATCAAATCTTGACTTTTGCCACTTGATTTTACTTTTGTAGTTTCGTCTATGAAATTAGAAGCTGTCAATTCAAGGATGAGCATGGCCCTCAAATTAGCAATGTCCATGAGCTTGATGTTGTCACAGGTTTGATAATTGATATATATATATACATATATATATATATATATTCCTTATGTTTAGGGGATTCAACTTAGCATAATTCTCTTTGGAAATTTAGGAATTACACAAGCTTTCTTATATGGATTAACCAATCATTTTATGACCATGTCAAAGGTTTTAAATTTTGAAAACGAAGATAAAACTGACAAGGCTGTTGGCTTATTGGACAGACCAGTTGTTCAGTTTTCGGATGCTAAAGAAGTACGAAGCTAAGACCTTATCTTAATTGAGTTCGATGGCATCTTGCTTAATTAGCGCAATGTTGATTACTTGTGCGTGTTAGATCACTGAGTTTCTTCTCATACGTGCCTTTATTGTGACAGCTGACTTGTGGGATCTGTTTTGAAACCTGTACTTGTGATAGGTTGCACACTGCAGCTTGTGGTCATCCTTTTAGTTATATATGTTGGGCAGGTTTATTGTTCCGTCTATTTGTCTTTGACTAACATCCAGATGCTTGTGTTAACACGTTTAACACGGTTATCAGTTATAGCAGAGTCAAGAAAAACCATCTGATATATATACTTTTTGATAGAGTATGTGAACTCTGGTGAGTTATTTGACTGTATTGTTGAGAAGGGCAGGCACCAGGAGGATGAGGCATGGATATAATCCTGTACACTCCCTGTGCAAGGAGGTAAGTATGTATCTACCTAGTAACAAGTCAATTCCACAAAAAGACGGTATGTATCTATTCACACATGCAATAGGACCACTATAGTTTATTTTCTTATCTGCATATTTATTGATGAAATTGTTGGATAATCGCTCAAAAAATTTCCACCTCTCATTGCGATTTGATTATAAAAGCTTAAGATGTCTAAAAATGAAAGAAAAAGAGAAGTAAGCCAATCCTTCCATCTCCTTCAAGGTGATTTGGGATATTATAACTTTGAACCATTAAATTAGAAACTGATAAAATATTGATTTGACATCTATGTGCTGGTTGTAATAATAACTGCCAACAATAATGTTATATATAAAAATTATAACTAAACATTTTTATCTTCATACATTCATTTTCTTTTTATTCAATGATATATTACAACATCTCTGAACCTAATTTATTTAAAAAAAAAAAAAAAAAAAAGTTTTCCATATCTTTCACTAAGGCTTCTCTTAATCTTGCAAGATTGGTTCCTTTGATATATAAATATGATGTTGAGCAAGTGGAAATTGCAGAAAATACCCATTTAAAAAGGATAAAATTTGTTTTTACCCACTATTTTTAAAAAAATTGTTTTTAACCCCTCAAACAAATATATTGCCTGATATACCCAAATTGTCCAAAATACCCCTGGACATTTTTACAAAAAAACCCTGAACAGTTTAAAATTTTCAAAAAACCGAATGGTGAAATTACGAATAAGCCCCCCCATATATATACCCCAAAACCGATGGACTACAGCCACAGTCCATCGATTTCTCACTCAAAACCAACCGGTTTTTGCGGAACCCGAACCCGATTGCGACCCGACTTCCCCATGACGTTTCCGACCATTACCGCGACGTTGCCGACCTTCCCCGAGCAGCTCCTACCGCCGGCGAACCTGCAGAAAGTGTGAAGGTTAGATTTTGATATGTTTGTTGTATGTTTTGATTGAGATTTGATGTTTTGATATGTGTGTTTGTGTTATGGATGTTAGTTTAGGATGATTAGGTTTAGAATAGGTTGGATTTAGTGTGTTTGGTCGTGTTTGTGTTGAAAATGGTCGATTCCGACGAGAGAAGAGTTGTCGGGATCGAATCGGTTTTCCACGATCGGTTATTCATTTCGGTTTTTCACGCTCGATTTTTCACAATCGGTTATTCATTTCGGTTTTTCACGATCGGTTTTCGACGATCGGTTTTCCATTATCGGTTTTCATTCGATAACAAATGAAAAACCGATCGTGAAAAACCGATTATAGATAACCGATCGTGGAAAACCGAAATGAATAACCGATGGTGGAAAACCGAAGTGAAAACCGAATGGAAAACCGATCTCAAAAATCGATCGTGGAAAACCTTAGTGAAAAATCGATGGATTTCATTAATCGGTTTTTCAGATGCCTTCAAAAATCGATCAATTTCATTAATCGGTTTTTTAGATGCCTTCAAAAACCGATTCAGTTCAAAAACCGATTCTGCTATTGATGATTTCTTTGCTGTTTTTCTTTCCTACAGATGGATTTCAACTATAAATATAGTTCACACACAATTGACAGACATACGAGCGGAAACACACACATTGGTCAAAAATTGGTTATTAGGATAATTGCCGTTATTAAAAGAAGAAAGCTATACAATCGGTTCATAGCAGAATGTCCGTTCGGGCATATTTTGAGGGTAACTAATCATACGGCTGCTGGTTCTGTGATTTTGTGGGTGCTTGCTAGAGAGATAAATGTAACGGATGCACGCCGTGATGAGAGGTGGTTTGAAATTGGGGAGAGAAGCTATAGGTTTGGGAAACAAGAGTTTCTATTGGTGACCGGACTTCCTTTTGGGGGCATCGACCGTGAAATCTTCAAAATAGCTCCAAATGATCCAAACGGTCTCCTAGGGCGAATGTTTAATGGAGTGTCGCCGGAGGTGAGGGAGTTGGTCACATTTTTGAGGCAAGAAGTGATAGAGGGGAGGGAGACCGTGCAGGGCAAGATCCGATAGATGATGAAGATCTGTTAAAGTTGGCGAATGTAGGGATTGCTTTCCATCTATTTATGGGACTGGATGATAGAGCTAGCATTTATCCATTTATGTGGGTCCTCATTGAGAGTACAGAGAGATGGAAGACATTCCCTTGGGGCACATTATGCTATAGTGTCTTGTTATATTGTCTTGACAAGGCACTTAATGAAGAGCGAGTCAGAAATCCCCCAAAGACCATTAATATTTATGGCTATGTGTTAGCATTTCAGGTATAACTAATACTTTCAATATTTATTGCTTCCTTCTATTACATTAACTATATATAGTTATATGTATGTTTTAATCAATTTTGCATTATATATTATCTGACCATTACTAACTATATGTATGTTTTTTGTTTAATCATTGTTACATTATAGTGGTAGTTAGTAAAGTTGTTCCCAGTGTTACTGGAGAAGATATCAAAAACGACCAAGAACCCGGAAAGCGATCTACCAAGATGTATGAGACGATCACTGAAGAGAACACCCACAAATATACACAGCCTAGATGATTTCCCCCCCGTAAGTGGCAAACATAACCTAAATTTGTGTCAATTATTTGTTTGTTATTTATATTAAGTATATAATTGTAGTATAACTAAATATATTGATATAATGCAGATAGTTGGCATTCAGCAAACCTTGGAGCCTACTGATGCCGAGAGGGAGATGGATTATTGGAAATCGTTTAATCCGAATCATATAGTTCATGATGAAGTACATAAATATGGCGGCGGGGGGAGTGATGATAATGATGATGATGATGACGACGATGATGATGACCATGATGATGGTGTAGAGGATGAGGCTGAGATAGAGGTTGATGATGAGGTGGAGGGAGAGGATGATGATGAGGAGGTGGAGGGAGAGGATGATGATGAGGTGGAGGGTGACGATCAGCCACTTAAAGACGTCCGAAGCGTGCAATCCGAATCAGAGGATACCTTATCAGAGTTTCGGACAAAGAAGGCACATGATGTACAGCACGTAGATTATGAGGTACAAATATTCTATTTATATAATAAAATTATTCAATCAATTTCAATTGTAGTAAATGCAAAAGATGTGGACATGTTATGTAGTAGTACAGAGTGTGAAAAAGAGACGGAGTCTCTAAATATGATAGACGAAGTGTAATTTGTTTAAATATGTAGGTTGTATTTTCTTGGATACTAAAAAAACAGGGGAAACTTTGTCAAATTTTTTTTAAAATTAAGGGTAGTATGTAAAATGATATATATTTACGATTCTATGAAACAGGTGAAGCGGTTGTTTGAGTTTATTGTGGATTTACAGAAGACAACCCATAAGAAGTTAAGTAAAATGGATAGGAGGCAAAAGGCAACCTTTCAAATGGTAAGGGAGATAGATAGTAGGCTGAGACGGGTGGAAGAGCATTTACATATTCCCAGGCCTCCGGTTGCTAGGCATGATCCAGACGACGATGATGACGATGATGATGATGATGGTGGGAGCTTTCACATGTATTACCCATCACCACCACCACCACAGCAGGGCGAGGGTGTCCGTCAGTCGCCTATTGATGTAGGCCAGTCAGCCATCCATGAGGAGGATGAGGGTGATCAGCAGCCACCTCATCGGTCACCCCAACAGGAGGAGGAGCAGGGTGACCAGCAGCCACCTCAGCAGTCACCCTAGCAGGAGGAGGAGCAGAGTGATCATCAGCCACCTCAGCAGTCACCCCATCAGGAGGAGAAGCAGGGTGATCCGCAGCCATCTCAGCAGTCACCCCAGCAGGAGGAGGAGCAGGGTGATCATCAGCCACCTCATCGGTCACCCCAGCAGGAGGAGGAGCAGGGTGACCAGCAGCCACCTCAGCAGTCACCCCAGCAGGAGAAGAAGCAGGGTGACCACTCCCACATGATCTTAGGAGGTGTATCAGCTGCAGACACTGATCGTGAGCATGACCAGGTAGACTTTGTATCCCTATTGTGTTGCATTTTGAAATATAATTGGTTATATTAAATTTATACATGTTTTTAATTTACTTACAACTGTAGGACGAACGGGGCAAACGAAAGACAAAGCCAGCAGCACCTCTACGGACACCGTACACGGATCCGGGGCCAGCGAAAAAGAAAAAGAAAGTGGTCCAACAGCAAGAGGAGGAGGTGGTAGAGTCTATAGACCTTGTAGAAGTGGTCTATAATGAATATAAAGCGGCAACCACATTGGATCTCAGGTATATTTAAACAAAAAAATATGTTTCTAATTTTTGTATCCTTATTGGTAATGTAAGAAAATATATAATAATGTTTAATATTTTTTTTTTTTTGAATTATAGGCGTTCGATTGATCGTTTGCCATATGCTGTGATACCAATCACATTGGTCACCCTCGAGAATGTGGATGAGTGGTTGACGAATGAGCACATCGATTCTTATTTGATGTGCCTAAGAAAAAAATGGTGGAATGAGATGGAAGATCGTACATACGCTGTCCATGGCAGTTCTTTGTTTGTAAGTATTTACATTTAAGTTAGTTATGCATTTATAATTTCTTATTACGTTCGGTTGATTAGTTTTAACATGTTTAATTTTTATCATGCAGGCAATGATGACAGCGCATTATAGGATGCATTACACCAGCAAACAAAGAACATTTGATCCAATTACAGCTAATGTACCCCCAGAGTTGCTTGCGTACGGTCGTGGGCTTACAGACGCAGCAGTCCCGTGGTGGAAGATTGATAGTGTAAGTGTAGTTCGAACGTTAATATTTATTATATGAATATCCCTTCTAGTCCTATAATACTAACATTTTAAAATGCAGGTGTTGCTACCGTGTAGCTTGGATCAACAACACTGGGTCCTTTGTGATGTGCGCATTAGAGAGGAAAGAATCATAGTGTATGATCCCTTGGCAAGGATTGACATAGCCTATCGACGAGAGCCACTTGAGCCGCTGGTATGTTTGATGCCTATTTTATTGCGGTTCCTGGGATTTTATGAGCAGACACCGGTACGTATGCCACCCGTGGATCTCCGGTGGAGAGTTCAGCATCTTAAACGAGCAGCTGTGCCTCAGCAACCTGATGGGTGAGTAAGTTTATATATATTAATGATATTTAATATTTAATTATTTTTATGTTAATATATTAACATAAACATAAATTAATATAATGTTAATATATGGTTATGATTAACATTAATATATAATTATAGCTTAATTATTATATATAGTTTATATATTATGATATTTAATTATGTTAATGTTAATATATGGTTATGATTAACATTAATATATAATTATAGCTTAATTATTATATATAGTTTATATATTATGATATTTAATTATGTTAATGTTAATATATGTTTATGATTAACATTAATATATAATTATAGCTTAATTATTATATATAGTTTATATATTATGATATTTAATTATGTTAATGTTAATATATGTTTATATTATTATTTTGATATATATAGTTTATATATTATGATATATACAGGACCAGCTGCGGAGCATATGTGGCCATGTACGTACGTGACCTTGTGCTGCGGAGAACGAGTACATGGAAATCAAGAAAACATGAGACCATTGCAGATGTCATCGCACTAAGGTCCGAGATGGCCAGAGACATATATATGTGCTCAAAGCCTATGTATAAAGTTAATAATTTTGGAAAATGGTTTATAGACACTGATGGAGAAGTGGTATATAAATAAATTTAATTATTCTTTTATTAGTATTCATTATTTATTTGATGGTATTGCATTCTATATTTTTAAATTGCCAACAAAACATTATAATTAAACATTATAGTTAATAACATAATGTTAATATAATATAAAATGTTAATATAATGTTAATCTAATGTTAATAATCTAATGTTAATATAATATTAATATAATATTAATATATGTTAATCTAATGTTAATAATCTAATGTTAATATAATATTAATATATGTTAATCTAATGTTAATATAATGTTAATAAAATATTATTATAATGTTAATAATCTAATGTTTATAATGTTAATATAATATTACTATAATGTTATCTAATGTTAATAAAATGTTAATCAATGTTAATCTTCTAATGTTCCTCTCCTGTTAATAAAATCTTCCTCTCCTGTTTCCTCTCCTGTTCCTCTCCTCTTCCTCTCCTGTTCCTATCCTGTTAATAATTAATGTTAATCTCCTAATATAATGTTACTATAATTTAATCTCCTGTTCCTCTAATGTTAATCTCTTATTCATATAATGTTAATATAATAATATAATGTTTCCTCTCCTGTTAATATCCTGTTCTCCTATTCCTTTACTGTTCCTCCTATCCTGTTCCTCTCCTCTCCTCTTCCCTTACTTTATCTCCTGTTAATCTCCTCTATAATGTTCCTCTCATGTTCCTAATGTTCCTTATCTAATCTCCTCCTGTTCTAATAATATAATAATCTAATGTTATCTCTCATGTTCATATAATGTTAATGTATGTTAATCTATAATATAATGTTAATCTAATGTTAATATATTAATATAATATTAATAATGTTAACCTAATATTATATAATAATATAATGTTAATATAATAATTAATAATCCTGTTAATATTATATTAATCTAATGTTAATATAATGTTAATAATATAATGTTAATGTAATTTAATCTAATGTTAATATAATATTAATATAATACATTATATTAACCTATATTAACATTTATATTATATTAACCTTACATTAATAATTAATTAACTTACCCTTATATTAACATTATATTAATATTAGATTAACATTATATTATTAGATTAACATTATATTATTAACATTATATTAACATTATATTATAATATTATTTAACATTATATTATTATATTAACTTACATTAATAATAGATTAACATTATATTATTAACATTATATTAACATTATATTAATATTAGATTAACATTATATTATTAGATTAACATTATATTATTAACATTATATTAACATTATATTATATTATATTAACATTAGATTAAGATTTATTAACATTATATTATTAACATTATATTAACATTATATTAATATTATATTAACATTATATTTATTTTTTAATTATAATATTTATTTTGATTAATTTTATTTATTATAGATTTTAATTACATTCATATATTATATTAACATTATATTATTAACATTATATTAACATTATATTATATTTATATTAACATTATATTATTAACATTATATTATAATTTATATTATTTACATTATATTATTAACATTATTTTATATTAACATTACATTAATAATAGATTAACATTATATTATTACATTATATTAACATTATATTATTATATTAACATTACATTAATAATGGATTAACATTATATTATTAACAATTATTAACATTATATATTAATATTAGATTAACATTATATTATTAATATTATATTAACATTATATTATTAACATTATATTAACATTATATTAACATTATATTAACATATTAACATTATATTATTATATTAACATTATATTATTAACATTATATTAACATTTTATATTAGATTAACATTATATTATTAATATTATATTAACATTATATTAATATTATATTAACATTAGATTAACATGTATATTATTAACATTAGATTAACATTATATTAACATTAACCTTAATATACATTTATATTAACATTAGATTATATTAACATTATATTAATATCTAATGTTAATATAATGTTATATTAAGGTTAATGTTAATATAATGTTATATTATGAATATATTAATATAATGTTAACATATATTAATATAATAATATCTACATTTGTATTATATATATTATTAATATTACATCCATATAAGTTATAAGCCATATTAGGATTATAGTTATAATAATTGTAAAATGATATGAAAAATATTAACCATATTAATATGATATATCAAGATAACACATATTATAATAAAGGTATATATATTAATTACTAATATTATATAAATATTAATGAATGATAAAATTAATAGAAATAAAATCAACCCAAGTAAAAACCGGTTTTTAGGAGTACATGAAAAACCGATATCGGTTTTTGAGGAACCCTTAAAAACCGATCCACACTTGGCGTGCTGGAAAATGTGGTGGCAGTGGATCGGTTTTCGAGGAGCCATGGAAAACCGATACCGGTTTTTCAGAGTTACTCAAAAACCGATCGACATACCTTTAGGTTGGGGAAACGAAAGGCACATTGACCGGTTTTTCACCATATCTGAAAAACCGGTACCGTTTTTCAGGCTCCGTGAAAAACCAATTTTGATGGTTCCGAGAAGATATGAAATGAGTCAAAAACAGTACACATGGAATAATAATTTATACAGCTGTATTAATACATAATTGAGTAATTAATATAAAAACGTTTACATAAAACATGCATAAACAAAATGTCAATCAATTGCTAATCATCATTTCCGTCAGTAGCCATTTGTGGATCGGGAGTAGGAAACCGTAATACACATCGACGTTGGTTGTGTCCAATCTCATGACACAAGCGACATCTTCGAGAACGTGGCTCATTTTCAGTGGCATTTGAACTCGTTCCAACATCCGCATCCACTTCTGCGCTTGTCCCTTCAATGATAGAAGTTGGGGGGTTAGGGTAACGAAGACGGTTGTGTCCCCTTTGACCACATCTTCCACACTTTTTTCGACGAGGATCTTCCCCAGTTGAGGGAATCCGAACCTCCTTCGGCCTACCTGCTTGTCTTTTA
Organism: Litchi chinensis; assembly: GCA_019925255.1. Lineage (NCBI taxonomy): Eukaryota > Viridiplantae > Streptophyta > Magnoliopsida > Sapindales > Sapindaceae > Litchi > Litchi chinensis. The sequence continues at coordinate 11,591,692 of CM034469.1, read as the reverse complement.
CCTTTCGGTGGTAATACAACCATACTTCTAACTTCTACTGAAACATTCCAACTTGCCAATTTAGGGACGGGATTAATCGGACGTGCATATGCAGCTTTTAGCCACTCTACGCTATAGTACTGACTGCAAAGTGTATCACAACTGACGCCCTTGAACCTGACATGTATCAACAATCAACAATTTAAGTGTTATGCTATGACATGAAATACTAAAAAATACAATGTATAATTACCATACCTGGCCACAGCACATGCATGAACACATGGCAACTGATCAAGGTTCCACTGCTTACACGTACATGTGTGCTGTTGAATGTCAACCATCGCATCTCCTTTGCTATAATGTATGATATTGTAATGATACGGTTCTGCAATGGGATATACGCTACCTTCCGTGGATAAATCTTTTGCCAACATGATACGATCGTATGCTGTGGTAGTAACATACGTTGTGAGCTTCTCAGCAGCAACACGTCTATTATTAAACCATCTCTGCAATACATTTCTTACATATTCATGTGCAGTTGTTATTGGCAAACGACGTGCTTGCATCATGCAATTGTTAAGCGACTCTGCAATGTTGGTAGTCATCATTTCATATCTTCTTCTTGGACAATGTGCTCGTGACCACCTGCTCACTCCAGCCTTAACCAAAGCTCCATGTGTGGTCGGATGCAATGCACGCATTTCTTCCAATATTCTATTGCATTCATCGGGCACATAACAGTATGCTGCATTGTAAAATGCATTTTCCACATCCGAACGCTTTTTACACTGTTGCTTAAGGTTTTGCCACAAGTGGAAAAAACATAACACATGTGGGACTTCAGGAAAATCTGCTTTCATCCCATTCGATATGCTCTTATGACGATCCGATACGATCACCAACTCGTCTGACACCCCGATTGCTCTTCTCAACCTTTTTAAGAACCAAGTCCACGAATTGTCTGACTCTCCATCAGCAAATCCAAAGGCGATGGGATAAATCATCTCCGACCCATCTTTGCATGCAGCAAAAAAAATCACCCCTTTATATTCACCTTTCAAATGAGTGGCATCAATAGCAACAACCGGTCTCATGTAAGACCGAAAACCCTCAATAGAAGCTCCAAGTGCAACGAAGGAATACAAGAACCGGTTGTTTTCATCTGTCTTAATTGCTGTCATTGTGCCGGGGTTTGAAAGTTTTAACATCTCGAAGTAGGACGGAAGCTGTTGATATGATTCATCCGCTTGCCCATATGCTAGTTTCTTTGCATATTGTAAAGCCTTCCAAGCTTTACTATATAAGATTTGCACTCCATATTGCTCTAGCATTTCTCCAACCAAACGATTAGGTGTATAAAGATCTCTTCTCACCTTTCCTGCATACAATTTTTCGATCACAATAGCCTTCACACTCTTCATATGTGATTCCATGGCTGTTTGACAACACGTGTGTTCCGCTACATAATTCAACACAAACCACATTGAACAACCCTTTCTGCATCTTGCACGAACACTAAAGCTACAAGTTTTATCTTTACAACCGGCTTCAAATCGCTCCGTGTCCGAACGTCTAACTCGATATTCAAACTTAGCTTTCAGAGCATATTCGCCAATAGCTATAGTCATTTCTTCTTTACTAGTAAAGAATGCTCCTTTATACAACGTACCACGTTGGTAGACGGTTGATGTAGCGCTTGAAGTAGCTTCAATGTCCTCCAATTCTACACCAGGAACAATCCAGTATGGTTGTGAAGGATTGTTCTGAAATTATAAACCTGAAAATCTTATTTCTGGAAACTCTTCTTCTTCTGCGACATCATCAAATCGAGTTTCCTCTTCATCACTATCTCCGATTTGCTCTTCATCACTATCTTGTATTCTATCACCATTATCATCTGTGTCTTCATCTTTATCATCAATACCATAATTCGTATAGTCATCATTAACATCACGAATGAGACTTTCAACCAATGTAAATGGAGTGATAGAAGTATCAACTTGATTGCTCCCAATGCCTGAAGTCAGATAAAAATGATTTTCAACCATATGTGGATTTACTGGTCTATCCGTATTTGCCTCGTCATGTCTTATGCCTGGAATTGAATCAGTGACAAATGGACGAACAGTACGACTACTAACCCCAGCTCCAAAATCTCTGGCAATCTTATCGATATAAATCTCTTTAACATCAATATTTTTTATCGCCATCAAACCAACAACACCAAAATCGGACATGATACGTATCTTTTTAACCTGACCATTTGTTGTACTTTGTAGTAAATAATATATACAGATTTCCCACCTTCTTCTATCAATAGCAGCCTCTCTGTATACAACATCCACCAATGATGAAAAACTACTATTTTTCTGGACCCCACACATGATCGACTCCCCTCCAATGTAATTACATCCATTCCACTCTCCGTCAAAATTGATTACAACGGTCTCTTGAGCCATTCTTGCAACATTCAAATCAAATGATAATTAAATCTCATTTCAATAGGGTAATATTACAAAATATAATCATATCGAATCATATTCAATACATAGCAACACAAGCATATAAAAAAAACCATTAAAAAGGTATTAAATTCGGTTTTCCAGTGAAGTGACCGGTTTTCATTCTCTCAAAAAACCTTAATTCGGTTTCGGTTTTTCAGTCACTGGAAAACCGGGATCGGTTTTTCAGTGACTGAAAAACCGGTCGGTTTTTCAGCCCGGTATTTCAGGTAGATCGGTTTTTCAGTGGATGAAAAACCGATCGATTTTTCAGTCACTGAAAAACCGTTTCCGATTTTTCAGTCCAGTGAAAAACCGGGGAAAATCGGGATCGGTTTTTCAGTAACCGGGGCTCTGAAAATCGATCTCACAGAGTGGAAAACCGATTATCGGTCACGAAAAACCGATTTCGTCGCAGATTTTGCAGATTTCGTCGCAGATTTCATAAACATTTAGATCTCACAACCAAATCATTCTTGTAGTCTTTTAGCTAGTAAAATAAACAAAACAACCTAAAAACCAACAAAAAAAACTCATACATTACCTTTCAAACTCAAATGTAAGAAGAATCTTCAAAACCTTCAATGGATTAATGGATCAAAAACTTCAATGGTTGAAGAAGTTCGAATGACTAATCCCCTCAATAAATTGTTTTTCAGCTGCAATGGATCTCAAAAATCTTCCTAATTTTCGAAATTTTCAGCTGCAATGGAGAAGAAGATGGAAAAGGGAGGCTATTGGTAGGAGAAGGAAGAAGGTTATTTTCGTAATTTCATATTTGAGCATTTTAGTCATTTTAACTTAAGGGTATTTTCGTAATTTCATATTTGGGTATTTTAGTGATTTTAACTTAAGGGTATTTTGGTAATCTTGGGTATACAATGGAAATAGTTTGTTTGGGAGGTTAAAATCAAATTTTTTTAAATAGCTGGGTAAAAACAAAAATTTTTTTTTGATTTGGGTAAAACCAATAAATCTCCCGCTTGAGCAATATATTAAGTCCCTTCTCTTTGAAAACACACCTACTATAGAGAAGCAGAAAAAGTGTAGTCTCCATGAGTACTTATTGAAATGGCAAAAGCACAATCTTTCTATTGTTTAACAAGGAACTTGACATGTACCAAACAATGGAAGGTTTTAATGTGGCAATGCATATTTGCACCTCACTAAAATTGTGAATACACCATTTTCGTAAGTACACCTCATTTAAAAACTTCAAAAGTTTTACTAAATAAAAGAAATTTTTGCTTTGCTGCCAATAAATTTATGATAAAAAGGGTTTTACTGATAACAACACTAAAATTGGTTTTTTAATAAATAAATGTATATATACATTTTTAAAGTTAATGGAGTGATGTACTCAAATTCACTATGCGGTTTTATGAGATTTCTGGATTAAAAATAAAAAACAATGGAGTAATATAAAGGAGTATACATAAAGGTTTGCAAAGGTGTAAATGTTAATATTTTATAGTATGTATATCAATTTTAATGTTTAATTAACTATTTATAGCCTATCACCTTTTAACAAAGATGATGTGCATCTGTCCAATAACTATGATGTTGGGGATTCAATTCCCACCAAATTTGTGTATGGTTTTCTTCTCTTATTATGATATTAATTGACTTCTATTTATGGGTGTAGAAATTTGTGAGGCACAAATAATATTTGATATTAATTCTGTTAATTCATTTGATATGAACTTAAAAACTACCAATTTTTAATTCCAATATTGAAATAACATTGTTTTATTTCACGTTTGGATAATATTATTTTAACTGAAATTAAAAGGTCACGAGGCCTGATGTCAAAAACAATGACTAGGTCTTATTTCCGTGTCAGGCTTTCAATAAACTATTATTTATTATAATATTTGTGTGACTAGCTAAGAGTATCAAGCTGGTGGGGCACAAAAGCTACGGATGATATAAAATCCCACCGATAAGGAAAAGACTTTTGTTAACAATTTTTTTTTTTTTACCCCTTGACATTAGACTAGACAACTATCGTAATCTAACCGGAGAAAGACTCTATTATACAGCATGAAAATCTACTCACAAAAATCGGTAGAGATCTATTAACATATTCATGGAAAAATTGCCACATTTTTTACCTGTTTTGCATGGTTTGCAGCTTAAACCTGCCATTTGTTTTCATCAAAGCATTGGATGGATGGGTTGGTGACCGCTCCACTAGGCACTAGCACACTTAAATCCTTAAAAAAAATTAAAAAAATAAAGAACTCCATCAATCTTTATAGTATTTTTAAAAATGAATAATGTAATTGAAAGCAATTACAACATTTAGTTATAAATATCGTAAAATATATACGATAAAAACTAAAATTTCTTGTTTTGTTGTTGTGTGAATATCAGCGATTGTTCCCAAATTACATAAATACATATCATTTGGGTGCTTTTTCATAAATAATAGAGAGAAGTAATAAGGTTATTTATGCTGGTAAAGATAGCCAGAGATCTCTGAAATCATAGAAGTGTAAACACCCATGCAAATAGCGGCCAAATTGACAAAATGTTTAGGGACCATCAGTCGTGCAACACACCTTGCCTGGCTAGTAATGAATACTATAAATATGGTCACTTTCACTTCATATCTCCAATCTGGTATGATAACATATATTTTCTTATCTCTGAAGTATTTTAATAAAATATTTTTCCATGGCTTTCTTTTCCATGGTTTTTAAATCCTCCCTCTCTCCAGTTGCTTCAACAAAACTATCTCCAACGATTGGCAATCCAGCACTCACTAAAGTTAATTCTTTACCTACTACTAAAAATGAAAGAAATACACATGATAATGCTGTGGTTTCTTATTCGTTGAAAGACATCATTTGTCCAAGTGAACACCCCAGGTTCTCTGTAAGTTGTATTTTTTATTTTTAAAGTTTATACATTATCAATTCTTCTCAACCTAAAGAAATTATCAAATAAAAACTTTATAGAGATTCCTATGTCTTAAAACAAAATTTTTGTTTTTATCTCAACTGAACTCTTTTTGTGATAAAAGTTATTCCTAACATATATATGATATAACGACTTATGTTAAAATGACCTTTAATTCAATGTGAGAGTTAAATTTCATACTTTTATATTCAAGTGGGGCTGGTATATAATTATATATAGTAATATATTACCTTATAATGTATTAAACTGTGACATTTACTAATATATATACTTTTTTTAACTACCCATGTGAGTTCTCCTGTTACAGGATGATGTTCACGTCAAGCATGCACAGAGACTGAAGGTATTCAAACAAATCCTTATTGAAGTAGGAGAAGATCCTTTTGAAGGATTGGCCATGATAGATGCTGTTCAACGTTTTGGCATCGACTACCATTTCCAAGGCGAGATAGAGGAAATTCTTCAAAAGCACTATATGACAATTACCAACACCTACAGTGGTCATCCTCAATATCTTCAAGAGGTTGCCCTTTGCTTTCGACTGCTAAGACAAGAAGGCTATAATGTACCAGCAGGTGTATATTCATTTTATGATATTATTAAAAAAATATATCCTGAAAATGAAATGAATATGAAATCATTTATTTTTTATGTTCAAAAATAGAATTCTGTGATATTATTTTCCGTTTTAGGAGGCTTTTCAGATTTTTTTCTTTATTTTGGCCCCAAACCTTTCTTGTAGTTGTTTCTTTTAGAGGACATATAATTTATTTTCTAACAGGTTTATGTATATTATATGTAAAAACAGATGTGTTTAATGATTTCATTGGAAACAAGGAAGGGAAATCTCATTGGAATTTAAATGAAGACATCAAAGGATTGATGAAGTTACATGAAGCTGCACAGCTAAGTGTAGAAGGAGAAAATGTGCTTGATGAAGCTGGAAATTTCAGTGCCAATCTCCTCAGTGAATTGATGAAAAATCAGCTTTGTCATTGTCAAGCTAGAGTTGTAGGAAATACATTGGGGTATCCACATTACAAAAGCTTGCCAGGGTTCACTGCCAAAGCATTATTTCTGAGTAATTACTTAGGTGAAAATGGGTGGATACATGTTTTACGAGAACTAGCAATTACGGAATTCAACATGGCCAAGTCCTTACACCAAAAAGAAGTTGTCCAAGTATCCAAGTATGATCATGATCATATATATACAGTATATGATTATTTTCTCAATTTTGATGTGTATTTATATTTGTCAAGATTTTCTGATTTTGAAATGTTTTTTTGTCATATTATAGATGGTGGGAAGGTCTTGGTTTAGCAACGAAGTTGAAGTTCGCTAGAGATCAACCAATTAAATGGTACATTTGGTCCATTGACAGCCTCACAGATCCAAAATTGTCAGAGCAGAGAGTTGAGCTCACAAAACCTATATCACGCATCTACATTATTGATGACATTTTTGATGTTCATGGGACACTCGATGAACTCAATCTCTTTACAGAAACTATTAGCAGGTAAATATGCATGCTTGGTTTCTTTTGTTTTCTCTTCTCGAATCTCCCGGATTAATGTGAAATTTAACTCTCTAGATGGGATCTTTTGGCTGCTGATCAACTACCGGAGTATTTGAGGATATCTTTCAAGGCTCTAAATGATATCACTGATGAAATCAGCTCTAAAGTCTATAAACAGCATGGATATAATCCTGTACACTCCCTGCGCAAGGCGGTAGGCACCTACCTAATACCAACTCAATAATTTCTGGCTTCCACAAAATTTAACAATAAATTATCGAGAAAGTTTTAGATTATATCTAACAAATACATGGCTTCAACATCTATACTAATATCAATATTAGCTTTCAATCAATCAATCAATTAATTGATTCACTCTCCTCTATTTATAATTTAAGAAAAATAAATATATATTATAGTCACAAATTTAAAACAAAATTTTAACTACTATAAACTTTTGACTCTAAATAATATGTATGGTTTTTGCTCTTTCAGTGGGCAAGTTTATGCAATGCATTTCTAGTTGAAGCAAAATGGTTTGATTCCGGGCACTTGCCAAAGGCTGAAGAGTACTTGGAAAATGGAATTGTAAGTTCAGGTGTACATGTGGGACTGGTCCACATTTTCTTTCTTCTAGGTCAAAATTTAACCAAGGAAATTGTGGAGCTCATTGATAACCAACCAGGCATAATATCTTCCACCGCTACAATTCTTCGGCTCTGGGACGACTTGGGAAGGGCCAAAGTAACTTCTCCGACAATCCTACCTATTCGATAAGTCACACTCACATTTATGTTATGGGCCCCAAGAATATTTTGAGGAATTTATATTTTTTACTCAAATCAAAAGGAAATTTTTATTTTTACCCAACTATTTTAAAAAATTTGTTTTTAATCTCTCAAACAAATTATTTCCATTGTATACCCAAGATTACGAAAATACCCTTAAGTTAAAATCACTAAAATACCCAAACATGAAATTATGAAAATAACATTCTTTCCAAATATGAAATTACGAAAATAACCTTCTTCATCCTAACAATATCCTCCCTTTTCTCTCTTCTCCATCAATGGTTATCAATGATTTTTGAGATCCATTTCAGCTGAAAAACAATTTATTGAGGAGATTATTCATTCGAAATTCTTCATCCATTGAAGTTTTTGGATCCATTCAAGTTTACACCATTGAAGGTTTTGAAGATTCTTCTTCCATTTGAGTTTGAAAGGTAATGTATATGTTTTTTTCGTTAGTTTTTAGATTGTTTTGTTCATATTGTTAGCTAAAAGACTATAAGAATGATTTGGTTGTAAGATCTAAATTTTTCTAAAATCTACGACGGAATCTACAAAATCTGTGACGAAATCGGTTATTATATTAATATGTTAATATATTAACATTAACATATTAATATAATAAATGTTATAATATAATTATATTAACATATGTTAATGTTAATATATTAACATTAACATATTAATATAATAAATGTTAACATATAATTATATTAATATATGTTAATGTTAATATATTAATATAAATAATGTTATAAATACATGTATATTTAATGTTATAGTATTAACATTTATGTTATAGTATATTTTATGTTATAATAATAATTAATATCTAGATTTGTATTATACAGTGTGATATAATTATATTAATGTTAATATATATTGATATTGTATGATATTATCATGATGATATCATACAATGATCTTTTAAGTATATAGTAGTTAATATATTAAATATATAATCCTAAATAATATAAACATAATGATATAATATAATGAATGCATATTAATATGTTATATACGGTTAATATATTATATGGGCATTATACAATAGTTAATTATACATGTAAAATATATAATATATTACTATTAATTTATTTACTTAAATATATTATAAACATTAAACCGATATCATTGTAATATATTATATAATATCTAGATTGGTATTATAAGATTGTATCTATAGTATTAAGTGGTATATAATATAGAGTATAATTAACTTCCTATATTGATATTACAAATTAATTAAATCAACATTTCAAAAATATAAATTATAGTTAATGTTAATAAGTAATACAATACATATAAATTATAGTCATAATACATTTATAATTGTGTAATGCTAGGGATAAAGTAATAATATTAATAATACGAAATATTATTTATTTTTTCCATGTTATGATCATATATATATAATTAAATTTAGGGAAATACAATGTTACTTAAAATGTTTAATTAAAATGATTTGTTGGCCATTATAAATAATGAATGTAAGAACATCAAATAAATAATGAACACATTTAAAATATAATTAAATTTATTTATATACAATTTCCCTATCAGAGTCTACAAACCATTTTCTAAATTTATTAACTTTATACAAAGGCTTTGTAAACATATATATATCTCTGGCAAGCTCTGTTCTCAGTGCAATGGCATTTGCAACGGTCTCGGTTTTTCTTGATTTCTATGTACACGTGTTTGAAAGCACTAGGTCGCATACGTACATAGTCATGTATGCTCCGCAACTCGTCTTGTATCAGTAATAAATTAATTAAATATCATAACATAAAGACTACATATATTAATTAGTTATAAACTTACTCACCCATCAGGTTGCTGGAGCACAGCTGATCTACTAAAACGCTGAACTTTCCACCGCTCATTTACGGGTGGCATATCTACCTAGGCCCGCTCATAAAATCCTATGAACCGCAACAAAATAGGCATAAAACATAGCAACGGCTCAAGTGGTTGTAGCCGTGCGGCTAGGTCAACATGCATCATGGAATCATATATCAAGATCTTCTGCTCTCTAAGACGCACTTGACATAAGACCCAATGTTCTTGATTAAGGCTACACGGTAGTAACACCTGCATTTCAAAACGTTAGTGCTATAAGATTAGTTTGGATAATCATATAATAAATATTAACCTTCGAACTACATTTACACTATCAACCCGCTACCACGGGGATTGATGCGTCTATCTGCCCACGACCGTACACAAGCCACTCTGAGGGTACATGGTTGTAACCGGATCAAATTTTACACCTCTGCTGATGTAATGTAGCCTATAATACATTGTCATCAAAGCCTGCATGATAGAAATTAAACATGTTATTACTGATCAACCGAACGCGACTTGAAATTGTAAATGCATAACTAACTTAAATGTAAATACTTACAAACAAAGAACTGTCATGGACAGTGTATCTACTGTCATCCACCTCATTCCACCATTTTTTTCGTAGGCACATCAAATAAGAATCAATGTGTTCATTAGTCAACCACATGTCTTCATTCTCGAGGGTGACCAATATGGTCGGTATCACACACCACCCACAACGATCAACCGAACGCCTACATTAAAAAAAAAAAAAAGAATTAAGCATTATTATAAATTATCTTACATTAACAATTAGGATGCAGAAATTAGTACCTTTTTTTTTTTTAAATATACCTGAGATCCAAAGTGGTTGCAGCTTTATATTCATTATAGACCACTTCTACGGGATTTGTAACCTCTGTCACCTCCTCCGCCTACTGTTGGGCCACTGTCTTTTTCTTTTTCGCCGGCCTCATATCCGTGTATGACGTACGTAGAGGTGCTGCTGGCTTCGTTTTTCGTTTGTCCCATTCGAGGATGCTCTCGTCCTGCAGCTGTAAGTAAATTAAAAACATGTATGATATTAATATTTACAATTATATTTCAAAATGCAACATAATAGAGATACAAAGTTTACCTGGCCATGCTCCTGGAGTGACTGATGAGGTGGCTGTTGGTCACCTTGCTCCTCCTCCTGATGGGGTGACTGATGAGGTGCTTGATGGTCATGTATGTAAATTAAAAATATGTATAATATAAAAACATGTAAAAAATATTTCAGAATACAATATAATAGGGATACATAGTCTACCTGGACCTCCTCCTCCTCCTGCTGGGGTGGCTACTGGTCACTCTGCTCCTCCTCCTGTTAGGATGACTGTTGAGGTGGCTGCTGGTCACCTTTCTTCTCCTCCCGATGGAGTGACTGATGAGGTGGCTGTTGATCATCCTGCTCCTCCTCTTAATAGGGTGACTGATGAGGTGACTGATGGTCATGTATGTAAATTAAAAACATGTATAATATACAAAACATGTAAATTATATTTCAGAAAGCAACACAATAGGGATACATAGTCTACCTGGACCTCCTCTTCCTCTTACTGGGGAGGCTGCTGGTCACCTTGCTCCTTCTCCTACTGGGGTGACTACTGAGGTGGCTACTAGTCACCCTACTCCTCCTTCTGCTGGGGTGACTGATGAGGTGGCCGATGGTCACCCTGCTCCTCCTGATGGATGGCTGACTATCCTACATTGATAGGCGACCGACGGACACCCTCGTCCTGATGTGGTGGTAGTGACGGGTAATACATGTGCTCATCTCGGACAAAGCTCCCACCATCATCATCATCGTCATCATCGTCGTCGTCGTCTCATCATGCCCACCAACCGGAGACCTGAGAATTTTTAAATGCTCTTCCACCTGTCTTAGCCTCCTATCCATCTCCCTTACAATCTGAAAGATTGCCTTCTGCCTCTTATCCATCCTACTTAACTTCTTATGGGTTGTCTTCTGTAAATCCACGATAAACTCAAACAACCGCTTCACCTATTTCATAGAATTATATATATATATATATATCATTTTATATACTACCCTAAATTTAAAAAAAAAAAAAATTGATAGAGTTTCCTCTGTTTTTTGAGTATCCAGGGAAATACAACCTGCATATTTAAATAAATTACACTTCGTCTATCATTTTTAGAGACTCCGTCTCTCTTTCATACTCCGTACTACTACACAACATGTCCACATCATTTGCATTTACTACAATGGAAATTAATTGAATAATATTATTCTATAAATATAATATTCATACCTCATAATCTATGTGTCGTACATCATGTGCCTTTTTTGTCCGAAACTCTGACAAGGTATCCTTTGATTCGGATTGCACGCTTCGGACGTCTTTAAGTGGCTGATCGTCACCCTCCACCTCATCATCATCCTCTCCCTCCACCTCATCAACATCCTCCATCTCATCCTCATCCCCTACACCATCATCCAAACCATCGTTATCGTCGGCCTGGTCATCATCATCATCATCATCATCACTCCCCTCGCCACCATATTTATATACTTCATCATGAACCATATGATTCGGATTAAAAGATTTCTAATAATCCATCTCCCTCTCGACGTTAGTAGGCTCCAAGGTTTGCCTAATGCCAACTATCTGCATTATATAAATATATTTAGTTATACTATAATTATATACTTAATATAAATAACGATAGTTATAACAAACAAATAATTGACACAAATTTAGGTTATATTCGCCACTTACCCAAGGGGGGGGGGGGAAATTATCTAGGCTGTGTATATTTGTCAGTGTTCTCTTCAGTGATCGTCTCATACATCTTGGTAGATCATTTTGGAGGTTCAGGTTCTTTTTTGCTATCTTCTCTTGTAATACTAGGAACACCTCCACTAACCACCACTATAATGTAAAAATGATTAAACAAAAAACATACATATAGTTAGTATAAATATTAGTTAACCACTATTATAATAGAAGGAAGCAATAAATATTGAAAATATTAGTTATACATGAAATGCCAACACATAGCCATAAATATTAATGGTTCTTGGCGGATTTCTGATCCGCTCTTCATTAAGTGCCTTATCGAGACAGGACAACAGGACACTATAGCATAATGTGCCCCAAGGGAATGTCTTCCACCTCTCTGTATTCTCAATCAGGACCCACATAAATGAATAAATCCTAGCCCTATCATCCAGTCCTATAAAGAGATGGAAAACAATCCTTACATTCACCAATTTCAAAAGATCTTCATTATCTATTGGATCCTGGCCTGCACGGTCTCATTGCCCATTATGACTTCTTGCCTCAAAAAATGTGACCAACTCCCTCACCTCCGGTAACACTCCATTAAACATTCACCATAGGAGACCGTTTTGATCATTTGGCACTATTTCAAAGATTTTACGGTCGATGCCCCCAAAAGGAAGTCCGGTCACCAACAAAAACTCTTATTTCTCAAACCTATATCTTCTTCCCCTAATTTCAAACCACCTCTTATCACGCCGTGCATCCGTGACCTTTAACTCTCTAGCAAGCACCCACAAAATCACAGAACCAGCAGCTGTATTATTGGTTATCTTTAAAATATGTCCGAATGGACATTCTTCCATGAACCGATCGTATAGATTTCTTCTATTAATAACGGCAATTATCTTGTTAACCAATCTTTGACCAATATGTGTGTTCCCGCTCGTATGTGTTCCAATTGTTTGTGAACTATATTTATAGTTGAAATCCATCTGTAGGAAAGAAAAACAGTAAAGAAATTGGTTTTTGAAAGAATACCTGAAAAACTGAATCAATTTTTGAAGGAATCTGAAAAATCGGTTAATGAAATCGATCGATTTTTAAAGGCATCAAAAAAACCGGTTAATGAAATCGATCGGTTTTTCACTTCAGTTTTCCATGATCGGTTTTTCAGATCGGTTTTCCACTTCGGTTTTCCATTCGGTTTTTCATGATCGATTTTTCATATCGGTTTTCCACTTCGATTTTCATGTTCGCTTTTTTAGATCGGTTTTCAACCTCGGTTTTCCATTATCGATTTTGAAGATTGATTTTTCACTTCGGTGACCAGAAAAATCGAAATGAAAAACCGATCGTGGAAAACTGAAATGAAAAACCGATCATGGAAAATCGAACTGAAAAACCGATCGTGAAAAACCGATCCGATCTCAAAAACCGATCGTGGAAGACTGATCTCAAAAATCGATCCGATCCCGACGACTCTTCTTTAGTCGGAATTGGCCATTTTCAACACAAAAACGACCAAACACAATCAAATCCAACCTATTCTAAACCTAATAATCCTAAACTAACATCTATAACACAACAAACATTTCAAAATCCCAAATCTCAATAAAAAAAAAAATACAATAAATATATCAAAATCTAACCTTCGCACTTTCTATAGGTTCGCCAACGGTAGAAGCTGCTCAGGGAAGGTCGGTAACGTTGCGGGAATGGCCGAAAATGTCAATCTCTCCGTCAAGTCGTGATCGGGTTCGGGCTTGCCAAAAACCGGTGTGCTTTTGAGTGAGAAATCGATGGAACTGATTTCCATCGATCGATTTTGGGGTATATATATGTAGGGGCTTAATCGTAATTTCACATTTCAGTTTTTCGTAAATTTTAAACTGTTCAGGGTTTTTTTGTAAAAATATCCAGGGGCATTTTGGGTAATTTAGGTATACCATCAAATATATTTGTTTGAAGGGTTAAAAACAATTTTTTTAAAAAAATGGGTAAAAACAAATTTTACCTTTTTTAAATGAGTATTTTTTACAATTTCCATGAATATTTTTTATTTATGGTGGAGGGGGGATGAGATATTTAATGGGATGTTTTTTTATTTTTTATTTATTTATGGTGGGGATGTGATGGAAATCCGAAAAATTTATAATTTTAATTCTTAATTGACATAAAATTAAAGGATTAATTTTTTTTATTAACCTATTTTAATCTTTCTTGAGATTGTACTTTATTTAACTGTAGGTGTCATATTTTTATATTCAGGGTTTGCATTAGGCAGGGAGATTTTTTTTTTTTTTAATTAATTTATGGTAGGGGAGGGATGATAATGGGAGCATGTGAATCATTTGCATGTATTGTGATAATACACGGGATGAGATCCTATAATAATATAAAGTTCAAAAACATTTGTATGTATTGTAATAATATACACAGGGTGAGAATCAGGAAGGCAAAGATGGATCATACTTACATTACTACATGAAAGAAAATCAAGACAAGCCAGTTGAAGATGCACGAAATCATGCTATGGACAAGATTTCAGATGCTTGGAAGTGCCTTAAGAAGGAATGCCTCTCCCCGAACCTGTTTTCAACATCTTTCAATAGAGCTTGTCTTAATCTTGCAAGAATGGTTCCATTAATGTACAATTATGATGACAACTAACGGCTTCCAATCCTTGAGGACTATATCAAGACCCTTCTGTTTGAAAACACACCTACTGGAGGAGTATATTAAGTTTCTATGATTTCTCCTATTCAATAAGGAAATAGACCAATGTATGAGCTAGTATTTGGCATAAAAAAAAAAAAAAAAGAATAATTATTGTCAAACTCAAACTTTTATCTAAAATATTCCCCAAGATGCTCTAGTAGATTTGGACCTTGTTGGTTGCACTAATGTGGTCTTTTAAGCAATAGAATGTACTATACTACCTTATGTATGAAATGTCTTATTTTGATATATGGACTCAATTCATAGATGCACTAGGGTCTAGTATAGTTTATCTTCTTATCTGCATTTATTGATGAAATTGTTTGACAATCAATGAAGCTCAAAAAATTTCCACCTCTCATTGAGGTTTGATTATAAAATCTTTAAACATAAAAAAAAAAAAAAAAAAAAAAAAAGGAAAAAGATTATTTAAAAAAAAAGGGGAGAGAGAGAGAGAGAAAAGTAAACCAATCTTTTCATCAACTTTAAGGGGATTTGGGATATTATAACTTTGAACCATCAAATGATAAGCTAATCAAAGTTTTGACATGCATATGCCAGTTGTATTAATGACTATCAATAATAATGCTATATATGAAAATTATAACTAAACTTTTTAATATTCATACTTTTTTCTTTTATTATAATGGTGTAAGGTGTCTTCGAACCTATTTTCCATATCTTTCACTAAGGCTAATTTGGATATGTTTGTTTGATCATCGAGAGAGGCTTTCAAATACTTTAGAATTGTCTGATTAAATATAAAAAAAAATTATCTTTTGCATGAGGAGAATAAGTTAATTTAATAACTCAAGTGAAATTATGTGCCTAGATGTTTGTCAATTATTGATTTCTATTACTTTTATTTTGCTATTTAAATTTTCTGAGTTTAGTTCCTCAATTAATCAATCAATCTCAATAGTTTAGATAAAGCTGATTTTAATCAATTTTGGTATTTAATTCAATGCTTGTATTGTGCCTATGGGTTTAACCTAGACTTGTTATTATTTACAATTAAACAGTGTATACTTGCACGTATCTAGCACATTTTAAAACTAGCTGGTCAGGTTTTTGGTGTTGTTGTCGGTGACGGTGTGTCAAATTTTAGTTTTAATATCAATACTAGTTAAAGTAATTTTAATTTAGATAAATTTTCTTTTTCTTTTTCAGGTATTTTCGAGCTTTGTATGCAAAGATCAAAAAGTGCTAAACTGTTACCATTTGATAGTGAAATTGAAAAACACTTGGGACTATAAGGAAAGCTAAGAGACTTAAAGAACCAAGAGTCAAAGTAAGAGATAATCAGAATCCACCTAAAGCACTAAAAGTGTTGAAAGGTTATATGACACCTTTGGTTGAAGGAATTCATTAAAGTATTTGTCATTCGACAGTGGTAACGAACAACTTTGAAATCAAGCCAAGGATTATCCAAATGACCTAGAATTCAATGCAATTTAGAGGCTTAACACATGAAGACCCAAATGATCACATATCTAACTTCTTGGAGATTTGTGATACATTTAAGAGCAATGAAGTTTCTGATGATGCAATAAGGTTGCAACTCTTTCCATTCTCATTAAAGGACAAGGTGAAAAACTGACTGAATTCACTTTGTCAAAGATCGATTACAACTTGGGACATCATGGCTCAAAAGTTCCTAGCTAAGTACTTTCCACCAATCAAGATGGCAAAACTAAGGAATAATGTTATTACTTTTGTACAAACAGATAGGGAGTCTATCTTTGAAGCATAAGAGAGATTCAAGTAGCTACTAAGAAAATGTCCTCATTATGGGATACCACAATGGCTCCAAGTTTAAACATTCTACACTAGTTTGACAGAGAATACAAGAGCTACTAGTGATGCAACGGTTGATAGAGCATTGATGAGCAAATCGTATGAGGCTTCTTATAATTCGTTAGAAGACATGGCATCTAATAACAACTAATGGACTAATGAAAGATCGACACCAAGGAAAGTAGCGAGGATGCATGAATTAGAAGCAATCATAGCTTTAACTGCATAGATGTGTAATACCCTCTCCCGATTTTACTGTACTTATGTACGAAATAATACATTGTATTGGTGTGCACTCTCTAATAAAATAATAAAAAGAATTTTAAGGCGTTCTAAGATGAAATTAAATTTTTATAAAATTTTTGGAAGGATCAAAAATAAATTTGAATTATAAAAAGTTGAAGGACATTGATGGAATAAAAGACTTTTATAGAAGAGTGACAAAATTATAAATAAAGAGAAAGATCAAGGACACTAGGAGAAAGTAGAGAATTCTTTAGAACATGACAAAATCGTAAATTTAGGAAAGTTTAAAGGTAAAAAGTGAGCTTGACCTACGCTTATAAATATAGGGGTGTGGTGAGAGTTGCCGTGAAAGATAGAAAGTGGAAGAAAGATCTAGAGAGAGAGAGAGAGAGAGAGAGTTGTTGGCTGAGTAAAGGGAGCAGATTTGCAGCTGCATCAAGCTGATTTCTATCGGTTTTGAAAGGAAATCAAGCAATAGAAAGATGAAAAACGGCTCTAGGAGTATTATCAAGCCAGATCCGATAAGAACTAAATGGTAAGAGAAAGTTTTCATGGTTTTATTTTAGTACAAAATCTATCAAGGGCTATCAATGGATTGCATTTGTTCTAATAAGATTCTCGTGATTAAATCTGGAGATTTAAGCATCAAACGAGTGGGAAATCAAGGCAAAAGGTTGGGGAGGAAATCTGGTAAGTGAAATAAATAAAGAAATAAGTTGATTTGAAAAGTTTGTTCGTGGTTTAGGATGATTGAGTTTTCGTCGCAAAACCTGTTGAGGTTGCAACCTAGTTCAGGTTATGAAAATGGTGAAATGATGTTGAGCGTATTTACGTGGAATTTGATGAAGACGGGTTCTATTAATGTTGTAAGAAATGTTAGAAATGAGTTCGCATAAGTTAGGACGGGAGCTCGCTGAAGTGCGAGCTGGATGACATCCTCAGCCCATTTTTAGTACTGGTCAAATTGGATTGAAGCGCGAGCTTGCAAAAGTGAGCTGGGTGATGTTGCAGCCCTCTATAATACCTGTCTGACTTAGACAAAGGCAGAAGCTCACAAAGGGCAAACTAGGCAGTTGTGTGTGTGTGAATCGAGTTAAGTTAGACGAAGTGAGAGCTCGCTAAAAGGATGGGTTGGACGAGCTGGGGTACAAGCTCGTAGCTCGAGCTGGACTAGTAGAACTACAGTTCGTAACGGCTTGGGTGAAATTATAAGTTATAAAGATAATAGAAATGACTAGGAATTGAGATGTGTTACATGTATGAATGTTGTAAGTGAGATCGCTATTTTCTATAAATGTAGGTGACCAGCGAGCTGGCGGAGATCGCTGAAAAAGCTGATTGTTAGTGAACTGGACAACAAGCTGTAAATGTGAAAATATTTTAAATATTTTTTAGTTTCCTTTGCAAACTATTATAGATTTTCATTACTTATTCTTTTTAGCTTATCAATGATTTATCTTTTAACATGCAAAGAAACAGTTTATGTATAAGATGGTATACAAAGTTTATTAGTATATTTTATGAAAAAGAGTTTGAAATTGAACTATAGAAAAAGAAAAGATTTTCAAAAACTAGTGGACGACCTAAATTTATAGATAAATAGATTTTGTAGCTTTAGACCCGGTCGGTATATCCTGTAGTGCATGATAAATGTTGAGAGGGCTAGTCCTACTAACATCGGGGGGATCAAGTTTGTCATGTTTGTTGTGTTGCCTTCTGCACTTGTGGAGTATTATCTCGCTATACGGTGTGCGATGGTAATTCTGTCACGTAATAGCGAGATGTCTTTGTAGATTTGTCATGTTGTGCGATGCTAGCTTTTATGCCATATGACCCCCCACACTGAGCAGAGCTAGTCTGACTGCTCATGTGGTTGTAGCTTCCCTTAGGTTCCCCATTGGTGCAATTTATAGAAAGATAAACATACCATTAAAAGTGAATTTTAGAAAGAAAAATGTTTTAGAAATATTTTAGAAAACTATGAAATATTTTAGCACTTTATCAAAGCTTTTGGAACTTTAAAGTAAATTTATAAAACCCAAGTTTTTAGAAATAAATTGTTTTGAAGAAAAATATTTTGAAGAAAATATTTTTCGGGAGGTAAATTCTATAAAAAATAAATTTAAATAGAAACACTTACGCACTTACTGAGCTTTGTATCTCATAATGTTTTTGGTTAGGTACCAATTTGCCTCATTCAGGTTAGGTGGAACAAGACGTTCGACGATGCTGCATAGTTCTTTTATAAATATTATGACTTGGATTTTTAACTATGCAATTGTGAAAATTTTTTATTGTGAATAAATTGCAAAACTTTTTATGCTAAAGATGATGCATGCAAGTTTAAGATATTTAAATATTAATGATGATACTTTTAGTTACATTTTTATTCCACTTTAAAAATTAGAAATGAAATTTCAAAATGTATAATTTTTATATTTAACAAATCATTAATAGTTATGGATTCATTCCACGACATCCTTTTGAGTTTTATTATTTAGACTTTAGAAGGGTTTTATGGGATGCCTGGCAGGACCGTTGGGTTCAATAGAGGGAATCCGCATGAGGTCTTGTCAAGATGTCCGCTCTTACTAAGAGGGTTAATTCATTAAGCATGAATATAAGAGAAGTGAATGTTATTTAAAGTTTATGAGGAAATCATGCAATAGATAGATGTACGAACACTCAAGAGTTAGTTCAATATGTGGGGAACTTTAACAGAAATAGCAATCCATTTTTTAGCACCTACAATCTAGGATGTTGTGTTCTAATTTTTCTTGGAAACAAAATTCGAAACAAGCTCAATAGATGAAACCTTCATTTCCATTAGGCTTGTATGGAAATCAACAACAACAACAATTCCATCCACAAAAGAAAAAGCAAGTAGTAGAAGACATTCTTTTATAGTACATGTCTAAGAATGATTCACTCATGCAAAGCTAGTAAACCCTAATATAGAATCAACAAGCTTCTATCAGAAATTTGGAAATGCAATTGGGATAGCTAGCTAATGCATTTAATACTAGGCCACAAGGAGTTCTTCCTAGTGACAGAGTAGAACCTGAAAAAGGATGGAAAGGAGCAGTGCAAGGCAATCACTTTATGAAATGGTAAGAAGATAGCAAAGAATGATTATAAAAGTGTTGTTGTACCTGAACCCATTAAAGAAGAAAAGGTTTTAGGAAAGGAGACTTAAGAAGGAGAAGAACAAAAGCAAAGCATGATGAAATGAGAAAACCTAAATCATCGCCTTTAGTACCATTGGTATCTTTTCCTTAAAGGCTAAAGAAATAGAATGATCATAGAAGTGGTGTTGTACCTAAACCCATTGAAGAAGAAGAGAGTTTAGAAAAGGAGACTCAAGAGGAAGAAAAGTAAAAAACAAAGCAGGATGAAATGGTAAAACCCAAATGATCGCCTCTAGTACCACCAGTACCTTTTCCTCAAAGGCTGAAGAAACGAAAGCTTGATAAATAGTTCTCAAAGTTCTTAGAAGTATTCAAGAGATGGCATATTATCTTACTCTTCGTAGAAGCATTAGAACAAATGCCAAGCTCTGTGAAGTTCATGAAAGAGATATTATCTAAGAAGAGAAAATTGGGAGATTTTGAGATAGTTTCTCTTTCCAAAGAATGCAAATACTACAAAAAAATTACCTCCAAAGTTGAAAGATTCAGGTAGTTTCAGTATTTCATGCAAACTTGGTGAGTACTTCAAAGGAAAGGCTTTGTGTGACTTGGGAGCAAGTATCAATTTGATAACTTTATCTATTTACAATAGATTAGGATTGAGGGAGTTGAAACCAATGTCAATCACTTTTCAACTTAGTAATTGAACTTTCAAAAAACCTAGAGGTGTGATTGAGTTTGTGTTAATGAAGGTGGACAAATTTATTTTTTCCTACTGATTTTGTTATTCTGGATATGGAAGAAGACAGGAAAATTTCAATCATCTTAGGAAAACCCTTCTTGGTGATAGGAAGGACTTTGATTAATGTTAAAAAAAGATAGTTGACTATTAGAGTTCAAGATGAAGAAGCAACTTTCAATATTTTCAAGGCCATGAAATTCCCTGATGACATAGATGAATGCTTTAAAGTGGAATTGATGGAGGAATAGATGTAAGAAGTGTTCAATGAAGATCATCCATTAAATCCTTTAGAAGCTACTTTGGTTAAGTCAGGAAAGGGAAGTCGAAGATCTAGAGGACTATGAAAGGGAGTTGGAAGCAGCTCCAAAGAAAGAGAATCTGAAAGATCAATCTGTGCAACCATTGATGTCAACTAATGAGCTTAAGCCATTAGTTCAAAAACCACCAGAATTGGAGCTCAAACCTATACCAAATCATCTAAGATACGCATCCCTTGGAAAAGCCTCTACTTTGCTAGTAATCATTTTAGTTGATTTGGATGAACTATAAAAAGACAAGATCTTGAGAGTATTAAGGGAGAATAAGCTAGCCTTAAAGTGGACCATTGTAGATACTAGAGGAATAAGTCCTTCATTTTGTTTGCATAAAATTTTGTTAGAAAATGACTACAAACCTACCATTCAACCATAGAGGAGATAAATCCCAAGATGAAAGAAGTTGTTTGGAAAGAAATAATCAAGCTTTTGGATGCATGAATTATTTATCCTATTTCAAACAGCTTATGGATTAGTCCAATACACTGTGTACCAAAGAAATGAGGGATGACCATGGTGACAAATGAAAAAGATGAACTTATTCTGACAAGAGTTATAACTGGATGACATGTATGCATGGATTACAGAAAGCTCAACCAGGCAACTAGAAACGATTGCTTTTCCTTACCATTCATTATTCAAATGCTGGATAGGTTGGTGTCATGCTTTCTATTATTTTTTGGATGGATATTCAAGTTACAATCAAATTGCCACTGCTCTAAAAGATTAGGAAAAGGCCATATTTACATATCTTTATGGCCACTTTATCTATAGAAGAATGTCATTTGGATTGTGTAATGCTTCTATAACATTTCGAAGATACATGATGACAATTTTTTCTGACATGGTTGAAAATTTCTTGAAGTCTTTATGGATGAATTTTCAATATTTGGAGACACGTTTGATTTATGCCTACAAAATCTAGAGAAAGTGCTTAAAAGATGCGAAGAAACATCTAGTGCTCAATTGGGAGAAATAGCATTTCATGGTGCAAGAAGGCATTGTCTTGGGGCACAAGATTTTAGCAAGGGGCATTGAAGTCGACAAAGCAAAGGTTGAAGTAGTAGAAAAACTTCCTCCACCCACATCAGTTAAGGGCATTAGAAGTTTTCTTGGGCATGTAAGCTTCTGCAAAAGATTCATTAGAGATTTCTCCAAAATTTCTAAACCTTTGTGTAATCTTTTAGAGAAAGATGTGCCTTTTAAGTTTGATGAAGAATGTCTCCAAGCTTTTTAGATTTTGAAAGAGAAATTAGTCACAACACTAGTCATTGCAGGCCTTAATTGGAGTAGTCCATTTGAAATCATGTGTGACGCTAGTGACTATGCTGTAGGAGCAGTCCTTGCACAAAGGAAAATGTGAGTTTTTCACACCATCTATTTTGCAAGCAAGACTTTAAATGAAGCCCAAATGAACTACACTACCACAGAAAAATAATTGCTTGCAGTAATCTTTGCATTTGAAAAATTCAGGCCATGTGTGACGCTAGTGACTATGCTGTAGGAGCAGTCCTTGCACAAAGGAAAATGTGAGTTTTTCACACCATCTATTTTGCAAGCAAGACTTTAAATGAAGCCCAAATGAACTACACTACCACAGAAAAATAATTGCTTGCAGTAATCTTTGCATTTGAAAAATTCAGGCCATGTTTGATAGGTGCAAAGGTGGTAGCGTAAAAGAAGGATGCAAAGCCAAGATTAATTGGATGGGTACTCTTTTTGCGGGAATTTGATCTTGAAATTAGAGACAAGAGGGGTACAGAGAACCTGGTGGCAGATCGTTTATCGAGACTACAAAGAAAAACTGAAGATAAAACCCCGATTAATGAAAGTTTCCCCGATGAGCAATTATTTTCGATTGAGGAAGAAGTCGTACCCTGTTATGCTGATTATGTAAATTACATAGTGAGCAATGTGCTACCACCAAATTTGACATTTCAGCAAAAGAAGAAGTTCTTGCATGATGCAAAAAGATAATTATAGGATGAGCCCTATTTATTCAGGCAGTGTGCTAACCAAATGTTGAGAAGACGTGTGCCACTCGAAAAGACTGTGGATATTCTGAAGCATTACTATTCATCAGATTGTAGAGGACATTTTGGAGGAGAGAGAACTACAAGCAAAATTGGATTCTAATGTTATTAAAGGGTGTGCGAAGATTTATTTAATATTGCGATCCTTGTTAACAAAGTCGGGAACATTTCAAAGAAAAATGAAATGCCTTTGCAAAATATTCTTGAAGTGGAATTGTTTGACGTGTGGGGAATTGATTTCTCCCATCATCATTTATAACTGAATGCATCCTAGTGGCAGTAGATTACTTGTCCCAGTGGGTAGAGGCAGGTGCAACACATACCAATGATGCAAAAGTGGTGATTAAGTTTCTTAAAAAAAACATATTTTCAAGATTTGGTACACCAAGAGTAATCATTAGTGATGGTGGTTCACATTTTTGTAATAAGCAATTGGAAGCTCTGTTGAAGAAATACGGGTCATTCATAAAATCACAACACCGTACCATCCTCATGGGCAGGTGGAAATCTCTAATTGAGAATTAAAGAGCATCTTGGAGAAAATTGTGAATAATTCTCGAAAAGATTGGAGTCCTTGATTGGATGATTCATTATAGGCATGTCGAACAGCTTTCAAGACTCCAATAGGCATGTTACCATTCCGCTTTGTTTACAGTAAAGCTTGTCATTTACCAGTAGAATTGGAGCATCGAGCTTATTGGGCAAGCTGCGACTCGCGCTGACAGTAAAAAGATGAGCAGGTCTACATCCTCGCATTTTTGGCCTAAACCCGTGCCTCTCACTCATCTCTTTCAAGTCAGCCATGCCATGGAACTTCAAGGTTTACCTTAGGTTTTATAAAGGACTAAGGTAGGCTTCATTCTCTTCTCATTTCATTGATTTTTGAATTTAAATTGGTGAAAGTCAGGGCATTTGAGATTGGGGGTTTGTAAACAATGATTTGAGAAATGAGGTTTTGGGGTGATTTCTATTGATTAGGAGTGATTGTGGTTGGTTTGTGATTAAAGTGTGCGGAAATTTATTAGAAGAATTGTGAGTTTTGTAGTGCATAGCAACTGTTTGACAGAAGGTCACAAAAAAAGTGTGAGTGCGAGTTGTTTTTGCTAGTACGAGTGTCAAAAACAAGAAGCCTTAGTGATCGTTAGTCATGGTACGGACGAGAGACAAGGGCAGTAGGGCAAGCAGTTCTAATGATCCAACTAGAGAAAAGGAAATAAGAGAAAGGATTAGAAGACTTCAAAACAGGAATGTGGTGACCGAGCATGGGGTTAATTTAGAGGCATTGAGGAATACTTTTGTGTGTGAGCGAATTATAAATCGGGGTTGAAAAAAATTAGTAGATTCAAGTTTTATAACCCGGGGTTAGTAAAAGATTTTTACTTGGCTTTAATCCCTCAAGAATATAATCAGACAGGAAAGGTAGACGTGAGAGGAGTTACAGTTACAGTTATAGTTACAACAGAAAGGATCAACGAGTATTATGGGGTCCCAAATTTTGAGCTTGTGGATAGACTATCTGATGATCCTATGGTGAGAGGCCCGATGACTGAGCTTTGTCGTGTTACGAATGGATTGTGATCGTCATTGGGACCCAAAAGCACACCCTCTTGAGCATGCTCAACTGACAATGCATATAGCCTTTTTTAATCTTTTCATCACCTACAATTTGAACCTTACAAAGCACAACACCTCCTTATCAATCAGAGATGCGCATATTGTCTACTGTCTGGTTCGCAACTTGCCAATAGACATTGGAAGATGCATGAAATTTTCAGTGATAGATTCGGTGACTGATAATAGCCCAGAAAGATTTCTTTCTTTTGTAGGTATCATTTCCAAATTCTGTGAGGAAGATGGATTTGAAGGTGTACTTTTTGATCAAGGACAAGTCCTAGGGAGCCAAGATCCACTGACCCTCAAGTTGTACAATGCGTTGTACTCAAATAGAGGGTTTCAGAAGCTATCAACCAAGATAGAGATCAGAAATGTAGAAAGGGCTAGGAAAAGGCACGAGAAAGCAGCTAGACAAGCTCAGTAAGAACAACAACAGGCTCGGGATGACATGTTCAACATTGATATTGACATCTTACAAGAAAAAGAGCAGGTAACAGACTTTCCTTAACCATCCTCTCAAAATAATGTTGCAGCATTATTCGCAGAATTAAAGGAAACTCAGCAGACTATCATCAATAATCAACAGAATCTTCTTGTAGGTCAGCAAAGAGTTTTTCAAAGGATGGACACCTTTGCTGTTTACTTTAAAAGGCCTAGGAGTACATGCAATTTTTTTCCCACTCAATTACAATTATTATTTCCTAATCAGGTAAGTATTCATTTTCCCTTTATGTTTAGTATGTCTGGGTCTGTAAATAGGGGTCTCATGCCACTTGCACATTCATTCCAGCGAAAGTTACTTTTACTTTTTGAAAGAGTGATTGGTGAGTGGCATGAATAGAGTTTTTTTAGTCAGCAAAAGTCAATTCCAATTGTTCAGCAACATAGTTTCCGACAATCATGCTGAGTCCTCAAAAGAGGGAACAAGGAGGAACAAGAATCTCATTGTCATGCTGAAGGTAAAAAGAGGTCGTGAAAAGAGAGAATCCTCTTGGGTAGTTGTCAAGACTTATAATGTGATTGATATCTCCTCTGATAGTGAGAGTGATCCTTCGGAGGAATATTTCGGGGATCCTGATAAAGTAATGGAAGTCGCTGCACCAACAAAAGCACCTGCGGAGCAAATGCAACCTGCATTGGTTCCTACTCGAGCACCAGTTCCTGATTCAACCCCGGTTCCCAATTTTCTTTAGTTTAAGGGTCCAGTGCCTGTTCTCGATTCCCATATCTTGAACCATTCCAAGTTGAAGAAGCACCTGTTCAAGAGCCAATTCATGAACCAGTCCCTGCACCAGAAGAAGCACAAAATACTCCACCAGAGTATATCCCACAAGTGGTAATGATGGATTCTGTGACAGAGGATATTGCAGACTTAAGTTTGCAAGTTGCGGCTATGCAAGTGGAAATTCAATTATTGCATCAGCAACTAAGGCGCATAGTTGATTGCCTTGGTCGATTTGATGAGCACCACCGCCGTCATGGCAATGTCCATGTCTACACCTTGGAAGGACTTGCTGTCATCAGGACTCGATTAGGAATTTGAGGAGCTCAATTGGAATTTAAGTTTTAAGAATTTAGGAAATTAGGAATTAGGATTTAGGAGTTTAGAGTCTTAGGATTTAGTTTCAATTTTTTTTGCAATTTAATTTTGATTTGTTTTGGGATTTAGGATTTATTATATTTGAAATTTTAATTTAATTTTTAGTTTAGTTTAGTTAATTATTGTCTCTAATTGCTTTTATTTTGTGATTATTTTTATTTCTTTCTTGTTTTTATTTTTAATTTTTCTTGCCTCTATTTTTAACTTGAAACATTGCGAACAATGTTTAGATTAGGTTTAAGGGTGGGATTAATTTTTGTGAAAAATTAAAATTTTTGTTGAAACTTTTTGTTCAATTTTTGTTAATAATTTGTTCTAGTCTGATCAAGAGAGGAGTTATTTCATTCCTTAGATGGTTTTTTGGACTAGGAAAGAGCCAAGAAAGTTTGAGCCTAATTAAAGAATTTCAAAGACTTTAAACCTAGTTTGAGAGTAGAGAGAATTTCAAATGTGCATAGTCATAGTTTATTAGTAGAGACTACTCAAGTGAGAATTTTTGAGCCTAAAACATTTCAATTCTGAGGGGTTGTTTCTTTTTAATTCCTAAACACTTTTCATTAGCTATTTGTTGTCTAGATTGACCTCTATAGATTTTGCATTAGAAGGAGATAACACATTTTGCATTCATCAATTATTTGTTTTTCATGGGAAATTTAATGACTTCAGAGAAGTGAAGTTAGGTTATGTGTGTTTAACCAAATCAAAAAGCCTTAAACACTTTCCTTTCCTTGTGTTGTGTGCACCATTAGCCAATTTAAAAAACACATTCTTGAGCCTAATTATTTTGTTCACGACCTATAAAAATCCATAACCAAGCTTGTAAAACAATAGGGAGAAGTAAAAAAAAAATGGATGAAGTGAAAAATTAATTAAGTTAGTACTTATGAAAAATTATTGAAAATCATATTTGTAAGTACAAAAGTGAGGAAAAAAAATGAATGATGAAGAATGATGAAAAAGAATTGAGAAAGTAAAAAGCAAAGAAAGAAACTAATATGAAGAAGCTTATGATGTAGTAGTTGGTGTGAAGAAAAGTGAAAAGCTTAGGTGTTGATGAAATTTTTTAAAAAAGAGTTCGGTGCCTAAAAGATTCATTTTTGGAACTCATTATATGATCCTAAGTTCTTTTGATAAAACTACTATCTATCTGTTCTTTCTTTGAACCATTCACCCTTGGCCCCGTTATAACCAAATGAAAAAACTTAGTTGATTTATAGAGAAGTTGAGATATTTCATTGAAGTAAACAATGTCTGATGTGTTATCAATTTTTGATTCCTTCCATGAGATCCTTTGCATTATTAGCAATCTTTCTATTAGTTAATAGCATGTGTTGTAAAATTAATGTGATATTTTCTTGTGCAACCTCTACCTCATATGTATTGAAAGAGTGTTGAACCTAGATTTTGAGCGATAAAATGAGAGTTATCCGATAAGTTTTAGAGTCAAGGCAAAATATGGCCATGATATATATGTTTGTTATAATCAAAGCTTGAATTCTGGGCAACGAGTTGGAAAGATCTAATGATTGTGTGAGAATTATTAATGACTCAATTTTAGTCCAAACATAAGATTATGGGTGAGTTGATTTTTCTTGAAAATCTTATGAAGCAATTTGTTGATAGTTTTGGATGAAATTGTTACGTTTGTGGCTATCATAGTTGGTAAACTCTCAGGAGACTATAACTCCTCTAATAGGGACACTTAGGAGTGTAAAGGCTTGTAGCATATGTTAAATGTCATTGTGAAGACAAACGAAAGTGGTTGCATAAAATATAGTTTTTTTTTTTTTTTTTTTTTTTGTGTGTTTTGTGTTTTGTGTCTTAGATTTGATCGAGGATGAGCAAAAATTAGGTTTGGAGGTATTTGATAACAAAAAATGTTACCCTTTTTTGTACACATAAATAAAGCATTTGTAATGAGAACTTGGGTAATTTTTGATATTTCTAATGATTTATGAGATTTTGTGCAAATTTAGAGAAAATTTGGATAAATTGGAGTTAAAAAAAAAAAAAAAATCTAAGTTTATTCGTGCTTTTTCAGGAATTTTAGTTGAAGCAAAATCCTTTATTTATAAAGGTAGAATTCGATTCAGATTGGAAGATTATACAGAAGAAATTGATTAGGAATAAAAGTTTATTTGAAAGAATTTGAGATAGGATCGAATGTTGGAATGGATGAAGATATAATTTGTTGAAATAAAGATCAAATTTGGGTGAAGATAAGGATGGAAATAGAAGGATAAAAATGGAATTGGAAGAGTTAATTATCAGAGGAGAAATTGCAATCAAATGGAAGATGAAGAAGTTGATTTCTGGTCGAAAAGAATTACTTGAAAGTAGCAGCTAGTGAAAGAAAGATAGAAGTTTCACCAATTCACAGTGTTGACAAGAAGCGCTAATCGCTTGTTGTAGCCGTGAGAAGTAACAAAAGTTTAGAAGTCGTGACTTTTGACCGCAACATAGCTATAGGTTATTCGCGTGTGTTCTAAAGCCATGACTCTACCTATTTTGTTTTGGGTCTCTAGAAGACTACAAAGTTGATGTCATATGCAAGTACAACTCAATTAATGCGAAGAGATAAAAGATAAACACGAAATCAATTTTTTTCTCGAAGATATCTCTTTGGTCCCTAGAAAATTAAGTAGAAGTCCAATTTGAAGCTATAAATAGCACCGATTATCAGTAAAAAAATCATTAATTCATTTCTCATTTTCAGAGTAAGTTAGTGTCAAGTAAAAGGTTCTTGTGCAGTTCAAGCGAGGCAAATTCAAGGGTTTTCCAGTGAAGTTCAAGTGGAGAAATTAATTTACATTAATTTCTTTATTCTTTTATTATGGAATTTCCTCTTGTTTATTTTATTTGTCTTACTTTAACTATGTTGAACTAAATTCTTTTTATCTATGCTGCAATGTAGCTTGACCTACATTTTTAATTTATTTGATGATTCTTTAAATTTTATTCTTTGATTTTTATTTTCATGTTCTGCTTTATTGGATCTTAATGCTATCATTTAATAAGTCCATTAATTGATTAAACTTTATGGCCATAATACATTCGAGAGAGGTATTATGTGTTTAGAAATCAATAAGATAGCATAACTCTTATGGGATAGAGATATACTTGTAGGGGTTGTGTAATCGTGTATGGATGATTTATGCTTAATGAGTTTAGATTAATGATCCTATACTGAGATATAGTCAAATTAGTTAATTTGGATATGTTTGTTTGACTATAAAGAGAGGCCTTCAAATACTTTAGAATTGTCTGATTAAATATGAAATGAAAATTTATCTTTTGCATGAGGAGAATAAATTAATTTAATAAGTCAAGTGAAATTGCATGCCTAGATATTTATCAATTACTAATTTTTGTTACTTTTAATTTGCTGTTTAAATTTTCTGAGTTTAGTTCGTCAATTAATCAATCAATCTCAATAGTCTGGATAAAGTTGATTTCAATCAATTTTGGTATTTAATTCAAAGTTTATATCTGTCTCTGTGGGTTCGACCTAGATTTGTTATTATTTACAATTAGACCGTGTATACTTGCATGTATCGAGCACATTTTAGATGGTCAAGTTAACTAACCTAATTATATCTCTAAATAGGATGATTAATCTGAACTCATTAAGCATAAATCATCCACACAATTACACAGCTGCTACAAGTATATCTCTATCCCATAAGAGTTATGCTATCCTATTGATTTCTAAACACATAATATCTCTCTCGAACATATTATGAACATAAAGTCTAATTAATTAATGGGTCCTTATTAACTCATAGCATTAAAATCCAATAGAGCAGAAATGAAAGTAAAAATCAAAGAATAAAATTAAAAGAATCATTGAATAAATTAAAAATGTAAGTCAAGCTACATTGCCACATAGATAAAAAGAATTGAGTTCAACCTAGTTAAAGTGAGACAAATAAAATAAACAAGAGGAAATTGAAACTAATGTAAATTAATTTCTCCACTTGAACTTCATTGAAATCACCCTTGAATCTGCCTCACTTGAACTACATAAGAACTTCCCACTTGACACTAACTGACTCTGAAAATGAGAAATGAATTGATGATTTTCAATTGATAACTGGTGCTATTTATAAGCTTCAAATTGGACTTCCACATAATTTTTCAGGGACCAAAGAGATATTTTCAAGATATAAGTTGATTTCGTATTTATCTTTACCTCTCTGCATTAATTGAGTTGTAATTGCATGTAACATGGACTTTGTAGTCTTCTAGAAACTTAAAACAAAATAGGTAGAATTGCAACTTTAAAACATGTATGAATCACCAGCAGTTACATTGTGGCTTCTAAACTTTTGTCACTTCCTACGATTACAACCTGCGACCGACGCTCCTTGTGAATGCTGTAAATTGGTGTGACTTCTATGTTTCTTTCACAAGCCGTGACTTCAATCACTTCTCTTCGACCAAAAATCAAATTCTTCATATTTCGTTGAATTGCAATCTCTGTGTTGATAATTATCTTTTCCAATTCTATCGTTATCCTTCAATTTCCATCATTATCTTCAACAAATCCTATCCTTATCCAATCCAAAATTTGAACCTATCTCAAATTCTTTTAGACAAACTTTTATTCATAATCAAACTCTTCCGTATAATCTGCCAATCTGAATCGAATTCTACCTTTATAACTAAAGGATTTTGATTCAAATTGAAATTCTTGAAAAATCACAAATAAACCTAAATTTTTATTTGAACTTCCAAGTCACCCAAATTTTCTCTAAATCTGCACAAAATCTCAGAAATCATTAGAGTTACCAAAAATTACCCTAGTTTTCATTACAAAAGCTTGATTTATGAGTACGAAATAACAGTAAATTCTTCCGTTATCAAAGGCTTCTTTTAATCTTGCAAGATTGGTTCCTTTGATATATAAATATGATGACTGCCAACAGCTTTTGATTCTTGAGCAATATATTAAGTCCCTTCTCTTTGAAAACACACCTATTATAAAGTCCTAGAAAAAGTTCAGTCTCCATTAAGCTATGAAGTGAGTAACTACTGAAATGGCAAGAGCACAATCTTTTTATTGTTTAATAAGGAGAATGACTATTGTTTGTGCTAGTATGATTGGCCAAAGTGGAAGTTTCAAAAATGTTCTAATTTCAAAACTACAAATCGTTTTTATTGCCTCTAACAAAAATTTTTTTTTTTCAACCCTACAAACAAATAGATTGTACCTAACAACCTGTGATTCCTAAAATGTCCATATAAGTAAATACCTTATCATTAAAATTTCAAAAATACCATGACTGGAGGCTCTCCCGTCACAATAGACTACGACAGAAGGCTTTATCTTCATGGATGCTCCCAACGTGATGGAAGACTATTCCTTCATGCACCATTGTGAGAAGAGATTTTTATGTCATGTACTAATATGATGGAAGAGCCTCCCATCACACTGGTGTGTGATGGAATATCCTTCTTTTTTTAAAAAATCAAAAAGACCATAATAATCTTCTTTTGAAATTTTATGTCTTAGTTGATCCGTATGGGATCATGCTTTTTGAAAAAAAAAAAAAAAGTATGACTGGACAGCAAGTCATTGATTTTTTAGGCATGCGGATATCTCAAGAGACATATCAACCATGACCCCATCTGGCAAAGTGATTTTTAACTCTTCTGGATTCCCACCTTTCTCAAAAGCAAATTCAACAATTTCTTAACATTATTAACTTCATTTGAGGCTTTATTCCTTACGTGAATCGTCATACGACACACTTGTCTGTATTATTGAAAAAGTCTCCTCCCTCTTAGGGCCTAATGCATACAAAGGCAATCAAGTTTCTCAAGCAAGTGACGTAACATCTACCACCATTTACCATCCTATCAATGAGAAAGTAAATCGTACAAATAGATGCCACTAATGATTACTGGGGAGTTATCTTAATTGAAGAAAAAGATGGTAAGTAGAATTATTGTGGCCATGCTGGTTGACAATTCAAAAATGCCCAGAAACACTACCACACATTCTACAAAGAGATCTTAACGGTAAAAAAT
The DNA here is from genome assembly GCA_019925255.1 of Litchi chinensis. Classification (NCBI taxonomy): domain Eukaryota; kingdom Viridiplantae; phylum Streptophyta; class Magnoliopsida; order Sapindales; family Sapindaceae; genus Litchi; species Litchi chinensis. Next base: position 11,559,127 of record CM034469.1, on the reverse strand, counting down.
GAAATCTAAAAATTTGACTTTTATCTCAAAACTCGACAATTCATTGTGCAAACGGACAACTCATCTTCTCCTAAAATTTTAGAATTCAGAAATAAGATTCCTCTTAATCCTCAACTGCTAAAGTTAAAAGACTGGTTTTCAAGATATGACTTCACTATTCAACATGTGAAGGGATATGATAATATAATAGTAGATATGCTATCCAGACTATAGCAAGTCCATTTGATTTTCTCTACTAGGAAAATTCCTTTTGTCTACATGGCAACCTCTTCAACCTCATCACCATCAACTAACCTTTCAGCAACTAACACTAAAATCTAGCCACTTGAACTCCTCACAACCATACTTGTTGATCAACCATCCACTTTCACTCAAATAACCAACTTTGCAAAAACACACCTTCTAATCTATCTCTTCCAAATACAAGTTCAAGGTAATCATCACAAAATCACCATTCCATCAAAACCATTTCTTAATCCTTTCCACTTGACACCCTTTTCTACTTTTACTCCACAAGTCATGTAGTACCTTTGATGTCTGTTGATAGTTTACCAACATGCCATAATTTTTCCTCTTCAAGCTTTACACTCTCATCTCCATGAACCAGCTAATCAAGGTTCTTTCCTTTGGACCTTTCTACAATAGTTCGATTCTCTCACTCATTAGAGGAATGAGCTTACTAAGCTCATGGGATATTACAATATTTGAAAATTGGAACCACACATGGCTACTAAAGTCACATGTATTTGGATCTTACAAGGGCCCTATCATCATAATCCACATACCAGACTGGTCTAGACTGCCAATTTGAATTATGAGTGGTATACCACTTTTGACTATAACCAGCTATGCTTTACATTCCGAAATTCTCTTCTCAATTTCCTCTATGATGCTAATGGAATCATTACAGATGAACTCTTCATCATTCCAGATGTCCTACAAGATTCCTCACTGAGCTGGCATCCATTTCAGGATGCTTATCCAATAGACTCTTATGATCCCATGGAATTGGACACTTGGCCTTATAGAATTTGTAGAGCCTTCAACTCAGATGATGAAAGCCATGATAATTGCAATCTTGACACCACTCTATGAATCACGAAAGACTATCTCTTACCATTCAACCTATCATGATAGTTTTTACTTTCAAATTTCTCAGTTTGTAATCATATTAGCTTTTACTGTTTGTAATAATTCAAGTTTGCCATGTCAGTCAATCTGTCATAATTAAAGTAATAGTCATAATGTGTCGACCAGATTGTGATGAGTCATAATGTGTCAGCCAGCTTGTCATGTGTATGGGTCAGCTTATAATAATTTAAGTTTGTCATGTTGCTCTCTCTCCTTTTATATAAGCAAGAGAGATCATTTTTTATAGTATTAGAAGTTCAATAAAATCCAGTGTGTTTATAAGATCGATGGCTTTTTAAAATTCTCTCTTCCTAATCTTTGTCATATGTATTTTCCGGACTTATTAAATGGGCCGGTAAAACCCCAATAAGAAGGCCCAATAAAGGTCAAAGCCCAGTCCGTCAGATGAGGCCCATATGACTCTAAGCCCAAGTCAGCTTTTCAGCTCGCATAAATAGCTTCTTCAGATTATATCAATGAGCTCGCGTTAGCCAGGGTTCAGTTCGCTCCCTAAGTTCGCCTCATACGTAGCTCGCTATGCGAGCTCCAGTTCGCAGACCACCAGACCAACGTAGACACGTCAGCTCGCTCAGAAGCATAATGAATGTCATATCTTCTAGAACAAGCAGTTGCCTATTTCAACCGTGATTCTCTCTCCGAATATGGTAGTTACCCAATCAAACCGTGATTTCCTCATCAGATATGGAAGTCTATTCAAATTCAAACCGAATCATCATTATCCCTGATTTCATGGAAGCGGTTTCCTGATATTATTCAATATAATAGGAAGCGTAATTAATTCATAATTCCCTTCCTATTTTTTCTGATTTTATTCAAGTTATTTGGAAAGTGTAATTAATCCAGAGTTCATTTCCTAATTTATTGTTACCAGAATTGCAATGCCTCCTTCCCTATAAATAGGAGGCTAAAATCATTGTAACATCATCAGAGAATAATTAATAATATACTGTCACTCTGCAGAGATTAAGAGTTGGGCAGTCGTGGACGTAGGCTTTAATTGCTGAACCACATAAAAACTTGGTGTCTCTCGTTTAATCCTTGGTTCTTGCTTGTGTTATTTTTCTTGGTATTTGTACTTTCTCACATTGATTGCAGGTATTGGGTATTGATTTCTCGTTGACTGAAATCCAACGTCGACATTTTTGGCACTAGAAGGAGGGCCCAAACTGCAATCTTTTTCATCTCGGCTCATCAATTTCTGACAACATGACAAGGACCAGAACAAACAAGAATTTTGGAGATGATGACCAGGCTGAGAGCCACATGAACCAATCACAGCAGAACATACAGCATGCGCAAGACGCAACCATGCATAGTGCAGGCCCGTCCCATGGACAGACATTCGGTGCTGCGACAGGCATCCCTCCTCTGCCTCATCGTCAGACAGTTCCAATTGCCCCAATGGCCGAAGGACAGAATGTGCTGATCTAGAGACAAGAAGTACTAGAGCAGACGGTCAGACAACTCACAGAGGCCGTTAATATGTTGGTGCAGGCTCAGGTACAGAACATACCCAGGGTCGAAGTTCAAGCACCAAGGGATGTGCCCCGGCAACATGGAGCGATGCAAGAACCTGACAGGCTGGCAAGGGAAGTCCCGCGACCTGTAGGCTCAGCTCGCTCTTCCAACGCGTGTTCTAGAGCTCGTGGACACCCTATTCACGAAGAAAGGGAGGTTGCGCACCCAGATGGCCTGGTGATAAGATTAAGCCAAGATGGAAACCAGCGGGAAGAGGTTGGCCGTGATAGGGCCAGAGTTGCAGCTCGATGGTTTAACGGTGAGCATAGACAGGGAGGATCCCTTCAACCTAAAGGTCTATTCGAGGAAGACGAAAGGTATGACCCAGAGCACCCTGCCCCTAGTCATGATTACGGAAGGAGATATGAGCTCCGAGATCTCCAAGTAGAGGAGCTCCTCCAAAGGGTCCAGCAGTTGGAGGCACGACCTGGAGCCCCGGAGCAGCGTGGATACTACGGGGAAAGGACCCCCTTTACAAGGGAGATTGAGACACAACTCTCCCTCCAAGGTTCAAGATGCCAAACATCCAGCAATATAACGAGGACAGTGACCCCTATGACCATCTCGACGCTTTTAATGTCCAGATGGATTTGCAAACAGATAATTCCATGGTGAAGTGCCGAGTATTCCCAGCTACTTTGGGGGATATTCCGAGGACGTGGTTCAAGAATCTCCCAGCTCGCAGCATAGGAAGTTGGGAGCAATGCCAACAGAAGTTCGTTGCTCAGTACAGGGCGCTGAGAAAGCAGCTCGCTCCATCCTGCCACCTAGCCACCATCTTCCAGCGTCAGGGTGAGTCGTTGAAGGAATACATCACCAGGTTTAAACGCGAGGTCACAAATGTCGAGCATCCATCAGATGAAAGCATACTGACAGCGATCTCAACTGGGCTGCGCAGGGATGGAAAGTTGTACGAGAGCATTTACAAGTCCCCAGTGAAGGATCTGAGAGAGTTCTATGAGCGAGCTGCGAAGGAAATCAGGTGGGAAGAAACCTTCGGCCCGAAGAAGCAAAATCAGAAAAATGAAGCGGGCAATTCCAGCCAGCCAAAGAGGAGAATCAATGGCAGGAGCGAAGAAGGAAGAAATAATGGCTCAAATAACCTGATCGCTAAGAAGGCGAGAAGAGAGCCGAGATACGAGCGACCTCGACGTCAAGGTCGTTATGAAGGATACAGCGTCCTGACGATTTCACCAGACAGGATTTACGCTGCAGAAAGAAATAGGGAAGATTTTGGGAGGCTCAATCCCTTAAGGGCCCCAGTGCAGCAAAGGGATCAGAGCAAGTTCTGTGCCTATCATAATGAGGTCGGGCATAGTACTTCAGATTGTTGGGCGTTGAAGAACGCCATCGAGAAATTGATCAGGCGAGGTCGCCTGGGAGACTATGTAGCTAGACCTACAGACTCGAGACCTCCACAACAACGACCTCACCAACAACAACCAACACACCAGCAACAGCCCCAGCGAGCTTCCGAGCAAGGTCAGGAACCTGCGGTAAGAACCATTTTCACCATCCATGATGACCCCCATATCGCAGGTGATTCCAACAGATCGCATGAGAGATACGTCCGAGAGGCGAATCATTCTTTTCAGCTCAATGGGTCAGAAGGACTTGTAAAAAGGGCAAAGCCAACCTCGGACGAGATTGTGTTCACAGATGAAGATGCTAGAGGAGTGATCTGGCCTCATAATGACGCGCTGGTTGTATGAGCTAAAATCAGCAATGTGGAAGTTAGGCGCATCATGATTGATACTGGAAGCTCGATGAACGTGATGTATCGGAGTTGTTTTGATCAGATGGGGCTGCGAGCAGAACAAATGGCACCGTCCCCAGAGCCTTTATTCGGATTCACTGGAGATGCTATAATACCAGTGGGGCAGATTAAGTTGCCACTAACTCTAGGGGAGGCAGGTCGTCAGGCAACAACCCTGACAGACTTCTTAATAATTGACTGTCCGTCAACATATAATGTGGTCCTCGGGAGACCCGCCATGAACGAGTTGGACGTGGTTACCTCGACCAGAACTCTCACAGTCAAGTTTCCAACTCCTAATGGCATCGGATGTGTTCGAGGAGAGCAGCACTTAGCCCGGCGTTGCTATGAAGATGCTGTAAAGATGGGCGTAAGAGGAAAGAAAGTGAACGTGGTCTCGGGGGGCGAACCACGAGCTGTGACTGAGAAAGGAGTCAGTCACGACCTAGACCCTCGCGAGGTAGATGTAGACCGAGCCACTGGTCCAGTTGAAGAATTGAAAGATGTCCAAGTCAGCGAGGCAGATCCAGAGCGATGCTTGAAGCTGGGAAGAGGATTAGCTCCGGAACTGAGAGCCCAGCTCGCTGACTTCCTAAAGGCGAATTTGGATGTGTTTGCTTGGAACCATGAGGATATGGTGGGAATAGATCCAAAGGTAATGTCTCACAGGCTGAACATAGATCCTCATTTCAAGCCAGTTCGCTAGAAGAGAAGGGCAATGACAGGGGAACGTTACTTAGCACTAAAGGAGGAGGTAGACAAGCTGCTGGTAAACAAGTTCATCAGAGAAGCTTACTACCTGACCTGGGTCGCCAACCCCGTGTTGGTAAAGAAAAAGAACGGAAAGTGGAGAACTTGCATCGACTTCACTGACCTGAACAAAGCATGCCCGAAAGACAGTTTTCCCTTGCCAAGGATAGACTCGTGGATGCTACTGCTGGCCACGAGCTCCTGAACTTCATGGACGCATATTCGGGATATAATCAGATCCCAATGAAACCTGAAGACGAAGAGCACACCTCGTTCATGACTGATCGAGGATTATATTGCTACAAGGTGATGCCCTTCGGTCTGAAGAATGCTGGAGCGACCTATCAACGCTTGGTGAACATGATGTTTGAGGAACAAATCGGAAAGACCATGGAGGTCTATGTTGATGACATGCTAGTAAAATCCAAGCAGATAGGTGACCATGTTCGCGACCTGGGAGAGATGTTTCAGATTCTGAGAAGTTACCAGATGAAATTGAATCCGCTCAAGTGTGCGTTTGGTGTAGCTTCTGGGAAGTTTCCCTGCTTCATGGTCAACAGTAGAGGAATTGAAGCAAACCCTGAGAAGATCAAGGCATTGATCGACATGAGATCACCAACCAGGGTGAAAGACGTACAGAGCCTCAATGGCCAGGTCGCAGCATTGAGCAGGTTCATTTCGAAAGCTACGGACAAGTGTGTCCCCTTCTTTGATGTTCTGAAGAAAGCAAAGAGCTTCGAGTGGACTGAACAGTGTGAACCAGCTTTCCAGCAGTTGAAGGAATATATGGGGCGAGCTCCACTTCTCTCCAAACCCAAAGAAGGAGAAAAACTGATTTTATACTTAGGGGTGTCTCAGCAAGCTCTAAGTGCCGCATTGGTGAGGGAAGAAGAAAAGACGCAGCTTCCAGTCTACTATGTAAGCAAACGGCTACAAGATGCTCAAACCAGGTACTCGCAGATGGAGAAGCTCGCTTATTGCCTGGTGATCGCATCAAGGAAGCTGCGACCTTATTTTCAAGCTCATACCATCGAAGTCCTCACCCAATACCCGTTGAAGCAAGTCTTGCAGAAAGTGGACACCTCAGGTCGCCTGTTGAAATGGGCAGTGGAGCTCGCACAGTTTGATATTCAGTTCAAGCCAAGGACGGCTATCAAAGCCCAAGCTCTGGCAGACTTCATTGCGGAGTTTACGGGACCTGCGGATGATGAAGCTGAGTCTTCTGAAGGTCCAGCTTGGGAGCTTTATGTTGATGGATCATCCAGCGAGCAGAAGGCTGGAGCAGGGATTCTGTTGATCAGTCCTGAAGGCCACAAAATCCTTTGTGCTCTGAGGTTTGGCTTCCAGGCGACAAACAATGAAGCTGAGTACGAAGCTCTGCTCGCGGGACTGCGTTTGGCTAAAGAGATGCGAGCCGATCGCTTGAAAGTCTTCAGTGACTCACAGCTCATTGTCAGCCACGTATTAGGGGAATATCAAGCCAGAGGACCAAAAATGGCCCTTTACCTCCAGAAAGTTCACGAGCTGCTAGGTGCATTTCAAAAGTATGAGGTGAAACAGATTCTACGAGCTCAGAACTCGCATGCTGATGCACTAGCTCGCCTCGCGACTACTCGAGATGCAGATTTCCTTGGGGCGATCCCGGTTGAGTTTCTACCAGCTCCAAGTACGGAGAAAAAGAATGTGACGATGACCATAATTGTGCAGCCAGACTCTTGGATGAGCTCAATTCTCAAGTATTTGCATGATGGTAAGCTGCCAAGCGACAAACTGGAAGCTCGGCGTTTGCGAGCTAGAGCAGCCAGGTACTGCATCTATGATGATGCCTTATACAAGAAGGGGTTCTCAGCTCCACTGTTAAGATGCATTGATGGCCCTGAATGTGAAACGGTATTGAGGCAAATACATGAAGGCCACTGCGAAAACCACGCTGGGGGGCTGTCTCTAGCCTAGAAGGCACTTCGTCAAGGCTTCTACTAGCCCACCATGAGGCAGGACGCCATTAATTTAGTGAAGAAATGCGACAAGTATCAGAGGTTTGCCCATGTTCCGCGAGCTCTACCAGCTTACATCCAACAGATGGTGAGCCCGTGGCCCTTTGCGATTTGGGGGATGGACTTGATCGAACCCCTACCGATGGCTCGTGGAAGATGCAAACATGCAGTGGTCGCAGTGGACTACTTCACCAAGTGGGCAGAAGCAAAGGAGCTAGCTGAAATCTCCACAACAAAAATTGAGAAATTTGTGTGGAGCAACATTATTTGCAGATTTAGAATCCCACAGCAGATCGTGACAGATAATGGAACCCAGTTCGCTAGCGACCAGTTTCTTAGGTTCTGCAGCGACCTCAAAATTGTGAAAAGTTTCTCAGCAGTGGACCATCCGCAAGCCAATGGCCAAGTTGAAGCTGTTAACAAGATCATCAAGCAGACCCTGAAAATGAACCTGGAAGCAAAGAAAGGAGCATGGGTAGATGAGCTTCAAAAAGTATTGTGGTCTTACAGAACCACAGCTCGCAGCTCTACTGGCAAAACCCCGTTCTCAATGGTGTATGGGTCTAAGGTTATGATCCCGGCTGAGTTTGAAGTCACCTCGCAAAGGAGAGCAACCTTCAATCCAAATGACAACGATCAGCTACTTGCAACAAACCTGGACCTGCTTGAAAAACACAGGGAAACGGTCAGGCTAAGAGTATCTGTCTATTAGCAGAGAATAGCGAGGTACTACAACAAATATGCTCGGATTCGCAAATTCAATGTTAGAGACTTAGTTTTACGTCTCATTCTGCCAGGAGCCCGCAAGTCAAGTGATGGATCCTTAGGCCCAAATTGGGAAGGACCATATATTGTCACAGCAAGCTTGGGGAATGGGGCTTATCATTTAGCTAACAATGAAAATGGAGCTGAAGTCCCTCGAGCTTGGAATGCCGAGTATCTCCGCCCTTATTATCAGTGAACTCTTTGTAATATGTAATTCAAAATCATTCTAGTTAATGAAAGCTTCGTTTCCCCAACTTGTGACTCAATTCATTTCACTAAGGCAAACGGGCTCCGAGCTAAATAGCTCGCTGCAACAATAAAAAGAGCCTAAAAAGCGAGTGACTAAGTGTCCTTGCATAGCTCGCTAAAAAAACCTAAAAAGCAGATGACTAAATGTCACTGCGTAGCTCGCTAAAACGAAAAGATAAAGGAGAATAAGTTCATTAAACCTTGCATGGTTAAACAGCTCGTCAATAGCTTCCATTTAATGAACAAGGTTTTAATCTATACCAACAGATTACTTAACCAAGTAATTATTTAAGTTATGAATTAATATAATGGATTAAGTATGAATTTATGTTATGCTGATTAGCTCGCATAAATAAAAAGTACAACACATCGCAAACATGATCAATACAGAAAATACGAGGGAATAAAAGGATGAATTTCATTAAGAGTAAAATCCATTACAAGTTAAAAACGAAAAATACGAGAAAAATGCTACAGCTAAACAGGGGGATCTGTGAACCAAGCCGGATTATTGTGGGGAGAGACGAGTTAGTCAGCAGGCTTATATTGAGAGGTCGCACTAGGAGCTTTCACTTTAAAATCCTCAACGATCTCGAGTCCTATGTCCCCAAAGATAGAAAAATCCATGTCTGGATGGGACATCCACAGTGTGTAGAGGAAGTCACGGCCAGTTCTTTCCTCAGCCTCGTCCCTTGCGTCTGCAACCTGCACTTCCAATTCTCGAGCAGCCTGCTCTCTGAAGACTGTTAGCTCCTCAAAGGCATTGTCTGCAAACTGGTTAACGACTTCAGCGTTTTTTCTGAACGGCTTCTGCTCGTTTCTTTTCAGCCTCGGCTTGCTGAATGGCCTCCGCCACCTGTTGCCTAAGCACCTCAACTCGATGCTCAACCTCCTCGGCACGTTTAGCCGCAGTTACAGCCTCCTCAGCTCGTTTGGTTGCAGCCTCTTTAGCATTTTTAGTTGTAGCTCCCATTTCGTCAGCTCGTTTTTTAGCTTCCCCAGCCTGTTTTTCAGCAGCTTCAGCTCACGCCAAGGCAGCCTCAACTTGGCGATGAAGCACTTCGATCTTTTCTTCTGCAGTTGAAGCCCTCTGCTCGTCCAGTTCAGCTCGCTGCTCAGACTGCCTCAGATCTTCTTTCACTTTGAGAAGCTCATCTTTTAGCATAACATGCTCTTTTCCATTTTCTTTAGAGCTTCCTCAAAGGTTTGCCTCGCAGCATTCGCCTCAGCAATCTGAGCTTCCTGACCCTGTATTCTGCCCTCGATCAAGTGAGCTATATCATCTTTGGCCTCCTCCAACTCCTTTTCTAGCTTTCTTATGGCATCGTTTGTAGCCCTTGTCTGCCTTCTCCACTTCATCGCGCCAAGAGCACCTTGAAAATGTTATAAGTTAGCATTCAATAAAGTAAAGAGGTCGGCAGATAAGGAAAAATGACTTACCAGCATGGAATGGCGAGCTATGAATTCGTCCAGATCCTCACCTCTAAGAAACCTATTTTCCAAGACATTCGCATGAGTGAGCATGATCGTTTCCCAGTTGTCAAGGAAGGAGGTCAAATATCTTCCCCCAGGCCCAATCTCAACAGTTGGTCTCGTTGGCGAAGGGGTCCTTTCAGCTTCTGGAACATCGCGTTCACCATCCCAGGTAGCAGTAGGCCGAGCATGAACGGTGCGCTTGGTTCCTTTTTTACTGGGGCCAACTCGGGTTTCCTGTGAGGCAATCTTAGGAGGAGCATCCCCTTTTCTAGGCAGCGAGCTGGAAGCTGGATCTAGCTGAAGACTTGAAGGACCAGTGGCTTATTTTCTAGCAGCTAGAGGCAGTTCGCTGGGAGCAGCGCCTGAAGGACCAGCGGCTTGTTTTCCAACAGCTAGAGGCAGTTCGCTGGGAGCAGCGCCTGAAGGACCAGCGGCTTGTTTTTCAGCAGCAGGAGGTATTTCACTGGGAGCAACAGTTGAAAGAGCCGCGATCTGTTTTTCAGCGGTAGCAGGTACTTCGCTGAAAGCAGCAACCGTAGAAGTATGGTCCTCAGTAGATGATTTGTCACGTTTCGAAGTAGCCACTGGAGTGGCTAAGGTCTCAGCAGGCTGTTTCCCTGAAAGAGTCGAGGAGACAGGAGATGTAGCAGGCTGTCCAACAGGAGGAGATTTTAAAAGAACAAGTTTCTTCCTGTTGGTTGGAATTCGCCCAGAGGAAGAAACGGGGGCTGGAGTGCGAGCTGGAAATGGCAGCGAAACCCCTGGGGTAGATGTATGATGTGGAGAAGAGGATGAATCAACTTGTGCACTAGGGGCTGTATGGACTGGATCTGATCCTGTCCGAGCTGGGGCAGAAGCTGTTGAAGTTGTTTGTAATGCGCCCTCTGAAGGAGCGCGAGATGAAGTTAGTTCTGCCCAAGCTGGGGCAGGAGCTGGAGAAACATTTTTTCGAGATGCACCCTTTGATGGGGTGCGAGCTGAAGACGATTTCGCCTTAGATGAGGTACGAGCAGAAGCATCTTGGGTAGAAGCCTTCCGAGCTGGAGAAGGTGAGCGAGTTGCACCCGCTGATGGTGAAGAGACTGGTGGCTAAGGTCGGGAAGTAGACGTGTCCCCCACCTGAACTGGAACTTCAAAAACAGAAGGAAGTCTCGGTTTATCACCGACTTTGCCTATGTCCTCCTCAAATCGTAGACGAAGGGATTCCTTAGGAGGAGCAAGGCCGTAAGCTCTAAGGATCACATCATCGAATTTGATGCTAATGCCTGCGTCCTCTGAGTTGGCGAGCTTGCCAAGAGCTCGTTCCTCCTCGCTGCTGAGAGGAGACTCGTCCATTTTCAACGCTGCACAGCAAATGATTAAAAAAAAAAATGATGATAATAAAGATACAAAATAATCTCAGCTCGCTATTTTTTCCTTTATGAATATCTGGTTTCAAGACGAAGCTGAAATTTCGGAGATCTGCGAGAGAGGGGCACGAGATGTAAAACCAACTCGTCTTATATGACCCGACGTTGGATTTGCCCTTCGCTTCTCCTTTGGGCAAGAGATCCTTGTATTGCGACGGACGGGCTGTGAGGTAGTATATGCCATCCGGCTTCTCTCCTTCTGCTGCACTCAGAGCCTTAAAGGAGTAGAACTATCGTATAATTTTTGGTGTAGGGGGACGAAGGCCGTTTCTGAGGAAAGCCACGGCCAGCGAGGTCAGTTGCACATATAAGTTTGGAGTCAACTGGAATGGCGCGAGCTTGACCGTGTTGAGGAATGCAATCAAGTATGGCAGGATAGGGAACCGCAGCCCTTGCTCGAAGTGTTGAATGCTAATAGTGATGAATCCCCTGGGTGGATAACATGCATAATTCTGTGAACTGGGTAATAGTGCACGACAACCAAAAGGGATGTGGAATTCAGTGACACACATCAGGACGCTTTAGTGATGACGGATGACGAGCGAACGCTTCGCGAGCTGCTCTTCCCTGTATAGCATGTGCTCGGGCTTCATCATGCTCACGAGCTTCACTGCTTGAAACAATTCCTTTACAAACTCTGCTTAAAGACATCTAAACAAAAAAAAAAAAAAAAAGATCAAATCAGCAGAAGTTGAAGAGTTTTGTTCAGCAAAAAATTCAGAACAACCAGGTTCAACAGTGTCTAGCAAAATGTAACAACAACACGCCATATTCGTCGCATACACAAAGATGTTCAGATACAAGTACGGCTCAATATCAACTCAACAAAGGTAAACCAAATACAGAAAATTTGAAGAAATAGATGCCTTACCGTGAATCTTTGAAAAAGAAGAAAAAGTGATGATTGGAAAGACTGGTCTGGTGCAAAGACGGTTCGTCTTCTGAAATTTGTGTGCTCAGTTGCTTTGAAGGAAAACGACAGGTAAAAAGAAAAATGAAAAGGGGGTCCATCAATTTATAGGCAAGTGGGCTCAATCCCCAACGTCAGATCTTTGAAAAGTATAACCGTCATAAATCTGACGGTGAAGCGAGAAGCACGGCTTTGGAAATCATGCAGCCGTCAGATGAACACTGTTCAAACTAAACCTTTTCTCAACCCACATGTTTAGATCCAACTGCTACCAAACAAACATGTCAGGTCTATTAAAGTGATTGCCTACCTTGATATAAGATCCCATAACACAATGGTAAACCCCGAAGTACTTCCTTTAGATTGTTGGAAAGCATGTACTCATTACTTCAAAGTTGTAGATAGACAAATCTTCTCAACTCACTTCATTTTAAAAAAGAAGATTGGCATCAAACTCTTCTCATTCTACACTATTTGGGCTCATGTCATTGGATCACCAGTACTGGACAAAGGCATCCTTTTTGGTTAGGATGTATACTGTCAAAAATAAAGTCATACATTGAAAACCAATCTTTTAACCTTAACAGTTGAGGATTAGGAGGAATCTTGTTTTTGAATTCTAAAATTTTGGAAAAAGATGAGTTTTCCATTTGTACAATAAATTGTCAAGTTCTGAGATAAAAGTCAAAGTTTTGGATTTCATTTTTGACCACACGATCTTTTTATAGATTATGTGGTAGTGTTTTTGAGCATATTTGAATAGTCCACTAGCATGGCCACAATAATTTCGCTTATCATTTTTTTCTTTGATTAAGATGTCTCTTCAGTAATCATCACTAGTATCTGTCTGTAGGATTAACCTTCTTATTGATGGGATGGTAAGTGGAGGTAGTTGTTGCGCCACTTGCTTAAGAATCTTGATTGCCTATGTATGTGCTAAGCCCTAAGAAGGAGGAGACTTTTTCAATAATGTAGATAAGTGTGTTGTATGACGACGTGAGGAATAAAGTCTCAAATGAAGTTAATAATGCCAAGAAACTGTTGAATTTGTTTTGAGAAATGTGGGAATTTAGAAAAGTTAAAAGTTACTTTGTCATATGGGGTCTTGGTTGATATGCCCCTTGAGATATCCGCATGTCTAAGAAATCAATATTTTATTGTCCAATCACACTTTTCTTTTTAGAGAGCATGATCCCATGCTAATTTGCTAAGGTATAAAATTTCCAAAGAAAATGATTATGGTCTTTTTGATTTTTTGAAAAAAAGGAGGATATCATCGATGTAAATCAAACCAGAGTGTAGAATAAAATGGAATATATGAGTCATGGCTTTTTCGAATAGTAAGGGTGTTGTTTTAAGGCCAAATGACAAAACTATCCATTGATATTGAGCATCTGGAATGCAAAATGCAGTTTTGTATTGTTCTATTGGTTCAATTCCTAATTGCTTAAATACTCTTTTGAGATCAAACTTTAAAAAAACTGTTGCTTCTGCAAATTGTGAGAACAATGCGTTGATTCTTAGAATAAGGAATTTGTCATCCTATAAGAACATATTAAAAGGTTTATAATCAATAATTAATCTTTTCTTCCCTCTTAATTGTTCTGATCTTTTCTCAACGTAAAACGCTTGACATACACATGAAGAGTCTGTTAATGAGACCTTGTTGGAGCAATTGTTCACATTCTTCTTTTACAAGCTTAAGGTCTGAGGGTGTTATATCTGAGTGTGTGGCTTTTGTAAGTTAATGTCATCATTAAGCTTCAAAGGAAGTTTAATAAAGAATTTTGGGTTTTCCACAAGGGTTTTGAGTGTTTGAATTGGACATGGCTATCAGCACATAGTTGTAGCAATTTTTGCTGAACTTATTGATATGGAGGTTTAATTTTAGATAACGAAAAAATCTTTGGAATGGAGGAAAAGGATTTAGAATCTCTTTTGTATTTGAGACCTAATGGTAGGATTCTTAGGGATTTGGATTGATAGTATACATTCCGGCCAAGAAGGATGTCTTGGTTTGGTAATAGTGATCCAATGACATGAGCCCAAATAGTACAGGATGGGAAGAGTTTGATGCTAATCTTCTTTCCTGAAATTAAATGAGTTGAGAAGATTTATCCATCTATAACTTTGAAGTAACGAGTATGGGCTTTCCAACAATCTGGAGGAAGTACTTTGGAGTTTACCATTGTGTTATAGGATCGTGTATCAAGGTAGACAATCACTTCAATGGGCCTAGCATATTATAGTTAGATCTGAACATGTGGGTTGAGAAAAGGTTTAGTTTGGACTAAAGGACTTGCAATTAAAATTCTAGAGGCAAGCTGGATTTAGATTTCGTAGAAGACTTTGAAATCATAACTGCATCCATATTCATATGTATATTCGATTCTTGCATCATAAAGATTGTGTGGTCATCTATTATCTCTTGTTTAGAGAATAAGGATTCAATGTCAGCATCTGATAGGATAGGATCTCCTTGGAACTGCTCAAGTTAATGAACTACGTTTGCCAATTTTAACTTTTTATTAGGACATTTCTTTACATAGTATTCTTTTTTTTTTTTCCACAAATGGAACACTCTTGGGATTTATTCTAAGCACGTCTTGCTTTTTTTTTTCTTTAATATTTGTATTATATATATATATATATATATTTTTTGTGCTTAAAAGAGTGCTGAAAGTGCTTCTTTTTCTTCAATTTGCAAGTACACTGTTCTGCTGTCTTACATTTGATTTGTAGATTAGGCTGTTTACATTGTTTTTCATACTTTTTCCCTTTTTCAGCATTTAAAAAAAAAAATCTTTGTGTAGCACAAAGTTTTTCTAAAGATTGTAAAAACATCATATGAATCTCCCCTATAGTAATATCTTTAAGAGATCTTCCTATAGAGTCAATCTTTCTCTGGAGCTCATCTTGAAGTTTTGTTAGGAGTGAATTAACATAGACTTGTTTAAGACTTTCATCAGTCACACTACCAAGAGCATGATATCTTAGTGATACGCAATTGTAATGGAACTCCAAATCCTTCTTCTTTAGAGAACATCTCATTTCAAAGAATTCTTGTCTAATTTGTTTATAATACTATTGAGCATTACCAAGAAATTCTCTTAAAATTGTTTCCATGACTACTGAGATAGAGGCGGACCTGACAAGCTATAATTGTCTGTAATCTCTAAGGTGTTGAAACCAATCTCTAAATGAACTAGTAAATATGGAGATGAACTCTCTTAGTATGGCTTCAAGAGTACGTTATGATTTTAAGAGCTGTAGGTCAAGCTAAGCACTCATTTCTGAAATCTTTTTTCTCCATTATTCTAGAGGAGAATCATCTAGGTTGAACCACGATCCATTTGTTAATTTAGATGGTTTAAGTGGACTACTCATGGAAATGTCCAGTGGTTCTTCAACAATAAGCGTAGGGCCTGTGGAAAATCTTATTGTGTTATACTTGATTTTACATGTGTTCTTGATGCCATAAGGATCTGAGTGAGGTCAGTGACAGAGTTTGTTTTGAAAGTAAAATTAGACTCAAAGGAGTTTTGTGTGGACTTACTGGGTACAGATTCAGTATCAAAAATGTCTGATGAGGTGGAGAATGTCTTAGCTGAAATATATAGGATAGGTTTGTGTATGTCGAAGGAAAGTTCTTTTAATTTTCTCTTTGATAGAGATAAGTCTATGGAGGTTTTCTTTGAGATAGAGGTGGAAGTCTTCTTAAAGGATATAGGATGATATTTTTGGAAAAGTTCTCCTATGGTGACAGGCCCCTTTCCCTAGGTAACCTATCGGTAACCCCACGGTAAGCCTTTAGTGAATATCTAATCCGGTTGAAAATTCCCATGAAGCTAAGTTGTTTACTTATTCTTAAACCTTTCCAAACTTTCTGTTTATTGCGGAAACATATGGAAAATTTTTCTTGTTATTTCACACAATTACAAAATAGTTGTATAAAAATTTAGGTAGCATTACAACTATTTTTCTAAATATGTCATCCTGCAAAAGTTTATAAAAATGGGCACACTTCTAAAATCAACCATTTCCACAAATTACCGAGTCTCCGGCTCTCATTTTCTTAAGCACAGCATGACCACAATAACAATTTTAATTCAGAAAATCGAAATAGATAAAACACATTTGAAACAATATAATTTAAATACAAAACTATTTCACGATTTCCAAAATATCATATATATGTATAAACAAGTGCTAAGTATTAAATAGCTTTATTTACAAAAAATTTCATTTTAAATTTATACATTCACAACAAATTTACAACTCAATCACTAGTCTTAAGGGGGTGCCCCCTACTACTGACGCACTGATACCTACAACTGGGGAGGTTGGTTTATAAAACATAGAAAATATAAAGTGAACTAAACAAGCTTAGTGAGTGTCATGTGTTTCAAATCACATGTAATTTCTAAAATAGCCTCCCTGAAAAATGTTATGCTAAAAACAATTAAATGCTGAAAACTAAAATCATGCTTTTATAAATAGATATGTAACATAACTATGAATTGTGATAAAATTTCTTTTTTCTTTCGCTGAAAACTGAAAACAATGGTGACGTTTTTTTCTAAAAGCAATCTTTAAACTAAAGTAGCCAACCACTGGTGGCCTATCCTACAGTACCCTGGGTAGATACGGGGGAATGGAATTCCTACATCGCTCAGGCCGTATTGGGTGGTAGAACGGAATCCTGCATCGCCTAGCCACCAAAATCGATTTACATGACGGAATTCTGCATTGCCACGTAAAAGCTAACTCGCTTACTCAATATATACCAAATACGTGCAAAGGGCGACACACTAGACTGAACTAACGGACACAGTTCCATCCAATTGTTAGTGACTAATGCCTCTAACTCTACCATGCATATTTAGGGTACTCTGACAAGTAACATCTTGGATTACCCTAAGGGTGTATCATAAACTAAAACTTTTGTTTCTAAACTAGCTGCTTATCAGTCATAAATTGTATAAAATATTTCAATAAACTGAAAACTAGGAAATATAATTTAAGCAGCATTATAATTCAATTCACATGTGCATTTCTAAAATTTATGTAAACCTTATTCTCTAAAATCATTATTCAATAATTTCAAGTATGAATTTGAAGCATAACACATATAAAATTTATATGATTAAATGAAATTTTTCAAAAATATTTTAAAAATACTCACCATTTTCTTTAACGCGCATTTGAACACTAATTCAATTTCTCCGCTTCCACTTTACTTACACATTCTGCATTCTAATGCTTAACTACTCAACCAAACTAATTCATCATACTTTTACATAAAACTCATTCATAATAGCCCATGTATAAATATTTCAATGAAGTTAACTTCACCTTAACTTATTTTCAATTGCATATATATTACACCACCATTTCAAGCTAAATTTATAAGGCAATGTACTTGAATTTTTATTAACTTAGACCATAGATTACATCTTTTATATCCCATCCATTTCATTTGAAATTCATGCCAAAATCATCACAAAACAGCCCACGTTTCATGTTAATATAATTCAAAACTATCATCCATTACCATGTACATCACCTTAGTCGAATGCACACTATTTACATCCAACTGTTTCTATTTTCATTTCAAATTAATTTCACCCTTAACATAACTTATTTAAGTATCCAAAAAGATATCAATTCATTCAAAATGATAGCCTTACCTACAACACTCCACTTGATTGAATGCACACTACACACCTATCTCACTTTGGCACTTTTATATCAACATGATTCTCTAGCACTCTAATATTTTTTCATGCATGGAAACCACTTAAACACATCAAATTCCAATTGATACTTTAAACCTTAAGCTAGCCGTGCATCATGCATATGGATTCACATCAACTTTCTTTAAGTTACACATTAAAAATTTACACCACAATCACATCCAATTTCATGACAAAACAACCATCAGCACATTCAATCTCAACTCATGCTTAAATCAAGTTTAGTGGCTACTAGTGAGCTTACCAATTTATCTTCAACCTATAGCCTTGCTCCCCAATAAGATTGAGCTCTAAAAACTTTAAAATCAAGCATGAAAATCTCCTCAACAACCAAGATAGCTCACTAGACAGCAACTATACTGCATCCAACAGATTTTTCACATAACACATTATGAAAACTCAATTCTTACCTCTCCAAATCACTTGATTCTTGTTGAATAACTTCCCTAGGCTTGTTTACAATCCTTTGGGGCTTGAAATTTGCTAAAAAATGGCTTGAAAAGGTTGGAAAATAGCTACTGTTCAGACCTCTTCTCTACTGTCCGAAAATGCCCTGTTTTCTATTTTACTTTCTGGTTTTTGGTGTGTTATATATTTTTCCAGCAAATTCTTCACTTTTTATACTCTTATTTCAATTAATTAATTGCCCCTCAAGTTGGTCATATAATTACATCTCCTACCATTAATTTATTTGGACCATTTTACCCCCCATTTCACTACAATTCAACTTCCAACATTTTTAATTTCACATGTAACTTTGTTCTCTCTTTAGTTAATCCATTTTATCATGCTCGTTCATGAAATTTCCTTGATCACCAATGTTTATCATATACTTTAATAACTCATTACACCATTTTTCGGATTTTCAAATTTAATTTCGGTCTATTCGAAAACTTCTACTAGAATTCAATTATATCCAAAAAATTTAATCAATTTTATTATTCCATGAACGAATGTATACTTGTACAATATTTTTACATTACTCATACTTTACATTTCCTTTATAACACTACAATGGGAAGGGTGTATCACATGTGGACTTAAAGTATTGGGATGAGTCGAATTGTTTTAGAGGTGAGAATGGTGGTGAATGGTTTGGAAAGACTAGTGATGACGAATATCGGTAAGCTTTTGGTATAAAGGTAGGTGATGGAGATGATCTCATCAAATCATGATTCATTCGGTTTAATTGTTCCTTGAGTTTTCTAATTCCATATTCTTTTCTATCAAAGTCTGTGCCAAAGTATCCGTCCTTGATGTATCGATGAAGGTCTGCATCTAATTTTACAATTCTGGATTGCAAATCGATGTACATGTCTTTGAATGTTGAGTCCATTTGTTGAAGTCTGTGGTCAAAATGAGAGATGTGTTGTGTAACTCTATCAATCTTTTAGTCAAGGGTTTTAAGAACCTTGTGCTGTACTCTAGCATTTTTGGTTTGCCAGTTAAGAACTTACTCAGCTTATGATGGCAGTCGGTGAGTTCCATCTAGATGAATTGCAATAGGTTGGATGAAAGGTGGGGAAAATAGGCACTCACTTGGATTTGAAACAGATTCCAATAGAGGAAATTCATCATCATAAAATGATACCATAAAACAAGGTAGTAATGGTGAGGTTGATGGAATCATAGACTCAGCTACTGAAGGAGGCAAGAGACCTTTTTCTCGGAGGATTTCAAGGGCTTTCTTATAAATTGGGAGAGGTTTATTCTTGATAGGATGCAATCCCATCCATGGACTATCCGAATCTTTAGGTTTGTGATGCTTATATTTTGTACTGCATTTAGCATTAGAAACTTCTAATTTCTTTCTGCAGTCACAATCTAGATCACATATTTCTGGATCGATGTCCTAAATGAAGTAATCATTGATTTTGTCTATATAGATTAGAGATTCATCAGCTTCAAAGTGCTGGATAGGAATGTCCATTTTTGATGTTATTGGCTGAATCATGAGAGAGTGAAAGATAGGTGGTGTGTTTGAAGAGTAAGACATTCCTTCCAGTGGCTCATAAATAGTCTTCATAGACCCATCACGTTGTTTAATATGCTATGTATAAAAGGCAATGATTGGAGAAGTATCCTAGTAAAGCTTCTTATAATTGGTTATCAACTTAAGTAGTATAACCTTCAAGAGGTGATCTTTTGTGAGCTGCTTTAGAATCTATAAGATTATTGGCACTTCATCTTCTCTATTTGCTGTGATGAAAATTGTTTCTCTTGTGTATCCTGGAAGAGGTAGATCAAAAGCATGATATTGTAATCTGTAAGTGATATGATGATGAAGAGTAACCATATAAAAAGAGGATTAAAGGTGCTCATGTAATTTGCAATTGAACCTTGAGGCAATTGTAGATTTTAATCTTTAAGGGGAATGTTGAAGTTCAGATAGAAAGTAAGTGATATGCTTCTTGCATGTAGGGTGATCAAGGATGTGCCAATCATAGCATACTCGTACTTCATGTAAATGGTATTGAAAAGCACTATCCTAGTAGTCAATGGTAATCATTTTCTACCATGAAGTGTTAAGATTAGTCTAATTGCTCCTGGATGGAGATGAGAATATCCTTCCTTGATCCATTGATCAATCATGTGTTGATCTATTTCGAGATCAATGTACTATTTTGCTAAGGAGGTAGGGTTAAGACAATTGTCTAGGGTAGTAGACTTAACATATTCTTTAACTGGTGGTGATTAGTGGGAGATAAGGATAGCCATTTTCATGACAAATGATTTTTGTCTTTTGAAAATAGCATAAGGATAAGAAAGGGGAGTGAAGTTTCTATTATTTGGATAGTCTCAAGAATATAAGTGTATTCCACAAGGTTTTGGATTTTAGAGGAATTAGTTCTTTTTACAAAAGGTGGAAGAGAAATAGAAGAAGAAAATCTAGAAGGAAGTATTGCGTTAGAGGAAGTGGAAGTGACAAAAGTGTTAGGCGCAGAGTCCATGATGAAAGTATTCCTTTTTTTCTATACCAACCTCTTTATAACTCAAACAACTAAACTTTGATATTCCTGGACTCCAGGTTTCAAAGAATGCTCTAGCCAACATTTAAAACAACCTGTTGGCTCTGATACCATAAAGGGGCTGGGAGCTATGAACCATCCTAGTCCTCAAGCTCGAGGTGAAAGCCTTTTCCCCTAAAAGTAGCTACAACCCAATATCTGAGACGAGTACTTGTTTAACCATAGGGACTTATCAACTTACAGATGAACAGGGATTGTAAGCTTAGTACCTAAACATTTTTTCTAATATGCAAGATCCTCTTAAGAGACAAACACAAAGCATACTTGGACCTATTACGAGTTATTTTTCATCACTGGGAGATTGGATATAGAAGATTGGGAAGAGAGAATTTTAGAAAGCCATGAATCTTATAAACAAAATGGATTTAGACAAATAATTTCCCAATTAATCAATAATTAAAGCAATATTTTTCCTTTCCATGTGCCATGAATCAGTGTTGCATGGTGATACATGCTGCTTGTTCTCATCTCTTTGCACATGTACCTCTTTCATATTGTCTCCTTGTGCTCTTGCCCCATATCTGAAGATTTTGGATATTATTTCATTTCTTCCACATGGGTGTCACAACTGGTCTTGTAATTTCAACATGACCAGTGCATCTTTGGGCTCTAACTTGAGCTTTATGGGTTGGTCTTGATCAGTAATAACAAAAATATATAGTCTTGACCCATATAATTATTACTTGCATAAATTCATCTTTAAAATCTACAAATTAATTCACCAACTTGCTTATTTATTCTTCCATGACTTGCCTTAAAAAAAAAATAAAAATATTGAATAATTAATATGATTTACTCGAATATTTATTACAGATGCTAGGTAAATTGATATAAAATAACGACACAATTTAGCGTTATCACATTAGAAACAAGGAAGGGAAGTCTCTCTGAAATGTAAGTGACGACATTATATATTAACATACAAATGTAATGTGAATACAAATAACTTTAGCTCAAAATACTTTCGTTAGGACACTCACCTGAATTCCCTAGCTGGCTAGTTTTTTCTAACAACGGGAAATCCTTTTTAACCGGCTCTGAAAATCCTTCCGATATTGATGGAAACACCTCATAAACCACTTCAAGTCTCATGCATATGCCTTATTCATTCAAAAACATAATCATCTCTACATGCATGTGCTTGTCTTGAACCGAGTTGATGTGTGCTTCTTACTTCTTGACAACCGAGAGAGAAATGGAGACTTGAGAGAGAGAGCCGTGAGATTGGAGATGATGGACCGAGATAGAATGAGTGAAATGAAATGTATGTTGGTCGTGAGAGAATGACTTGAGAGATGAGAGAATGTGAGTGTGTCGTGAATGATGGAGATTTGAGAGGTGAGAGATCGAGTGAAAGCTTGAGAGAACAAAGTGTGATTGTGAGTTTTGAGTGAGTGGCGTGAATGAGAGAGACTTGACCGTGAGTTTTGAGTGAGAGAGAGAATGAGTGGTTGTGCACTAGCATGGAAAATATTATAAAAAAAATTGAAATGCTTTGGTTTTATCATTACTTACTTTCATTTAATAACACATTGAGAAGACATTTGTCACCATTCCAACTTGTTTGATTAACACTTGGCACACATGTACACTTTGACTCTCCTTATCTTGCCACTTGTCCTTTCAATCTCATGCATCCATGCGAGCTCCTAAAAATTTATTTTCGTTTCCAAAATCCTCTCGGGTCCATCTAAAAATTTTATTAAAGTCCAATTTAAAATTCGAAAACTTCACTAGTATTCAATTAATTGTCTAGGTCCGTTCGTTTTAATAAATTTTTGGATTTCAAAATCGTAGACCGTCCTCGGAACCATTTGAAAATCTTACAAAACCTTAATTATTTATCTAGATTTGAATACCTTAATACTTTAATTTTCCATACTTAGACGTAAGCTTTAAAGGCTTACTTGGATTTCGGGAAAGCATGTTATAAATTCTTTCCCCCTTAAGAAATTTCGTCCTTGAAATTTGGGTGGTCCATCTACAAGAAAAGGTGGGGGTACTGCTGCCACATCTGATCCTCATGCTACCAAGTGGCCTCTTCCACATCATGATTCTTCCATAAAACCTTTACTAAGGGGATGACCTTGTTACGCAGGACCTATTCCCTATGATCTAGAATCTGAACTGGCTCATCTTCATATTATAGGTTATCTCTTAGTTCCACAAGTTGTTCTTCCAATACATGGGAAGGATCAGAAACATACCTTCGGAGCATAGATATGTGGAAGACATCATGAATCCTAGCCAGCTGCAGTGGTAACCTCAACCTGTATGCCACAGATCTAACCTTATCCGAGATCTCATATGGCCCAATGTAACACAAACTTATTTACCAAGCTTCCCAAATCTGAGTGCACCTTTCCAAGGGGAGACCCTCAGAAACACTCTATCACCAACCTGAAACTCAAGATCCTTGCGACGCTTATCTGCATAGCTTTTCTACCTGTTGCTTGCTACTTTCAACTTGTCTCTGATAACTTTAATCTTTTCTGAAGTAATTTGGACAAGCTCAGGATCTATCAATTTCCTCTCACCTACTTCATCCCAACACACCAGAGTTCTGTACTTTCTCTCATACAATGCCTTATAAGGTGTCATCCCAATACTGGCCTGATAGTTGTTATTGCAGGGGAACTGCATAAGCGGTAGGTGTATGTCCCAACTCCCCTTGAATTTCATAACACACACTTTTAGCATATCCTCAAGTGTCTGAATCATCCTCTCTGACTGACCATCTACTTGAGGATGGAATGTTGTACTAAAATTCAACCGAGTACCTAAAGCTTTCTAAATACTAGGCCAAAACTTCGATGTAATTTCGAATCACGGTCTGACACGATGGAAATTGGTGTACCATGAAGTCTGACTATTTCGTCCACATAGAGCTGGGCCAATCTACTCATAGGATAATCACTCCTGACTGGTAGAAAATGTGCGGACTTTGTCAATCTGTCTACAATCACCTAAATGGCATCATGCCCTCTCTGGCTACATGGAAGTCCTATCACGAAATCCATAGTAATTCTCTTCCATTTCCATTCTGGGATAGAGAGAGGCTATAACAATCCTGAAGGCCTCTGATGCTCTGCTTTCACCTGCTAACAAGTTAAACATTTAGAGACAAAGTTTGCTATTTCTGTTTTCATTCCTCCCCACCAATAGTGCTCTTTCAGAGTATAGTACATTTTTGTACTACCCGGATGCATAACATAAGCTGAAGAGTGAGCTTTCTTCATAATTTCCTTTTTTAGATCTCCCATATCTGGTACACATAATCTCTGACCCATCATTAATGTACCATCACCTTTGATCACAAAATCATATCTCTGGCCGCTCTCGATTTCCTTTTTCAATTTCGCTAATTGAGGATCTTGTTTTTGTTGTTCTCTAATCTGATCCACCAAGATGAGGCGAACATGAAATGTAGCCAATAATGTCCCAGAGTCTGCTATCTCCAAATGTACTCTCAGAGACCTCATTTCCACCAAAAGTGGAAGATACACTATCTTCAACTGTGCTAACATACTAGTATGTCTCCTATTAAGAGCATCTGCTATCACATTAGCTTTTCCTGAGTGGTACTCTATCATACAATCATAGTCTTTAATTAGTTCCAACCACCTTCTTTGTCTCAAATTCAACTCTTTCTACATGAACAAATACTGCAAACTCTTATGATTTATGAAGATTCAACAAGGAACACCATACAAGTAATATCTCCAAATTCTTAGTACGAACACTACAGCTACAAGCTCTAAATCATGGGTAGGGTAGTTCTATTCATGCTTCTTCAACTGTCTAGAAGCATATGCGATAACTCTGTCATTCTGTATCAAAACAGACCCTAAACCCTACCTCGAGGCATCACTATAAACTGTAAAGTCATCTATCCTTATAGGCAATGTAAGCACAAGAGTTGACGTCAACCTTCTTTTCAATTCATCAAAGCTCTGCTGGTAGGCATCTGACCATACAAACTTTTTATCTTTTCTCAACAGTCTAGTCAATGGGGTTGCTATTCTAGAAAACCCTTTAACAAACTTTCTATAATATTCTGCTAACCCAAGGAAGCTCCTAACTTCAGTCACATTAATAGGCGGTTTCCAATTTATAATTGCTTTGATTTTCTGAGGATCCACACTAAGTCCCTCTGCTGAAGTCACATGACCTAAGAAAATCACCCTATACAGCCAAAATTAGCATTTGCTTAATTTTGCATACAACTGGTGTTCTCGTAGGGTCTGTAGCACTATCCGCAGATGGTTCGCATGCTCCTCCTGACTACTTGAATACACAAGAATATCATCAATTAACACAATAACAAATTTATCTAGGTAGGCTCGAAAGGCCCTATTCATCAAATCCATAAATGCTATCGGGACATTCGTGAACCCAAAGGGCATGACCAGGAACTCATAATGCCCATACTGCGTCCTGAAAGTAGTCTTCAGAACATCCTCGTTTGCTGATGGTACCTAAATCTCAAATCAATCTTCGAATATACTCTAGATCCCTACAACTAATCAAACAAATTGTCAATCCTTGGGAGCGGATACTGATTCCGAATGGTTGCCTTGTTTAATTGCCTGTAGTCGATACACAATCTTAAGCTTCCATCTTTCTTCTTTATAAACAGAATCGGAGCCCCCCAAGGTGAAGTACTACGCCTCCAAAACCCTTATCTAGTAATTCTTCTATCTGAACCTTTAGTTCTCTTAATTCAGTTAAAGCCATCCGATAGGAAGTAATCAAAATTGACTCAGTCCCCGGAGTTAAGTCTATCTCGAACTCTATCTCTCTGTCTGGAGGTAAACCCGGGAGATCATTTGGAAACACATTTGAGAACTCTCTTACCACCGGGATATCCTCTAATCTGCTTTCATAATCTTTTTGCTCAACTGTATAAGCTAGATATCCTTGATATCCTTTTCGAAGAAATCTACTGGCTATCATTGTTGTCATCATGCTGGTGATCGGTACTTTTCGTATCCTACGGAATACTGTCTCTGACTCATTTGATCCGACTAGTATGACTTCCTTTTTGAAACAGTCGACTATGGCTCGATATTTAGATAGTCAATCCATTCCTAAGATCACATCGAAATCCCGCATATCTAATATGATCAAGCTTATCGAGAACTCTTTGCCATTTATTACCACTTTACTCTCCGGAATGACTTTTTCACCTATTAGAGAGTCTCCGGCCGGAATAGAAACAATCATGCTACAATCTAACCTCTGCAGCTCAACACTCAACTTCGCAGAAAAATGTACAGACACAAAAGAATACATGGCACCTGGATCTATCAACACATATGCATCATGATCAAATAAAGAAATCATATCAGTGACCACATCTGGAGTAACATCGGCCTTCTGCTGGGTGACTACAAACACTCTAGCCTACGTACGAGGTTTATTTGGTCGACCTATAGAATGTGCTCCTCTGCTCCCAGAGCCTCTACCTGGAGTTGTAGTACTCTGTCCTCTAGTCTGGGAGCCTCTACCCCCCTGACTCTAGCTTACACTCGCCTGAGTAGAAGCTATAGGTCTGATCTCTAAACTCGCAAGCTCTAATAACCATGGACAGTCTTTAATAAAGTGAACCTCCTGTCCACATTGATAACAGGCCGTACTACTGGTTCAACACTCATCTTTGTGCCTTCATCCGCATTTATTACACTCTGGCTAGGAAGTTCTTGTATCATGAAAGCTTCCGGATGGTGATGGAGATCTGACTGAACCCTTACTGGATGTTACCCCCTGACTCATCCTCCTGTTACCTACCTATCTGGACCCGCTCTTCTTTTTAGTAGTCTTGCTAGGCCTTACTGGGGGCAAATTGGATCTACTACACTTGCCTTCTAATTTACCACTCTAAGTGACAACTGTCATATTCTGCTCAACTTTTAATGCAACCTCTACCAATTCCCCATAGTGTGTCTGAGGGGCTAGAGACAAATGAATTATAATGTTAGGGCTTAAACCTGCTAGGAGTCTTTTACATTTTTGTTCCTCATTTTCTACGATGAACGGTACGATCCGGACCAACTCCGAGAACCTTTTTTCATAATCTGATATTAAAGCCGAACCATGTTCTAGTCTAAAAAATTCCTCTACTCGTGCATCCTTGTAACTCTTCGGATAGAACTTGTCAGTGAACTCTTTCTAGAATAAAGTCTAGAACACCCCAGTTGGATGTCACCTCTCTAATGCTTCTCACCAATCTTTCGCTCACTCCTCTAGAAGAAAGGTGGAAAACAGGACTTTTTGTTTGTCTGTACAATCCATAACTCCGAATATCTGATTGAGTCCATCTAACCAGGCTAATGCACTCTCTAGATCATCATTACCATCAAATGTTTTAGCTCCTAGCTTACAAACTCTTTCTATGGTATTTTTCAATGTTTCCAAAGTCTCTCGCAACTGGCGCATAACTATCATTAATATCTGTGTCACTTGGTCCGCATTGAAATTTCCACTAACTGGTGCTGCTGGTTCTAATGGTCCCAGTTGGTTCATGAAGGCATTTACCGAACCCGTTGCTTGTTCAGCCTCCCGTGAGGATGATACCTTTGGTGCTGGAGCCTCTGGGAGAGCTTCTCTAGGACCTCTACAGCTTTGTCGATGCATATCGCTGTGATCCATCAAAAACAAGATTATAAATACATGTAAGTCTTAGGGATGTATGCATGAGCTTTTCTTTCTTTAAAATCATTTCGGGTTGTCTTAGAAAAGCTTATGAAAACATCATAAAAAGGAATAACCTATTTTGAAAACTAGGCTCTGATACCAACACTAACGAGCCCCGTTCCTACTCACCAGACTACCCGTTCGACACCCCACAGTAACCCTTTAGACAGGATGCCCTCCGGTTGAAAAGTTTCCATGAAGCTAAACCTTTTTAAAACCACACTTAGAAAACTCATTTCTGAAACTCTTTTTACAAAACAATTGTCAACGAAATAGGGTGAGAACTTTTTTTCGATTTTAAAAATTACATTTATGAAAAGCATTTCTGTAAGAATTTTGGCAGCACGACGACTATTTTTCTGAAAAATGTTACCCTATAAAATCGAAATTTAAAACCTATACACTTTGTATAGTAATCATTTTCTCAACTACAGGGCCTCAGGCTCGTTTTCACAAATCACATACATTCCTAATATAAGTATCGATTTCGAATTAAGTTTATATTACCAAAACATGGCATGCATGATCAAATACATACATAAAATTAAAGTATGAAATTTATATTTACATATAGTTTGAAAACATTCGTAGGTTCAAAAACTAAGTGTCATACATGAAGGTAATATGATATCACAGCTACGCCCAACGATGTGCATCACTACTCCTGGTGAGAGATCCCTACTGTCTGATCACTTACACCTGTACCTGATCCTAAGGGATTTTTATTTTAAGAAAACAATATAACTATGGTAAGTATAAATCATTCAATGTATATCATTAGTTTTTATTCAGAAACATTACTAAAGTGTCTTTCTTAAAATCATTTTGTAATTTCATTTCATAAACAAAGTCATGTTGAAAGATAAAATGTGTCTATATATCGAGAACCCGAAATATTTCAATGCAGGAATATTCATTTATATTTCTCATATTCAATTTCTCATTTCACACTTGTAATCTATTAGTGATGGCGATTTCCTTTTTAAAAAACTTTTTATTTAAATCATACCATTCACTATCACTTTCGAAGTATACGGTACTAACACACTAATGCATGGCAGAGCGGAATTCCACATCATCTTAGGCCTTGTCATATGGCGGAGTGGAATCCCACATCGTCTCAGGCCATACGTATCTGGTATCACGTAACAGAATTTTCCTTCGCTACGGAGCGGAATCCTACATCGTCTCAAGTAGTAAGTATCTCTAAATCGTACCCTATAAGGAGCGGAATCCCACATCGCCTTCGGGTACTCTACCAATACCGGAAGTCACATAATGTATATATATGTACCATATGCTATAAATCATTTCATATCACAAGTTTCACATTTCAAAACTCACATTTCACAAAAACTTCTGAAATTCATGCAAGTTGATAAAACTTATTTTTCTTATATATATACATATATATATATAGATAATCAATTTAGGATCATTAACAATGTGAATATATATATTAACATACAAATGTAATGTGAATACAAATAAACTTAGCTAAAAATACTTTCATTAGGATACTCACCTGAATTCCCTAGTTGGCTAACTTTTTCTAACAACGGGAAATCCTATTTAATCGGCTCCAAAAATCCTTCCAATATTGATGGAGATACCTCATAAACCACTCCAAGTGTAAACCCTTAGTCTCGATTTTTAACTTCCTAGTGTTAGAGACTAGATTATGAAGTTAAAATAATAAATTTAGTCAACGTTAATTTAACTAGGGACATTGAAAAGCGAATGATTGTTTTAGAATTACACAATAATTAATTTAATAAGAAAAAAGTCAATGAAGGGTAAAATAGTCTGTCCACAAATAAGAGATAATTTATAAAGGACAATATGATCAAGTCTAAAATTGAGAATTATAGGATTTATTAATTAGAATTAGTAGCCAATTACTAATTGGATTAAAATTAAACTATAAGTGATAGTCAAAGTAGTCAAGAGACAAGCTTATCATTTTAGGAAATATTAATTATGTATATATATATTCAACACTTGGAGCAAATTTGGAGAAAACAAGAAGCTTGGTCATGAGATAAGAAGAAAAGAGAGAGTAGCCGTGACAAATTAGTAAGAAAGGAGAAGGAGCCATGAAGAATAGGGAGAGGGAGAGGTGAAGTGACGGAAATCAAAGGAGGAGAAGAAGTCTTTCAACCAATCTCTCTTCAAGCTTCATGCCATGACTCTAAAGTGTCTTTCAAGCTAAACCCACCCTTCTAAGTAAGAAACAAGGTAAGATGTCATCTTCTCTATCAATTTTGATACTTGTTAGAGTGGTATGGGTATGGTGAGAATATTGTTGTGATAGTGTTTTGTGATTAATGTTTTGCACTTAGAACTAGTGTAGAATCTTAAATGGATGATATGGAAGCTTGGATTATATGTTTTTGTATGTGAATGGTAGGCTAGGGTTTATGGATAACAAACTTTAAAGTAAGATTTAAAGCACTAAAATGTCACACAAGTAGTAGACAAGTTGTTTGATGAAAAGATTGAGAGAGATTGACTTATAAAAATTGAAAAGCTCTACTCTTTAATGGGTATGTGTGTGTGTCAAGGCCATGAAGGACAGTAGAATACCTTTGAGTTTTGAGTAATTTGAATTTAAATCTAAGCATATTTGAGGTTAAGAAAGCATATAGAAGTAATAGAGTTGTCAAATGAATAGTTTTGAGCAAATTGAAAAATCCCGAACTCAATGAAGGGACAGTGATGACCTGCACTAGTCTGACTTATTTAGGGTTTTTCTAGACCTCAAATCATACCAGGAGTCATAGTCAACCATAGGTTTTGAAAGGGAATGATTCCGATAAAAATTGCGCAAGTTATGACCAAAATAATACGGTTTAGAGAGTCGTAATGTGAGATGTCCATGTAAATGCAATTTTTTTTGCATTGAATGAATATATTTGATCATAATTAGGTAAAAGAACCTTAGATACGAAAGAAATAATATCATCGCTTGTTCGATGCGAAAACGTGCATCAAAAAGTATAGAAAAATTGATGTTTTTCCTAAGTTTCACCCCTTAATACTTAGATTTTTTCAAAACCATTTTACGAAGGACCTAAGTAAGAGATAAGAAGATGGTACAAGCAAAAATGGAGGCGAAACAGCCTATATAATGAGTTGTGCGCACTATTCTGTTATAGGGGGTCCAAAATTTTGACTTTTCATTCCGGACCTCTGAAAATTATACGGACTGCGTGGAGGTGTCCCTAGGGATGTATAACTGAAACTTTTGCAAACAAATTGAAATTTGGAAGCCTTAGTTAAGTTGGAAGTGAGTAGAGAAAGTTGTAGTCAAAAAGTGCATTGTAATGGATTTTTAAAGTTTAAAAGCAATGTGTGTAATTTATGTAGCACATTGTAGCATATTTTAAATAAGAACATGTGATGCAAGTGACGCACAAACTAGTAGAGCAAAGGAGCTTCTGTGAGGTTCTCTAGTAAGCTTGGAAATCGAGATAAGTGTTTCATCATTTGCGTTTGTTTGATTTCTATTTTAAGTTTGCATATTGTGCTAAATGAAAATATAAAAATGGCTTTTAAATTCAAAGTTCAAGTTTTTAGTATGTCGGTTTGTTGTGGAATCCATAAAATGATTGAAACCAATATAAATTTGTTTTTAAAATAATTGAATCAAGAGAGTGTTTCGAGTTTCAAAAATAAGTAATTTTGTGCTTTTACACTTGGTGAATTTAGTTTTAAAAACCTATATATATACCTTAAAATTATATGAGATTTAGCGTTACGTGACGATACAGAAAATTTCGTCCATAGTCGCTCAGTCTATAGAGTAATTAGCACTACGCGACGATGCAAAAAATTTCATCCGTAGTGGCTCAGTTTTCTTAGAATTTATAGCGTTATGTTGCGACGTAGACAATTCGGCACGTAGTTGATTAGTTTCATAGTTTAGCACTACATTGCGATGCAATATATTCTGCTCGTAGTCGCCTAGAGTTATAGCACTACAATTGCGATGTAGAAAATTCCACATTATAGTCGCTCAGATACGAGATTTTTCACCCTACGTTGCAATGCAGTAAATTCCATAACGTAGTGGTCAAGATACCTCAGTAACTTCACATTGACGTTAGTAGAATCGTTGGTAATAGTTAGAGTACTTTAAATATATACATAGGGATTTTGAAAGAAAACTTTAAGATATTTTTTTAAATTTCTAAGGATGAATAAGTTTATAACTTATTACATTAGTGCATATTATATTATATTGTTTTGTTGCACTAACTTGTTTAATTGTTGTGTAGTTTATATATATTCCATTGGGTGCTGTCGTTGGACAACGCGACGACGAGATTTTCACTTCATATATATAGGTGGGCGAGTCATGCAATATGTTTGTGTAAATCATGTATATGGATTGAATACATCAATTGTGAAAAAATACTTGCATTTTGGATTATATACTTGTAAATGTTATTGTGAATTGTTATGGATTTTCATGTATGATATATACTTATACATTCTACTATATTTTCATGCACATTGATTGTGTAAAATGTGTGACAATGCATGTTTGTGGAATACAAAAGTTGGAAGGAAATGGAAATATAGTCGAAGTGTGTTTTATTACAGGTAAAAATTTTGAAAACCTTAAAAATGCAATCGTTATGCTGCCAAAATTTTTATAAAATTGTTTTAAATGGAATTACGAAAAATTTTATCTACCCAAATTATTTACAAAAATAAAGGATACAATTGAACTAAATTAAGGAAATCAAGAAAGATTAAGGGGTTCGCTCCATGGGTCTCTCCTTTCCAACAAGTCGGATTAAGAGAAGTCCGTTAGAGTGCCCGGTGAGACCCTCTAGATAAGAGATCAGAGAGAATCTGGGTTGGATCTTGTCACCAAGTCTCATGCATGTGCCTTATTCATTCAAAAACATCATCATCTCTACATGCATGTGCTTGTCTTGAACCGAGTTGATGTGTGCTTCTTACTTCTTAACAATCGACAGAGAAATGGAGACTTGAGAGAGAGAGCCGTGAGATTGGATATGATGGACAGAGAGAGAATGAGTGAAATGAAATGTATGTTGGCCGTGAGAGAATGACTTGAGAGATGAGAGAATGTGAGTGTGCCGTGAATGATAGAGATTTGAGAGGTGAGAGATCGAGTGAAAGCTTGAGAGAACAAAGTGTGACCGTGAGTTTTGAGTGAGAGAGAGAATGAGTGGTTGTGCACTAGCATGGAAAATATTATAAAAAAAAATGGAAATGCTTTGCTTTAATCATTACTTACTTTCATTTAATAATAGATTGAGAAGACACTTGTCACCATTCCAACTTGTTTGATTAACACTTGGCACACATGTACACTTTGACTCTTCTTGTCTTGTCACTTGTCATTTCAATCTCATGCTTCCAAGCGAGCTCCTAAAAGTCTCTTTTCGTATCCGGAATCCTCTCGCGTCCATTTGAAAATTTTATTAAAGTCCAATTTAAAATTCAAAAACTTCGCTAGTATTCGATTAATTGTCCAAGTCCATTAATTTTAATAAGTTTTTGGATTTTAAAATCATAGACCGTCCTCGAAACCATCCGAAAATCTTACGAAAACTTAATTATTTATCTGCATTTGAATACCTTAATACTTTAATATTCCATACTTAAAGGTAAGCTTTAAGGGTTTACCTGGATTTCGGGAAAACATGTTACAGTTATTTTCTGATAACTATCAGTAACTGTCAATGGTTACTCGATCCAATCCAATTCAAATGATTTGGATCAGGTTATGGGTTTGGGTCATCTTGAATGGACCTGACCCAACAACCCAATAACCTAACACTTATAGAACTAAAAGTAAGAACTGGAGGAGTGAGTATGAGGCCTAAAGCCATATGAGAGAATATTTGAAACTTAGAAAAGTATTTCTAATGGCACAAATATATAAGATTAAGGTCAAACCATTTGTATTTTGGAACTTGATTTCATTGTGGATTTTCTAAGGCTAAGTAGAGATATCGTCACTTTTCTTAATTTGGGTTTCCATGTAAAGATGCCCTTTGCATTTGTAGATTTAATTTTATTTTGTAGATGTGATATACTACTTTGATTGCTTGATTTGTATTTAATTTATGTGATTTGTGAATGTGAAGAATTTCAACAAATTGCTTTCAACATCCATTTGCACACTTTTTACTCAACATGTAAAGAATCTTTACATTTGACATTGTCAACGTGGTGAATGTTCACATAGATACGAAACTACCTTATTTATTTTCTAGTTATTATGGGAAGCATTTCAAAAGCACTCTAAGTCTTGTATCATTTGATTTACCTATATCTAATGTTAGCTGAATTTTTACATTCGTGTCTTGTAGGAGAAGCTTTTCGAGCTTTAATTTTTTCAACTATAGCTTTTACTTATAGTATTTTTTTGGCTCACACCAAAATTATGTTGTACTTGGACCTAACCGTTAAATGGCATAGTAACTTCGTCAACGAACCAACATGTCCGTCAATTTGAAGGGTAAAAATATCATTGAGAGTTGCACCTAGAAATTCTGTCCACTTCCTAGAAGATTGTATAATATTTTCAAATATTAAATAAATTAAAATAATGATTTAACAAATCAAAAAGGGACACATGTAACCCAAAAAATCTACACCCACCGCCAAAATCTCATCCCATCACTCTCTCCTTACCATCTCTCCCCATCATCTCACCCGACAACCATCACCGCTCAGCTTCATCACCATCCATCCAGCACCAAAGCTTAATCTCATCACATCACTCAATACACCTCCATAACCCTTCGTCGTTATCATCTATCGGATATGGTTCATCCACTAGCTTGTCTTCTTCTCTTCCTAGAACCATCCCAGACATCACCAACCGATGAACTAAACCTCCCAATCAAATGATTCACAACAGTAATAAACACAATCCCCAAAACCCACGAATAAACCATAGTGAAACCCAACATCCACTTCCTTTTTATTGAGTTGCTTAACGTTATTATGAGTCTCATCATATTCATTGTTCCTATCAAAATCACCAGTAGCTACTTCCTTTTTATCTAAAGATTTGTCTAAGCTACCAATGGTTTTGAAACTGACACCAAAGTTAACAACTTGAAAGAACTGGACACTGTTATCGACGATTCGATTCAAAAATCCAAAATGAGGATCAAAGTTAGAGAGAATTACCAGAGTGCCATTATGGAGAGTTATGAAGGGTGAGCAGTTGAAGTCTGAGGAGAAGAAGTCGTCTTCTAGAGTGTTGACACAGGTGAGGTGGAGGATGGGGCAGCGATAGCGATAGTGGCAGCGGGGGGCGAAGGGCGTCTTATAGATTTGCTGTGGTTTATGCCATTTGAATTTAACCCAAACATATTGGTATTTTTTAAGAAAAAATTTTATTATCAATTGAATTCGTAATTTTTTTAAAAAAAAAAAATAATGTATAAAATTCATAAGAATGTAGATATGTTATGGTTTACAATTCGGGTTATAATGTTGTTCATATGAATTTTTTTTGTTTGATCTGATATGTTGATTTTGATTTTTTGTGTTAGATTTTGATTTTGATTTTGCTTTAATATTATTCATATGAAGATCTAGATACGTTGATTTTGATTTTTTGTGTTAGATTTTGATTTGGATTTTGTTTAAAGACCAGATCTTCATGGTTTTAATTTTTATGGATGTTGATCTGGATGTGTTTGATCTGAGATGTTGATTTTGATGTTGTGTTAGATTTTTATTTTTTATTTTTTTTTTGGCTTTAATAAAGATCTGGATTACTACATATGAAGACCTAGATCTTCAAACATTAAAGATCTAGATCTTTTGAAATATTGGTTTCCATTTTTTTTAGTTTTAAAATTTTTTTTCTTGGCTACCCAATTTTTTTTTTTTTTTACTTTAATTGAGGAAATTTTAATTTTAATTGGTTTGAATATAAGAATACAACTCCATTGTCTTAATTTTAATTGTTTTTAAGTATTCATTAATTAATTTAATTAATTTTTAACTTCTTGTGTTTATTTTTTAGGGACTGCAATTTGCAAGGTGACAAATATGTAATTTCAGATATAAATCGATAATTTGCTTAAAATTCATTTGTCTTTTTCTCCCTTTTAAGTGGCTATATAGGGGCATATTTGTCATTTCACAGAATTTTAAAGCTAGCAGACATTTTGCATTTTCCTCTAAACAATCCAACAAGGGTATTTCTATCTTTTGATGTTTTTGTCACAAAACCATTAAAAGTTTGGATAGAAACCGCTTTTGATAATTCGTTAACAAGAATTACTACATGAATTGGTACAAATATAATGCAACGTTATTAGCTTAGGGTACGCATGCAAAGATTATTAAAGAATTAAACTACTGCATTATTTGAGAACCAACAACGAAGACATATAGAAATTAAGATAGAACAGTGTAATCCTGATAAGGCCAAGCTTATTGAAAACCAACAATGAAGACAAGAAATTGAGATAAAATTAAAATAATCACTCACTATCAATGATTGCGAGATTTATTAAAGCTACAACCATGGTTATAGGGAAACTGGCTCTTTGGCTAGGTAGGGTTCATTGAGGAAGCGATGACGATGAAGCCCCTTTAGTTCCAAGTTTCTTTTCATTTAGTTTTCTATGCAAGATCTTGATTAGCTCTTCAAAAGCTTTGTCTAGTTGAGATAAATCCTCCTTGCTAAGCTCAGAAATGGGGACTTTCCACCACCCTTTATTTTCCTTGGCATTTTTCACATCCTGTAGCACATTCCCATGCTCATTCTCAATAGCTAGTTGGCAAACAAGGTTATTAAGATGGTAGTTCAACTCGTCGATTTTCACTTGGCGATGAGCCTCAATAAGAGGGTGTGTATTATCATTTGGTGGTAGATTCACCCCCATGAAGCGATTCAAAAGAGATTCAAAAGATGGGTGGCCAAAAGAGTAGGGCTTCCCAGTAGGTGAGAATATTAAAACACCAACCTTAGCACCAGTTAAAGTGACGAGCTCGCTTGCCTTCTTGTAGATCCCGGATTTACGTTTGGAAAATGTTATCATTCGGTCTTCTTCCTTTTCAATCCTCTTTATTGGAATCTTCTGCTTGCCTCTGGTTTTCTTGCATGATTGAGCCATGATCAGTTCCTTTCTGCAAAAGACACAAATTGAACTGGAAATATGCAAATATGTATATATATCAGAATGTGATGTTTTGTTGGTTTTGTAAGGCACTATTTAAGGTACATATATTTATAAGAGGAGAAACTAAAGAAATTAATATGTGCAAGGTCATGGATTTATTAATTTAAATTGTCATTTTACCATATATTTTACAACGGTCCTTCACAATTCAAAATATTAACCAAAACCTACATGATATGGTAAATAATCTATCATTATTATTCATCACATCATCTTATGATTTATGTGATAAGAAAAAATCACTTGTTAAGTCATTTATATTTATTTTTGGGCTAATATTTTTGGTGGCATTACTATATTTGGAATTTTTAATATTTAAAGAATCAATTTGGCTGGCACTTTACATGTATGTTTTGCTTACCAAATATTTATAGAATCTTTATTTAAAGAAGAAAAATATTTGTAGAATGTTCTTTCAAAAGAAAAAAAAAAATGCAGCATGTTGGACCAATTTTTGGGTAGCATAATTATATTTTAAATATTTAATGTCTAATAATCAATTTGGTTGGCACTTTACACATTTGTTTTGTTTTCCAAATATTTGATAATGTGTAGAGCTTTATTTTACTTAGGGGGATGTATTCAACTTAGGAGTTTATTATAATTCAAAGGATTTTAAAAATCTAGATGTATTTAATCTAGACTTTTTAAAAATCTATTAAAATTCGGGGTTTATTCAATTTAGATTTATAAGAATTTTAATGAAATTTTAGTATATTCAATTCAAATTTTTAAGAAATCCAAATAAGTCTAAATGTATTTAAAAAATCAATGATTTTGTAAAAATTGGATTTTAATGGATTTTGATACATTTTTTATATCCTAGCTATAAATTTATAAAAAATAAAAAATAATAATAAAAATAAAAAAACTCATTTGAAATCTTGCCCTATCCCCCAAAGATTTCCTAGATTTTCTTGCAACCAGGACCAGATCTGGTGCTCTACTTTAATGAGGGTTGTGTCAATTTGGCATTCTCCTTGTCGAGTTGCTAATACAGATGGCAAAGATCATTCTTTTGCATTAAAGCCTTTCCTCTGCAATTCTGTATTCAAGTTCCTGGAAGTTTCTCAGTGCTTGGAGAACCTGCGTTGATCTCTTCGTCAAGTTTTTGAGATTCTAACTTGTAATCAGAATAAGTGGCAGAAATGGCTTGTTCTGGCTTTTGGATTCATGGTGTTTTGTAACATCTAATGCAATATTTTCATCATAACAGACCCATGTTTAAACAACTACAATTAGACAATCATGATTAACCAACACATCACGAGAAAGAGAGACCTTTTCTCCTTCGTTTGGGGTATTAGCCTACAAGTGTTATCCAAAATCATGTGCAAGAAGAATGCAACAAAATGCAGATGGAACCAATTTAAAAAAAAAAAAAAAAAAAAAAAACAGTATTAAAACTAAGGAGAATTAAGAAACTTAAAGAAACTATAGAAGTAAAACCAAAACA
Organism: Litchi chinensis; assembly: GCA_019925255.1. NCBI lineage: Eukaryota > Viridiplantae > Streptophyta > Magnoliopsida > Sapindales > Sapindaceae > Litchi > Litchi chinensis. The sequence continues at coordinate 11,521,014 of CM034469.1, read as the reverse complement.
AATGAAGAAAGCAGGGAAGGGACAATACATGTTCCAGCTCAAAATAAGATGCATATGAAACTAAAATCAACAAAAACACATATTTTGAGAGATACTTAATTCCTTCTCATAAATGATCATCAAGAGTATATTCAAAGACAATCATCCATAGAAATACATACATCTTTCACATCACAAACATATCATTTGTTTTTATTTAACCGCTTGATGGGTTGGATTGAAATGACATCTTTAACAAAATGTGTCTGTGAATTTATGAATTCTTGGAATGTCCATAGTTAATCTCCACTTTTAGAATATAAAATCACAAGGGGCTTTTTGTACTGCTCTTACTTCACAAATTCCAGAAACTTAGGATTTGTTTCTGAAAGTTTCTTCGGACTTTCATACTACACATCATTTTATAGTTGTTATATTTTTCAATTTAGCTATTTAAAAAAATAAATAAATAAAGTTTGGGATTGTTGAAACAAGCATGTTTTTTCTCAATTCAATAGTTGACCTCGATAATTAGATGTTAAAAAGAAAAAGAAAAAAAGCAAATGTCTTTTTATAAGATCAAAATTTTCATTAATGTGATTCATATAACTAAAATAATCATACAAACTTATTCATGATTTATATAACTTGGCAGTGAAAGTTGGGCCATGTTTTACAACATACTACTCATCATATGAATTCTTTTTTAAATATAAATCATTAATAATTCCATTTAAATATATCCAATTCCATTTAAGTATATGTAAAAAAATCTAACAAACTATAAATAGAATTCTAACAAAATCTGAGGGAATCTATTAAATTTTTCAACAAACTCTTGAAACTCTAACAAACTCCAATGAAATCTAGATCGAATATTGTAGAATCTTCTTTCCAAAAAAAAAAATGTAGAATGTCCGGTTAATTTTTGGGTGGCATAACTATATTTTAAATATTTAATGTCTAATAATCAATTTGGTTGGCACTTTACACATTTGTTTGTTTTACCAAATATTTGATAATGTGTAGAGTTTTACTTAAATTTGCTATTTAAATTTAAGACTTTCGCAGCCAAGTATAGTAAAAACTTAATTGGATAATTGTTGAATCAATATTAATTTGCAAAAGCTATAAACTCTTCCTAGCTCTTAAATTAGGAGTAAAAAAAATCATAAAGCAGGATATTCATTGTAATTCTAAGTTAAATATATTACCATCAACAAATACTTGATATAATTACACAAAAATGCATGTTTGGAATAGAATTACACTAATATGACCTAACCTTTTTGAAGTGTCACAATGTGAAGGTAAAGAGGGGTTTTCCACATCCCATCCCCTATGCCCAAACCCCACCCCCCCCCCCCCCCCCCCCCCCCCCCCCCCCACACACACACACACACAAAAAAAAAAAAAAAAAAAAAAAAAATTAGAGTGATAAATAGGTTACATACTAAATTTATGGATTTATATATCAAAGTTAATTTGTAATGGAAATAAAATTAAAGATAAAATGAAAGGGAGAAGAAAAAGAGAGACACAGAATTTTTAGGTGGAAACGAAACCAGGAAAAACAACAAGATTAGAACTCTCTCTAGTCACTTTTGAACAAAAACTAACTATTAAAAGATAGATTACAAGCTTCAATCATGATCCCACCTAGCCAAGAAGCCTAATCCCCACCTAACTAATAGCAATCACCAATTTTGCTCCTTATGAACTTAGAAGAACAACTTCATCTGTTTTCTAAATTCCATACATCACCATGAACTCACCTTTTTGTCTAGTCATGCAAGCCTAACGAATCCTCCCTTCCTCTTCTCCCTGTGAAGCAAGGCCACAATCAATCTTGAATCAATGATAATCAACATGTACACATATACTTAATGAATGATGCATGCCCTCAAAATAGAATGATAGATCAAAAACATTTTATGTAAGCTTAGATGCAACAAGCACTTAAATATGAGAATCCAGACTCAAAGTAATAACCCTTATATAAAGCTCTATAAAAAAATTTAAAATCAGAAAGAGCTGTCTTTAATTAAAATAAAAGCAATGACCAATATTTATAGTGTAGTCTATGAAAATTAAAAACAAATTAAAGCACTTGATAACCTAAGGATCCTAAGAAATTTAGTCTAGACATTATATTCAACTAAAAATCTAATACTAAAAAGTTTTAATTTAAGTCCAACTATAGCAAGCCAAAACCTTCCTATATAAATGAACTACTAATTCAACAAAGAAAAGCTCTAAATGAGAATGGTTCACATGCATGGTGAGGAGACTGATCCTAATTATTCTCTTGAGTCCAAGGGACTGATGAAACTCATCTTGACTCCTATCTTGAGTCTAAGAGGATGACATTACAAAAGTGATTTTTCTATTTCAAATCTTGCTTTTTGAATACCTTTAAGAAAAATTTTCATAAATCTCATGATTACCTTATAAATTTGATTTGAGCAAAATCGAAAATCTTCATGTTTTTCATGTTAGACCCTTGGTCTGAATATATAAAATATTCATAAAATATTTGGAAAAAATATTCCATCTATAAAAGTATTTTTGAAACACATTTAAGGAATCTGGTTACTTGAAAATCATATACACTAATGCAAAAATGTTTCTATTTAAAAATAATAATATTGCATTTTATCATCACTATGGGCTCTTCTCATGATCTGATATAATTTGTATAAAACTACAACGAATATCTAGAAAAATGGATTTTATAAAACACCCAGTAAATGAATATAACTTTTTCTAAAAATACTTCTAAATAAAACATTACCTATTGCTGGTAAGAATAAATAATTCTCATATCATAATAAAACTATGATATCTGAATAAATCATCTTTATAACTTGTAAAATATAATCTGCAACTATAATCTATATAAACTTCTCTATTATCTCTTTTGCATAATGACAGATGCTTCTCTAGTTTGACCATCATGCTTCGAGCTTCTATAGGACCCCGTCCATGAGCTTATGGCTTTTATACATGTGTGTGGGTCTCTATTCTCCACTTGACCAAATAGTATAACATAATATTACTAATAAAAATAAAATCTCAATGACCCATACTCGATCATATTTGAAAACAATACTTAAAACACATCTCATATCATTCAGTATCATAATAAACTGCAAGCATTTGTATGGATCATTTTTATGTACTTATGAAATCTTAATCTACACAAACTAGTACCTAGAGAAATTTGTTATACGTGATGAAAATACTCAACACACAAGTAGAGCGAGAAATAGTATCTACCATACACGTACTAAACGATAAAATGACTCTCTCGACATCTGTTATACATGTGTTAGGTGACTCTAGAACTTATACATGTGTAACCTAACCGTTAAAGGTCAGAGGATACAACCTTGGTTTTGTGACAACTTTTTTATTTTCCATCTTAAATCTTAAAAAATTTCCATATAAAAATATACAAAATTCTATTTTTTAATATAGTTATAATTCTAAATAAATATTTTTCTCAAAATGTAATGTAACACCCATTTTCTGAACTCAGTACTATAGATTAAATGTATAAAGTATATTTTTAACTATGGAAATATTTTGATTAATGTTAAACACCAAATTTGAGTATTTTATGGTTAGATTGAAGATTTAATCACTATAGAATATTTTTGGGATTTGTGTGGGTTAGAATGGAAATTTAAAATTTTTAGGGGGCAAAGAAGATATTTTACATAGTCAAGCATACCAGAATTATATGTGAGTATTACATGAAATGAGATCTCATAAAAAAGTACAATCCATATAAAACAAAATGGGTCAATGAGAGGATGACATATAGAATCCACTAACTTGGGAGGCTTATATAAAGTAGAGTGACCTTGCCATGAGAAAAGAATTGAAAAGAGAAGTTTGAGAGAGAAAGAAGAGGCATTCGATCATTCTTGAGAGAGAGAGAGAGTTGTGACCGAGAGCAAGTCATTTTGAGAGAAACATAAGAGTGAATCAAGAGGGGAACATTCCAAGAGAAGGAGGAGCTCGACTAAGAAGGAAGTTTTCAATTGAGCAGAAGAAGGTAAGCTTGCTATCTTATGGATTTTGAATTGATTTTGAGTATTTTTAACACATGCACATCATTTGAATTGGAAGAGAGCTCGCGATCAAGGATACCCAGAAAGAGCAATAACCGTACTAGTCAGTTTGGAGATTGATTTGGTAAGGTAAGTGCGAAATCTCACGAATTCTTTCTTGTGTGAAACGAAAATGTGATGTTAGAGTTGAAATAAGTTTTGAGGAAGCGAGCTGCCATATATTGGTCACCAATGTATTAAATGTTAAGTCATCATTATGGATGTGGTTACTAGTGTAAAACCTGAAAAGAAATGTTAGGATTTAGCATGCGTGAGTTAGGATTGAGCTGGACTAGAGTGGGAGCTCACTAAAAACGAGCTGGGCAATGCCCGCAATCCCCCTTGCAACACCTATTCGAGTCCGGCAAAAGGCAGTAGCTTGCAAAGTGTGAGCTTGGCAAGCTAGGTAGAGCTCACAGTTCAGATCGAGCTGGCTAGGGCAACAGTTGGTAAGGATGAGTTAGACGACGTCCACAGCCCGTAGCAAACTTGTCCAAGCTAAGCTAGATGTAACAGCTCGAAAAAGGGGTGAGCTGGGCTAGAGAGGTAGCTCGCTAAGGGAAAGCTGGGAGGAGCTGTTATTTAGGCTAAACAAGTTGGGCAAAAGCTCTCAGAAAACGAGTTAGGCGGTATCTCGCAGCTCGGGCTCAGTCCATTCTAATTTGGAGTGTGATGTTTTGTGTGATGGAAGATTGAGATTTTTGAATGGATTATTATGACTAAGAAATCGCACTGATAATTAAATGTAGGTGACACAACGAGCTGGCAAAGGGAGCAAAAGGACGATCATTAGTGAACTGGAAAGCAAGCAGTAAGTGTGAAAATAGTTTCATTAATGTTGAATATTCTTTAGCTTATCTTGCCAGCATTTTTATAAATTCCATCAATTCTTTTAGTTCATAAATTATTTTATATGCTAGCATGAAATGAAATGAGATGCAATATGTTCATATATTTTTATGTTTATAGAATGAAAAAAAAAAAAAAAGTTCTAGAATTATAGAAAGAAAAAGAAAAGCCTTCAAAGGCTAATGGACTACCTAAATTTATAAATTTTATAGATACAGACCCGATCAATATACCCCATAGTGTATGGCAAGTTGTTAGGAGGGTATGTCACTAACATCGGGGGATTGACTCTGTCGTGTCTGTTGCATCGCCCTTTACACTTGTGGGGTATTATCTCACTATACGATGTGCGATGTAGAATTCCGCCGCTTAGTAGCGAGATGTCTTTGTAGTTTTGTCACGGTATGCGATGCCAACTTTATGTCATGTGACCTCATATTGAGCAACACTAGATTAGTCGTCATGTGGTTATAACTCTCTTAGGTTCCCATTAGTGCATTTTAGAAAGAAGATATTTTAGCCATCAGTTAAATTTGTGAAATGATTTAGCATTTTATGAACTTAATTTTGCACGAGTTTTTGAAACTTCATAGTAAGTTTATAAAATATGAGTTTTTAAAAATGAAATGGTTTTAAATAAAAATGTTTTTCAAATGTTTTTCGGGAGGTAAATTTTATAAAGATTAGTTTAAATAGAAATGTTTACACACTCACTGAGCTTTTGTAGCTCACTATATTTTTTGTTTTATGTTATAAAAACCTCCCCAAGTGCAAAAGCAAGCGATCAAGGTATCAATTCTCCTCTTTCAAATTAGGTGGGTTAAAGACAATCGACGATGCTAGAAGTCCCTTTTATTAATATTTCAATTTAAATGTAAATCATGCGCATGAGCATATTTTGGATTGTGAACATAATTTATAAAAATTATTATATTTATGGTGGAACATTATGGTATTATATATAAAGTATTTCTTGATTAAATGCATGCATAGTATAGTTGTTTGAAATACATGAAGAATGTTTTTAATCATGTTCTTAAAATTTTAGTTAAAACTTGAAATGTGATTGTAAAAAATTATGTTTTCTATGTTTAGCAAAAAAAAAAAAAATTAATAGTTAAAGGTTTGCTTCACGATATCCTTTTGGGTCTTGCTAGTCAGACTACAAAAGGGATTTATGGGGTGCCCAGTAGGATCACTAGATTCATTAGAGGAAATCCAGGTCGGTTCTTGTCACGTAAAACAATCTTACTTAAAATATTATGAACATTTCTTATAATAAACTTAAGTAGAAATCATAAAACTTTGATTGGAATTTCTTATATTTATACATACATACAAATTCATAATAAATTCTCATTTCAACCGTAGAACATAATTAACAATCTAAATACGTTATTTAAAGAATAAATATCTCATATCTAATCAATAATAAAATCTGAAATATAAATCATTATAATTAAATTGATTCAATTAAAAACAAAACTATCTACTCACATAACACTTTTGCTTATGTTTAGGCATAATTCGAGTCCCTTCTAATTCCTCCTCATCCCCGAATCCCTAACATCACATTAAATTGAGATCAAAATTATCGTAAAAACTAACAAAACTTTATATAATCTGAACCTTGTAAAATAAATTATCTCCAATATTTCTCTATAAAACACCTCACAGAAACTTCTTTTACATCTTGAATTCATGCCTGTTTCATCTACTTCCTTTCATTCCATATTGCTTTCCTTCTTTGTTCTCACTCTTCATTTTCAATTTCTTGTCACTCTCATACATATATGATGTTTTTATAATCAGGTATACCTGATTTTAAAAAGTAAGGATCAACCAATTAAATTTATCCATTACATGTTAATTAAGTAGGAGAGAGAATTTCTCTTAGAAAAGAGAATGTAATTGATGAATTTAATTAGTTAGTCTTACTTTTTAAAATCAGGTGTACCTAATTATAAAAGCCTTTATTAGGGCTTTTATAATCAGGTATACCTAATTTTAAAAAGTAAAGCCAACTAATTAAATTCATCCATTGCATGTGAATTAAATAAAAGAGAGAATTCAGTCATTGCATTTGAATTAAATAGGAGAGAGAATGTAATAGATGAATTTAATTAGTTGGTCCTTACTTTTTAGATCAAGTATAACTAATTCTAAAAACCATATATATTTACACACACACACACACACACATATATATTTCCTTATAAAAACATAGTATCAAAATACAACATCACATTTGAAATGTAAAGCTTCTTCTTCTCTGATATTTCTTTGCTATTTTGATTGGTTTCCCCTACAAAAATCTCTCTTCTTTTTAGCTCTCTCAATAGCTTTACATTTCATCTAGCCTTTTCTCTACCTAGATTTTCTTGTTTCTTTCCATCTCTACCTACAGCCTAAAATTTGTTTCCTTCTCTTATCATCCTCTGCCTTCTTTTTTGTGTTTCCTTTTTTTTTTTTTTTTTCTATCTCAGTTCTACCCTGTTTTCTTTCATTTTTCTACTTACCCAGTTCTTTATGCTTGTTGTCGTTCAATTACTGTGCTTATCTCTATATGTGTATACGTAAAATATTTATGCCGCCTCAGCTTATTTTTCATTCTCAAATATAAATGCTTATGCTGCCTTAGCTTACTTCTCAATTGTCATGCCTATTCCTCTCAATTTTGTAACCCATTTTATCTTTTCTTTTTTAATTGACTTTACTTTTGATTTTCTATTCTTATCAATTCTAGCCATCACTCAAGGGTGATTTGTTTTTTCCACTTAAGACTTAATAATTTTGAATTGTACCTATCAAATTATTTTCATTTGTTTTTTTTTAAGTGGTTAAACCACTTAAAACTATCCAAAAATAATTAATAAAACTTAAGAAAAATTTTTAACTTTTCACTTGATTGTAAATCACTTAATGACAATTAAAAGTTTTTATTCCAAATCTATTCTCCCCAAAATAACATAATTTCACATTTATTCTAATTTTATATTACTTAACTTTTCTTTTCTTTTCTTTTTTCCTTGGTACTTACAAAACATATATTTGAAAAAAAAAAAAAGTTTAAATACATCTCATCTTAAATTGTCTTAACATATGTTTAGTATAACTTATCTACTAGTCAAAAATATTTTTTTAATGTCAAAAGTTCTACTTGATTTTTTTTTATGTCATTTGATTGACATCCAAGTAGAGCTTTTGGGAAATTAAAAAAAATTGAAAATTGTCTATTTGGATAAGCTCAAAATTTGAGCTTCTCCAAGTAGATCTTTCTGAACTTTTTTTAAAAGATCAAAATGTCTACTACACATTTATTTTATTATATTTTTATACAATTATAACTTATTACACTTTATTTATAAATATAAATACATAACCTTCATTTTCATTCATTTTTTGTTTTATAAAAACTTTTAAGAACTTCTCTTTAACTAATAAGTTTTCTATATTTTGTACTTTTTTTATTGCATTTTTTTAATCTATATTGTTATAAATATTATATATCATATTTTTTTTTATATATAAAATATAATTGGTTTTGTTATTAGTTCATTGATATATACTTACATAAATGATTATTGGTTTTTTTATTAATTAATTTTTTATGGTTGACATTGAAGTCGTTACATTCCTAAAATAAATATATTACTCCTTTCTCTCATACCCTTTTTGATAAATTAATAATCTAAAAGTACTTTAAAACTAATTTAATCAAACAGTCTACAATTTAAAAGAACTTTTTTAATTAACAACCAAATAACAAATAACTTTCTTCCAAAAAATCTATTTCCAAAAGATCTACTTAAAGAAGTTATACCAAATTAAGCCTTAGAAGTAAACTAATATATTTTAATTTATAATATAAACATTCATTTTCTAGTTGTTTTCTTAAATATATTAATATATTTAAATATACAAATGGTTAATACTACTATATTTTTTAATCATATTTTAATTATGAATAAAATATTATTAATATGTAAATAAAAAATATTTAGAATTTATTAAATTATTTATTTCAATGCTTGTATTAAATTAATTAAAATTATATAACAATAAATAGTTAAAAGAATATAAATGTCAAATTACTAATTTTCATACAATTTTAACTTTAAAAAATAAACAAATTTATAATATATTCAAAGATAAAAATAGAAAATGTTATTCAGTTTTCAGTCTTCAGTAATATTGTTCAGTCTTCAAATATAAAAAACAAACAACTCTTTATTCTCTTTCATTGCATTGCAATATCAATCTTTTGTCTCTTTGTACAATTAGATTTCCTTGCATGAAAACCAATTGTTTAATAGGCTTGACTTGGCCCACTATAAAAAAATTAAATTGGGCTACAAATCCAACGATTGGCCTTCAATAAATCGAGCAATTAAACAATTTGACCACAATTGGGCATGCACTTAAATTGGGTCCATTGATTGATTTTTATTTGGGTTCAATTTATTTGTTGGGTCCATCTAAATTCGGGCCTTACACATGGAATGATTCATGACTTAATTTGACATTTTTTAAACTTCCTAAACCAACTTTAGGATATTAAAAACATTTAGGGAAAATGGGAAGTAAAAATATGTAAAACAGTCGAAGAATGATCAAATGGAAAAATCTTGTGCAGGATCATACCAATGGCCACATAATAGTCGGTGATTGCTGGCTGGCCTTGAGCATCTAGCTATTGGTCACTGTAGCCGCTGGGGCGGTGGCTCAACAGCTGGTCTTGCTGTACGTCCTCCAACCTTGCATGCTCTTAATGGTTTTGCTCATAACTTCTTCCTCCAACCTTCGATTTAATTGTAGTTTTTCTTACAGTTAGCTAACATCTAGGGCTACATTTTTCATGAAAAAACATTTTCCAAAAAACATATGGAAAATACCTAGAATGCCCTTAGTTTCAGACTAGAAGAATTGATATTCTAAAACATTTATAGCTAATGAATTTACTAAGACAAGAGTCCAATCCTATGAGTTCAAAACTAAATGCAAACACTCTTAGCATAGGAAACACAAATAGACAAACATAAAAACACATGAAATCAAAATTGATCAATATTAATTGAGCACTTGCATCTTTGAGCATTACTAACCTTCTTGATCTTCATTGTCTTTACTCCTTGCTCTTCTATCCTCTTGATTAATCTTCAATAAACTATCCCATAACCTAAGAAGTTAAAGAGTACTTGTAGAAAAAACACTTTCACATGAAGTAAGCCAACTACAAAACCATGGAACTTACAGATTTAATGAATAAAAATAAAAAATAAAATGCTACCAAATAAATTAAAAAAAAATGAAAGAAAATATATTCTTTGAATCAAGTGCTGTGATATCGGCCTTTAAAATCTTAAATTGATGGAAATATATATGGTCTTTTTGGCCAAAAAAATAAAAATTTTGAAAACAAATTTGGTTCTCCATTGGTAGTTAAAACTCCATTGCCGATGGATGTAAGTTGATTTGATTTTCAAGTCAAGTTAGAAATATTAATATTATACTTAGATTGTCTAAGAATATATTAATATTTCAATAAAAATAGTAAATAAATTTAAATTTACTGTTTAGGATATATATTATTATAATAGAGATTTAACGAATAACAGATAAATATTTGATTAAAAATTAAGAAAATAATTAAAATTAAATATTAATAAAGATAAGGATAGAAAATTAAAATTAATAAAATGATAAATCTACACTTCACTTTTGCAATTAATATATTTAGGTACATATGTAAAAAAAAATTAATAAAAGTCCTGTAAAAGAAAAAATTGAAAAAAAAAAAAATGTTTAAAATTTTAAAAAATTTAAGGAGGGGATACGTGCCTGCCTATGTTCACAAACATCATATTTATAGTACTCAAACCATATATAGAGTGCATCAAGACCTTTTTGCCCTTAAAATTTCACGTGTTTTTGAAGCTCGTATACGCGATGCAGCTTTGATGCTTCTTTTAGTGAAGCGTCGTTAGTGTAGCGCTAGTGAATCTCATTGCTGGCATTGGCATGGTTTACCCATCCATTGTAGTTGCAGCTTGGCAATAAGCTTCTCATGCATGGCGACTTTGAAACACCGTTCTGCTATAGCTCTCTCACGGCTACTACGAAATCTCTCGAAACTCATACACGTTTAATCGTATAATCAATTGTTATATCTCAAATCGTTCCAAAATGTCATGAATCACAAACTTTACTAAAACACGCCACAAAAGCCATCAAACAGAATAAAATACTCGAGAAGACACAACAAAACCATAGGATTTAAGGGCTTAAAATACATTCATAAATGTGTTCATCAACAGCTCTTTCTGTTTTGTTTTCATATTTTTGTAAGAGTTTTTTATGAGAATTATTGGTTTGAGTCTCAATTTTTAGAGTTGACTGCATCTAGGTTCACATAAAGTTTTAGCTAGCATTCTATTTGTATTGCATGTATTATTCACTCAATCTGCATGTATGCATTGATCACCAATTTGCTTTTAGAGAGAAGAGTTAGTAAGCATTCATTTGGCATGCACAACCAAACAAGGAGGCAGATTCAAAGAGAGAGTAGTGAATTAGAAGATAGATTAAGTTTTCATTCTATGTTCGTTAAGAGTGAAATTGTGGACCGCTATTAGTTACATAGGGATTAGGTTTTTAAGCTAGGAGGAACTATGGGTGAAACTTGTAATCCATCTTTGAATAATGAGATTTCGTTCAAAAGTGGCTACAGATGGTTCTAGTCCCATGGTGTTGATATTATGAATTGTTAATTTGTCTCTATCATTCAATGTCAAATACAGGTCGATTGATGGATATTAAGATACCACTACCATTATCAATTAGATCTTGAACTAATGGATCAAATTGGGTATTGTCATGATAGTGCTAATCTGATTGATGTGATTGATAGATTGTTAAGTTAAATGCCCAAACCAATTATTGAGAATCGTGTCTAATTGAGTGTTTGCACATGATACGTGGCAAATAGCTTTGAGAACGATATGTGAAAAACTCACTATTAATCAAAGTAGCTTAGGATCCAATTGGTTTTCTGTGTTGTATGAAATGACCAATATAAGTGTAGTATGGATAGAACGTGAAGTCATGATAGATTGAGTGTAATAGCTTATTAGTAACATCCTCTAGTTAGTGACTAAGTGAACCAGAATTTCATACGTGTGTATTGTATGTCAAACAGGAGTAGTATTGGATCTCCGAACACCAATCTTATATCTAAGGTCTTCTAGTGAATTAAGTGTGTATTTACTTTGGCCAATCAAATTAACTTAGTCTTTACTTGTTCATAATAATTATCATTCTTGTTAATCTTTACTTTGTTTGTTTTATTTTATTCTGATTGTTTCATATTTCAATCTATTCATATCAATCATATTAAAGGGTTTTAAACATTAAAGTATTTCGCCTTTCTGCAAGACGATCTTAATATTGCTTTACTATAAAACAAAAGGGTGGGTTTTTACTAATTTTATTATTGATAGTCACACTAGAGACCCATCAGTTAGATAGCTAGGCTAAAGGGTTGCTACAAACGTTATTTGTAACTCATCTCTTACTAATAGAGTTTCGTTCGAAAATGGCTAGACAAGATTTTGGTCTCGTGGTTTCAACCCCCTACCCCAAATTATTTATATTGTTCCTTCGGAACTTTCACGATTTCATTCCAAAAGCTAAAAATCAAAATTCAAAATTTAACCCACAATTAGATATCACAACTTTGGAATCTATTAACCCTATTGGAACCCACACCGAGCGTCACTCGGATTGGACCTCATGCCACATATTGGGCTAACTTAAGCATGCTTGGAACCGTTGACCCAAGCGTCAAAATCCAAACTTTAACCATTATGTTATTTGTTGACATTTGATTAACACCATAAGGATATTATGACAAACCCCCTGGTAAAAAACTAATCCAAATTTGCCTTCATTTTTTTTTTTAAAAAAAAAATTAATTGAACCTCCCTTTCTCGATTAAAAAAACTGATTGGTGTTAAATATGAAGGGCATAATGGTAATTGAATGAGTACTTTTATTTGTTTTAATAAAATTAAATAAGAAATTGGAAAAAAAAATTTTAAAAAAAAAGAATAACTAAATAATTTTTCAACACTCTCTCTATCATTCTCTCTCGCACTCATTCATCTCTCTCCTTACCATTCTCTCTCTCGTTTCTTCATCTCTCGCTTTCTCCTACCCACGCATCCTTTTCCATCGCCAGCAACCAACTCGTACCTTTTTCCTCCATCTTCTTTTGTTTTTTTTTGTCATCTGGTTTTGGTTTCGAACTCAAAACCAAACGATTCTGGGTTCGATTCGGACCTAGAACCAAGTGATTCTAAGTTTTGAACCTAGAACCAAATGGTTCTCGGTCAGGTGTGATAGATTGGTGGTTTAAAATTGTTTTAGGTGGTTTGTGATGGTAGTGGGTGGGTGAGTGGGTGGTTTAGGGTTGTTCTGGGTGGTTTGTGATGATAGTGAGCAAAGAGACGGTTCTTTCTCACTCTACTCTCCTTTGTTGTGTGTTTGTGTGTTGCTAGAAACCTAGAAATTTGGGTTTTCTGCAAACAGCAACCTAGAACCCATTTTTAGGTTTTTGGGTTGCTGGAAACCCATTTCTCTAGGTTTTCACTAAAAAACCTAGAAATCTAGGTTTCCAACCCAAAATCCTAGAACATTAGAAAATCAAGTAGTTTTTTATTTATTAACTGGTGTTTTTCATTTTTCATTCTTTTATTTAATATTACTATTAATCAGTACTTTAAAAGGTATTTCAGTCATTACATAAGTTTGAAGGTGTATAATAGATATCTTACAGAATCTTGATAAGAGTATTTTAGTCATTTCACAGCTTTAGATGGAAAGTATTGCCTTTTTGGATGAAAAGTTAATGGCAGGAAGTTGTTCATCTAATAAAAAAATATATATACAAGGCAAATCCCGATTAGTTTACTTTCTAGGGAGTTCTTTATAATATCTCTAACACTATAATAATTATATATAAATATAAATATATAGGGGAAACAAATTTTGACATAATTTTTCAATCATTGGATTGAAAATGATTAAATAGTGTAGATTTAATTTTCTTTTTAGAAGAGGAGAGTTTTTAGTGAGTTGTGTTACACCATATAGTTGCATTTGCACCAACTTCTGTCTTCATTCATGTTCTTTTCTATTCTATCTTTTCCCTATTTATTTATTTTTAATTGATTTTTTATTTTGGGCTATTTTGATCAATCTGTTTGTTTAAATATATACAATATGAATCTTATTTGAAAGTTTATATTGAGAGTTTTAAATCCATATATTGTTTACATGATTCAGTTAACTAAATAAAGAGAAAAGATTAAATGAAAATAAATTGATAATTTTTTAATTTGTTCTAAAAGTAAAAATAAAATAGAGTGAAGCATACTAATTCAAAATTAACAACTAATCTACATCATTCAATGTTTTTCAATCTAATGGTTGAAAAATTATATCAAAACTTGTCCCCCTATTCTACCTCTGTGTATATATATATATATATATATATATATTCATGTTCAAATGTAAAAAATTTGGTCAAATGACCCAATTTGTGAGATCCTAAACCATCAAAATACAAAACTACAATAAATTGGGTCATTTGACCAAATTTTTTGCATTTAAACATCAAAATATATATATATATATCTGTATTAACTACTTTACTCTTTCTATTAATTCATCAATCTATATATTAACTTATTGAGCTACAATGAATTTTTTACCATTTATCTTTTCGCAATTTGACAACTTTACTTGATTTCAAAATCCAGTAACAATTTAAGACGTATCATACAAATTTAATTTTTTAAATATAGTTAACTTGATATTTATTACAACAAACGTAAATTCCTAATACTATTTACTTAATTTCATTTATATATATGTCCTATATAATTTTGAATTGAGTATATAATTATTTTTCTGTAGGGATAAAGATTTGATTTTGTGTCTATAGATGAACATTTAGGGATGAATTTTAATTTTGTACCTATAGACATCTTTTAGTGATGAATATGGTTTCGTCCCTATAGTATATAATTTAATTATATTTTTTATAGCAATGAATTTTTAATTTGCCCTCATAGATGCCTTTTCAAGAGATGAATTATAATTTTGTTCCCTATAGCCTATAGGTAGTTGCGGATCCAAAAATCTATTTGAGATGGAGCACTTTTACATAATAATTACTAAAAAAATAATAATAATAATTTAAGATATGTCTCCTTTATAATAGGAGTTGCTATTCATGCAATTAAATATATGCAATCAAACTACAAACATTTATTATGAAAGTTATTAATTAAGTTACACACTATATGTTTTATTCTCAATAATTCGTGTAAATATGATATAGTTTGTCAAAAAAAAAAAAGAAAAATAGTTTGAAATAAGTATAATAACTTGTGAAGTCAAAATATTTCAAATTGAAGATAAAATTTGTAATAGTGGAAAAAAATGAGAAAAACAAGTTTTGATACGGAAAGGGAATGAAAAAAAAAAAATAAATAAATAAATAAAGAAAGAAAAAGCATGGGTGAAGTCAAAATATTTTAAATTTGGATATCAGTTTATCATAGTAGGAAAAAATGAGGAAAAAAAGAACATGTTTTGATAGGAAAAGGGATTTAAAAAAAAAAAAAAATGGAGAATGGATAGGGATTGAACCATGGTTGTTGAAAAGAGAAGAAAACGATCATGCCATCAACACCATTTCAACTTAATGATTTTGGGTAGCATTTAATTAATTTATTTATATATCTAATGACTAAAGAAATTTAAAAAAACAAAAATGCAAAATGTTTTGGAGGCCCAAGGAATCCAAGATCATGTTGGACAAAGATAAAGAAAGACTAGACTTTTGTCGTTCGTACATTGCTATGCTTGGGAAGATGTATGCCATTTCATTTATATATTTAAAATTTTAATGACTAATATCAAAAACTTAATCGATTTTTTAAAAATGTTAGGGAGACACGTACCCCACCTTGACCTAAGCTAGGTCCACCATTGGCTATAGGCATTTTTTAGGGCATGTGTTTTCTATGATTTTAAAATTATATTTAATTATTTTTTAGAGATAAATTTTTAAATTTATCCCTATAGAGTATAGATGCTTTTTTAGAGACAAATTTTAATATTCAACCCTATGGGTGTAATTTAGGGAGGATTGTGATTTCATTCCTATATTGTTCAATTTTATAATTATATTTGAATTTGTTTTCCTCAAGAAATTAGTTAGAAGAATTCTCATTGGAAATTACCTTTGATGTGATGTGATCAAATCAAAGTACAATTTGATTGTCAAAAATGTTGACACTTAGAAAGTTGGTGCATTTGATTCTGCTCTTGGAAATCTTTATGCTCTGTTCACTCTAATATTGTAGAATAGCTTGTTGGGCAAGTTGGCAATGGAGAAACTGCTAGATTTTGGTCTGATAGGTAGGTTGCAAAAATAGGATGCTTAATAGCTTGGTATACCAATATTGTGTCACTTGATTTATTAAATGCTGAGGTGAGTGATTTGGTCAAAGCTAATGGGGGATAGGATTGGTCTCTTTTCAAGAACTATTTGCCTGAAGGGAAATGCCTTCTTCTTACATTGTCCTCTTTTTCTTGTCAAGATGTAAGTGTGGATCATCCTCTTTAGAGGGCTTCTAATGATAGGCGTTATTCCTTGAAATCTGCTTATAATTTCTTTGTGAGCATTAGGTGGGTCAAGAGGACAAAGTTTGGGGTGTACTGTGAAGAGTGAAAGTTTCCCAGAGGATGTGATTCTTCCTTTGGCAGTTTAAGCATGGCAAATTGTTAATGAATGTAAGGAAAGCATGAATGGGTCTTTATCTTTCTAGCTCTTATGCCTTTGTAGCAATATTTTTGAAGATGATATGCATGTTTTCAGGAATTGTAATTTTACCTGTGATATCTAGATGAAGATTATTTTCCAAATTTAGAGGAACTGATTTTTTAGAATTGAAAGAAAGGAATGATTGTTGAAAAATCTAACTATAAAAGGGTCCTAACCCCTACCTATATGATTACATGCTACTTTCTCCAGTTTTAAAAGGAACCAAGTAGTGCATGATCTAGATTTTTCCAAACATTTGAATGAAGCTTATTTTATTAATAAATAAACTTCTATTATTTGTGCTGCTTGAAGAGACTGTTATGGTTAGTTTCTTACTCCCATTGCTCCAAACTTTGTCTGTTGTTCAAATCTGCCTTCTTCTAGATGGATCAAATTAAATATCAATGGCGTTTGGAAAGAGCTATTGGAAGAGCTACGATCGAGGGGTTACTCCATGATGATCAAGGTATTTTCAATGGGAGGATTTATGAGTTCTATAGGTATTTGCATTATTCTAAAAGCTAAGTTAAGGGTGATTGGGAGAGGTCTTCATCTTGTTTAGGATTTACGTTTCCTTGTGGTTTTCGTTTGATCGAATGGTAAGGAAGCCACTGATTTGATTCTGCATTCAAATCCTAGTCTAATTTGCTTTGAGTCTATTCTTCTAGACATTTGGAATACCATGAAGAAAGATTGGCATATTAAATTATTTCTTGTGCAATGGGATACTAATCAAGTGGTCGATTGGCTGGCGAAAGCTAGTCTTAATATGACAATGAAGAATATAACTCTATCTATAGTCCTGAGTTGAAATTTCTTCTCAGCTCTGATCATCAGAGAGTTCAGGCTCTCTCTTAGTGTTTTTCTTTTGAAGGACAAATTAAATTTTTGTCCCTATAGATATATTTTACAGGTGAATATGGTTTTGTCGCAAATTTATTTTTAATTATACTCTTGTAGAGATGAATTTTTAGTTTTGACCCTACACGTCTTTTTAGGGTCGAATTTCAATTTTCGTCCGCATAAACGTCTTTTAGGGATGAATGTGGTTTCATCCCTATAATATATGATTTTAAATTTATTTTAAATATTCTTCTTTTAAGGGATGAATTTTTATTTAATTCCTATAGAGTTCCTTTTAGGGACAAAATTAAGAATTTGTCCTCATAGATATTCTTTTTTCGTTTCTATATAGTCCTTTTTTAGGGACAAGTATCTTTCATCCTTAAAAATTGTCCCTACAGCGCTATTTTCCTTACATTAAATACTTATGGGAAAAAAAATTTATATCTTCGCTAATTAATTAATTCCAAATTTTCAATTTTAATTATTTTTTTAAACAACCATGAGAATTGAGATCTCGCTAGTGCAATTAGAAAAATAAAGATAAATGAAAAAACAACTTATTGTTTTATGAGTAATATGGTTTCAAGTAGTTTACCATACTTAGCCACATTGGTTAATAATTCGTCAAACAAACCAATTAAATAAAACTGGCACTCACAATTAATGTTATAAATATATACACTGCTAAGCTAAGTGCAATATTGCATATCCTATTCCTAACTTTGTTCTAAATGTTTACATGTGAACTGTCTACATATTATAAATACATAATTATCTCCTAGATTGCAAAACAAAAGTTGACATACCTTCTTTGAAAAATAAAAATGACATACCTAATATTGTTCACATTTTAAAGCTAAATAAGTTACTAAATTTTCCTAAAAAATGTAGATTCATTGTTTACCTACTTTTTATTTATTTGAGGATACCATAAATATGTGGTCGAACGATATAAATTTGAAGATATTTTCAAACTGAATAAACACATTTTGTCGTTAATCCATATTGGATGGTGGCAACTTTTTATTATATTCATATAATAAAAAGTTAGATTTATCACTATATTATCATTTTTGTTTTAATTTAATTTTAATTGTAATTAAATAGTTGAGAATTTAGGAAATGTGGTCTGGTTGGGTGGTAAACCATGACCCTACTCACTTCCTTACTTCAAGATTGGGATTTCTATTCTCACTTCCCCTGCTTCATGGGCACATTCTCCTCCATCTGCTGCGAGTTGTTTCCTCCCACTTCTAAAAGCATATCTCTAGGCTCTATCTCAAAGTCACATTGCAATTGGTCTCAACAGCACTTTACCCTATCCCAATGCCTCGGAGTTATACTATAGCTAGTTCTGGCAGCATCCTGGGCAATATATCAAAACTAATAATAATAATAATAATAATAATAATAAAGGATTCAAATCTGCTTTGCGTCGCTGGCCGCATCTTCCTAACTATAGACTATTCTTCCCCACCTTAACAATTGAAATTTCTCCATTGTCACCGTCATCATTTCAAATCCATAGCTGCTACTAAAAACCAATGTCATTATTGATTTTATGTCTCAACTACCACCATTATTGTTACTAGAAATTCCAAACTAACTCATACTTTTCTGTTTCTAATCTTCTTCTTCTTCTTCTTCTTTTATTCTGTGAAGTGTACACATCAAGCATCAATAATTTGCATATCTGCTTGCAACATAAAGTCAATGATAAAGTCAAAAAAGCAAAATATAAAGTGAAGTTTCCGATAACACTTAAAGTTGTTCCAGTCCGTGCTTTCCAGTTTGGACAATACATATATACAAAGAATCAATTCCTAGCTTAATTTTCCACCGTCGCTTAATGTGTTTTTCTTCCTTTTTCTTTCTTCTTCAGGATCCTTTTATTTTTAGGTGGGTGACATTTAGCATTTCTAGCTTCCGTTTCCCATTTCAATATTTCGTACAATTAATGAAATTCTATGAACATATCTTTTTGCTGTTCTCTTATCTTTCTTTTGTGTATATATAGATTCAATGGACCACCAACCTTTTCCCTTTTTACATAAATTGAATTATAATTTTTGAAACAATAGATCAATGCACATTGGACACATCAAATGTAATCTCAAGTATTCTTAACACTCTCTTTTGATATAAAACAACTTTATAGATTGAGATTCTGGCAGAAATAATTCATGTACGTCTATGATAGATGTATTGTATCAACTGTTTAAAGTAAACTTAATCCAATGGTCATTTAGCACGATTATGTGATGCTATGATTTTCAGCATCCAATAACTGTTAATGTAACACGCCTTTTCTGAACTCAGTACTGTAGACGAAATGTATAAAGCATATTTTTAACTATACAAATATTTTGATTAATTTTAAATATCCAATTTGAGTATTTTATAGTCAAATTGAAAATTTAATGACCATAGAATATTTCTGGGATTTGTGTGAGCTATAATGAAAAATTAAAATTTTTAGGGGAGCAAAGAAGATATTTTACACAGATAATCATACCAGAATTATATGTGAGTATTATATGGAATGAGATCTCATGAAGAAGCACAATCTATGTGAAACAAAATAGGCCAATGAGAGGATGACACATGGAATCCACTAACTTGAGAGACCTATATAAAGTGGAGTGGCTTTGTCATTAGAAAAAAGAAATTTGAGAGAGAAAGAAGAGGCATTCGGCTATTCTTGAGAGAGAGAGAGAGAGAGAGTTATGACCAAGAGCAAGTTAGATCTGATTTATTCTGATCATCTAAGAGCCATTTTGAGAGAAATATAAAAGTGAATCAAGAGGGAAACATTACAAGAGAAGGAGAAGTTCGGCCAAGGAGGAAGTTTTCTATCAAGTGGAAAAAGGCAAGCTTTCTGTCTTGTGGATTTTGAATTGGTTTTGAGTATTTCCAACTCATGCACATCATTTGAATTGGAAGGGAGCTCGCGATTAAGAATACCCAAAAAGAGCAATAACCGTGCTGGTCAATTTGGAGATTGATTTGGCAAGGTAAGTACGAGATCTCACGAATTCTTCCTTTTATGAAACAAAAATGTGATGTTAGAGTTGAAATAAGTTTTAAGGATGCGAGCTACCATATATTGGTCACCACTGTATTAAATGATAAGCCATCATTATGGATGTGGTTACAATCTGGCTTTATGTGAAGAAACTTGACAGGACCCAACCCAAATTCCCTTTAATAAACCCAGCGGTCCTACCATGCATCCCACGAAACCTTCCTGAAGTCTAATTAACAAGACTCAAAAGGATGTCATGAAGCTAACCCGTAACTACTAATGATTTGTTAAATATAAAAATTCTACATTTTAATATCTCATTTCTAATCTTTGAAGTGGAATAAGAATATAACTAAAAGTATCATCATTAATATTCAAATATCTAAAAATGTGTATGCATTCTCATAACATGAAAAGTTTACAAAATTGTTTATAATCAAAAATTCGCACAAACATAAAATTAATATTCAAATCACAATGATGCTAAATGAAATTATGCAACGTCATTGATCATTTTAGCCCAACTGATCAAAATGAGGCAATCTGGTACCCTGGTCTCTTCTTTCTACACTTGGGAGGCTTTTGTAATATAAAACTAAAAACATTATGAACTACAAAGCTCAGTGAGTGTATAAGTATTTCTATTTAAATTTATCTTTTATAAAATTAACCTCCTAAAAAACATTTTCTTTTAAAACGTTTTTCGTTAATACAATTTATTTCTAAAAACTTGGGTTTTATAAATTCACTTTAAAGTTCTAAAGGCTTTCATAAAGTGCTAAAATATTTCATAGTTTTTTAAAATATTTCTAAAACGTTTTTTTTTTTCTAAAATTTGTTTTTAATCATATACTTCTCTTTTTAAAAATTGTACTAATAAGGAACCCAAGGAAGCTATAACCACATAAGCAGTCAGACCAGCTCCGCTCAGTGTAGGGGGTCACGTGACGTAAAACTAGTATCGCACACCATGACAAAGTTACAAAGACATCTCGCTACTATGTGGCGAAACTACCATCACACACTATATAACGAGATAATACCCACAAGTGTAGAAGGCGACACGATAGACATGACAGACTCGATCCCCCCGATGTTAGTAGGACTAGCCCTTCCAACACTTGTCATACACTATGAGATATACTAGCCGGGTCTAAAGCTATAAAGTCTATCTATCTATAAGCCTAGGTCATCTTCTAGTTTTTGAAAACTCTTTCTCTTTCTATTATTTAAATCAATTTCGTTTCATAAAATATACTAGCATACCAATTCATAAATAAACTATTTCTTTTCATGCTAAAATATGAAAACTTTTACAAGTTAAACAAGAAGTGAAAGTCTATAAACATTTGCAGAATAAACTGAAAAGAAATTAACATTTATAAAATATTTTCACACTCATTGCTCGCTACCCAACTCACCAATAGTTGCTCTTTTAGCGTCCTTCATCAGCTCGCTGGACACATACATTTACATGCAACAGTTACCTCTCTTAAAACATGCATCTATGGAACACACTTGAAATCCTAATCTCTTCTATTATCACTACTAGTTATTTATTCATCTTAGTTATAATGGATTGCAGTACTGTCAGTCCAGCTCGAGCTGCGAGCTCGGCCAACTTATGCTACGAGCTTCCACTAGCTAGTCCAACTCTTACTTTTCTACAAGCTACTACCTTCTTCCAGCTCGGTTCGTTCCTTAACACCTCTCAGCTCACCCTTGCGAGCTGCTGTCTTAGGTCGGCTTGGCCAAACACCCCTAATAGGCTGCGACCTTACTCGGCTCCCTTTGCGAGCTGTTACTCTAGCCTGGATTGGACAAGCGCTAAAAAGGACTATAGGCATCGCCCAGCTCACTTTTTGAGAGCTCACGCATTTGTCCTTACACACGCATATTAAATTATCACATTTCCTTTCCAAATTTAATACTTTCGCAAGCATTAGCACACTTCGACCTCATAAATTTTCATATACATACATTCCAACATTTCTTCAACTTCTTCTCCTAAACTAGGTCGTAAACACAACAGGTTTTGCAATGGAAACTTAGTCATCCCAAACAATAAACAAACTACTATAGATCAACATTATTTCGCAACTACTTCACTTACCAGATTTCCTCCTCACTGTATTGTTTTGCTTTCCTCCTCAACTGTTGCCTCAAATCACCAGATCTATGCACCAAAATTTTAATAATATCAGATATAGTTCATAGACTACTTCGATAGACTTCTCTTTAATATAAAACCATTAAATCTTGATCTTACCACTTGACTCTTACTAGATCTGACTTGATACCTCTCATAAATTCGTTCTTCACTTTCCCACGGCCTGATTATCCTTTAAGGATTATGGAAATCGACTTGATACGGTTACAAATTTGCCTCCCTTGCTCTGCCAACAACTCTCTCTCTCTCTCTCTTACTTTCACGGTAAACCTTCACCACACATGCTTATTTATAGGCATGGGTCAAGTGTAACATTTACCTTCAAACTTCCTTAAATTTACGATTCTGTCATATTTTAGGGAATTTTTACTTTTTCCCCAATATCCTTAACCTTTCCTTTTATTTACGATTTTGTCATCCATTAGAAAAATTCATTATTCCCATAATTCCCTTTAACTCTTTATAACTCAAATTTATTTTCGATCCTTCCGAACACTTAAAAACCCCTTTTATTACATCACAAATAAATGTATATCCGTATAATACCTTATTCTGTATAGATATACAATAGTAAAACTGAGAATGGGTGTTACAAAATTGATAAAATATTGGTAAGTGTATTATTTGTGAAATCTGATGGGATCGGGATGTGTTGATCCTTGTGTGAGCATAAAACTTGGAAAGGAAATGTTAGGATTTAGTACATGTGTGTAAGAGCGAGCTGGACTAGAACACGAGCTCGCAAAGAGCAAGCTAGGCAATGCCCCTAGCCCTTTTCAACGCCTATCTAAGTTAGGCTAGAGCAATAGCTTGCCAAGATAGCTGGGTAATGTCGCAGCCCGTTATAATGCCTATCTAAACTAGACTAAGGTAGAAGCTTATAAAGAGCGAGTTTAGCGAGTTGGCGGTCCCTACAGCCAGGTCGAGCTGGACAAAGGCAGAAGACCGCCATGGGTGAGTTGAGCGAGCTTGCTGGGGTAGATGATACTCGTAATTCGAGCTGAGCTAGGCAAAGTAGAAGTCGCATGGGATGAGCTAGGCAAGCTATGTAAAGCTCGCAGCTCAGGCTTGACTGGACAGTGCTACAGTCCGCTACAGCCTGGATGAATTTATAAGTGATATGGATAATAGAATTTACCAAGAGTTGAGATGTTTGATATACTTATATTTCTAAGCGGAGATCTCACTTGTATTAAGTGTAAGTGACGCAGTGTGCCAAAAAATGGCACAAAAGAGCGACTATTAGTGAATCAGAAAGCAAACAGTGAGTGTGAAAATATTTTATTAATGCTAAATACCTTTTATCTTATTTTGCAATCATTTTATAAGTTTACATAAATCCTATTAGTTTATAAATGATTTTATTATCTCATTAAAAAGAAATCTTTTATGTTATGCAATATGTTAGCATATTTTTGTGTTTATAGAATAAAAAGAATTTAAATTGAACGATGTAAAGAAACGGTTTTCAAAGGTTAGTGGACTACCCAAGTTTATAGACTTTATAGATTCAGACCCGGCCAGTATATCACGCAATGTATGGCAAGTGTTGGGAGGACATGTCACTAACCCTGGAGGGGAGGAGGATTGAGTTCGTCGCGTCTATCATGTCGCTCTCTACACTTGTGGGGTATTATCTGGCTATGCGATGTGTGATGTAAAATTCCGCCACGTGGTAGCGAAATGTCTTTGTAGTTTTGTCACAGTATACAATGCTAGCTTTTACGCCACGTGACCCCATATTGAGCGGCGCTAGATTAGCTGTCATGTGGTTGTAGCTTCCATTGGATTCCCATTAGTGCATTTTTTTAGAAAGAAAAACATACCGCTAAAAAGTAGATTTTAGAAAGAAAAGGTTTTAGTCATGCTCAAAAATTTATGAAATGGTTTAGTACTTTTTTAACTTAATTTAGCACGAGTTTTTGAAACTTTATAGTTAGTTTATAAAACACAAGTTTTTATAAATGAAATTGTTTTAAATAAAAAAAAATGTTTTTCAAATGTTTTTCGAGAGGTAGATTTTATAAAGATTAATTTAATTAGAAATGTTTATACACTCACTGAGCTTCTGTAGCTCACAACATTTTTTTTTTTATATTATAACAACCTCTCCAGGTGCAGGAACGAGCAATCAGGGTACTCATTCTCCTCTTATGGATTAGGTGGGCCAGAGACGATTTATGATATAGTGAAGTCATTTATAGGAATATTTTGACTTGCATATAAGTCATGTGCACGTGCATGTGCATACTTTGGGTTGTAAAACTAGTTATACTTTTGATGGTATATTTTGTTATTATATATAAAGTGTTATATGTATTTTTCGGACTCATTAAATGGGCTAGTAAAAGCCCAATTTAGGCCCAATAAGGAGGCTCAATAACAGTCAACCCGATCAAGGCCCATTAGACGAGGCCCAGATATCCACTCCAGGCCCAGCAAAAGGTATAGTTCGTCTCAGTATCTTGTCAGCTCGCTGCAATAAGCTCGTTCCACAGCTAGACCATAGCTCATTCTACAAACTGCATCATGCGTAACTCGTCATGCGAGCTCCAGCTCGCAAACCGCCATAGATAGCAACTCGTCTAAGAGCGTAATAAATGCAGAATCTTCTAGAACAGACAGTTGTCTAATTCAACCATGATTCTCTCTTCGAATATGGCAGTTACCCAGTCAAACCATGATTTCCTCATCAGATATAGAAGTCTACTCAAATTCAAACCGAATCAACATCATCCTTGATTTTATGGGAACAGTTTCCTGATATAATTCAAACATATTAGGAAGTATAATTAATTTATAATTCTTTTCCTTATTTTTCCTGATTATTTGGGAAGTGTAATTAATTCAGGATTCTTTTCCTGATTTGCTACAACCAGAATTGTAACACCTCTTTCCCTATAAATAGGAGGCTAAAATCATTGTAACAGAGGACACACAATACTAAATAACATACTGTCACTCTGCAGAATTTAAGAGATAGACAGTCGTGGACGTAGGCCTATTATTGCTGAACCACGTTAAAAACCCTTTGCCTTCATGTTTGATTCTTGGTCCTTCATTGCTTTTCCTAGATTTCTGTGTTTTCTCACATTGATTGTAGGTGTTGGGTATTGATTACTCGTTGACTGAATTTCAACATCGACATTTTGGCGCTAGAATGAGGGCCCAAACTGCAATCTTTTTCATTCTAATTCATCGATTGTCGACATGGCAAGGACAAGAACAAACAGGAATTTTAGAGATGATGACCAGGCGGAGAGTCACATGAACCAATCTCAGCAAAACTTACAGCCTATGCAGGATGCACCCATGCATGCAGCAGGCACGTCCCATAGACAGACACTCGGTGCCGCGACAGGCATCTCTCCTTTGCCTCCCCGTCAGACAGTTCCAATTGCCCCATTAGCCGAAGGGCAGAATGTGCTGATTCAGAGGCAAGAAGCGCTGGAGGATACGATCAGACAACTCACAGAGGCCGTTAATATGTTGGTGCAAGCTCAGGTACAGAACATACCCAGGGTCGAAGTTCAGGCGCCAAGGCATGTGCCCCTGCAACCTAGAGCGATGCAAGTACCTGACAGGCTGACAAGGGAAATCCCGCGACCTGCAGGCTCAGCTCGATCTTCCAATGCGCGTTCTAGGGCTGGAGGACACCCTGTTCATGAAGAAAGGAAGGTCACGCGCCCAGATGGCTTGGTGATAAGGCTGAACCAGGATGGAAACCGACGGGAAGAGGTTGGCCATGACGGGGCCAGAGCTACAGCTCGGCGGTTTAATGATGAGCATAGACAGGGAAGATCCCTTCAACCTGAGGGTCTGTTCGAAGAAGATGAAAGGTATGACCCAGAGCACCCTGCCCCTAGTCATGATCACAGAAGGAGATACAAGCTCCTCGATCCCCAAGTAGAGGAGCTCCTCCAAAGGGTCCAGCAGTTGGAGGTACGACCTGGAGCCCCGGAGCAGCGTGGATACTACGGGGAAAGGACTCCCTTTATAAGGGAGATTGAGACATTACCTCTCCCTCCAAGGTTCTAGATGCCGAACATCCAGAAATACAACGAGGACAGTGACCCCTATGACCATCTCGATGCTTTTAATGTCCAGATGGATTTGCAAATAGATAATTCCATTGTGAAGTGCCAAGTATTCCGAGCTACTTTGGGGAATATTCCGAGGACGTGATTTAAGAATATCTCAACTCGTAGCATAGGAAATTGGGAGCAATGCCAACAGAAGTTCGTTGGTCAGTACAGGGCACTGAGAAGGCAGCTCGCTCCATCCTGCCACCTAGCCACCATCTTCCAGCGTCAGGGTGAGTCGTTGAAGGAATACATCACCAGGTTTAGACACGAGGTCGCGAATGTCGAGCATCCATCAGATGAAAGCATACTGACAGCGATCTCAGCTGGGCTGTGCAAGGATGGAAAGTTATACGAGAGCATTTACAAGTCCCCAGTGAAGGATCTTGGAGAGTTCTACGAGCGAGCTGCAAAGAAAATCAGGTGGGAAGAGACCTTCGGCCCAAAGAAGCAGAATCAGAAGAATGAAGCGGGCAGTTCCAGCCAGCCAAAAAGGAGAAACAATGGTAGGAGCGAAGAAGGAAGAAATAGTGGCTCAAATAACCAGATCGTTAAGAAGGCGAGAAGAGAGCCGAGATACGAGCGACCTCGACGTCAAGGTCGTTATGAAGGATACAGCATCCTGACGACTTCACTAGACAGGATTTACGTTGCATAAAGAAACAGGGAAGATTTTGGGAGGCCCAATCCCTTAAGGGCTCCAGTGCAGCAAAGGGATCAGAGCAAGTTTTGTGTCTATCATAATGAGATCGGGCACAGTACTTCAGATTGTTGGGCGTTGAAGAACACCATCGAGAAATTGATCAGGCGAGATCGCCTGGGAGACTATGTAGCAAGACCTACAGACTCGCGACCTCCACAACAACGACCTCACCAACAACAACCAACACACCAGCAACAGCCCCAGCGAGCTTCCGAGCAAGGTCAGGAACCTGTGGTAAAAACCATTTTTACCATCCATGGTGGCCCCCATATCACAGGTGACTCCAATATATCACATGAGAGGTACGTCCGAGAGGCGAATCATTCTTTTCAGCTCAATGGGTCAGAAGGACCTGCAAAAATGGCAAAGCCGACCTCGAACGAGATTGTATTTACAGATGAAGATGCTAGAGGAGTGATCTAGCCTCATAACGAAGCGCTTGTTATACGAGCTAAAATCAGCAATATGGAAGTCAAACGCATCATGATTGATACTGGAAGCTCAGTTAATGTGATGTATAGAAGCTGTTTCGATCAAATGGGGCTACGAGCAATACAGATGAGACCGTCCCCGAAGCCTTTATTTGGATTCACTGGAGATGCTATAGTACCAGTGGGGCAGATTAAGCTGCCATTGACTCTTGGGGAGGCAGGTCGTCAGACAACAACCCTGACAGATTTTTTTATAATTGACTGCCCATCAGCATATAATGTAGTCCTCGGGAGACCTGCCATGAACGAGTTGGACGTGGTTACTTCGACCAGAACTCTCACAGTTAAGTTCCCAACTCCTAATGGCATCGGATGTGTTCGAGGAGAGCAGCACCTAGCTCGACGCTACTATGAAGATGCTGTCAAAATGGGTGTAAGAGGAAAAAAGGTGAACGTGGTCTCCGGGGGCGAGCCACGAGCTATGACTAAGAAAGGAGTCAGTCACGACCTGGATCCTCGCGAGGTAGATACAGACCGAGCTACCAGTCCAGTTAAAGAGTTAGAAGATGTACAAGTCAGCGGGGTAGACCCAGGGCGGTGCTTAAAACTAGGAAAATCTCTAGCTCC
This sequence comes from Litchi chinensis, assembly GCA_019925255.1. Lineage (NCBI taxonomy): Eukaryota > Viridiplantae > Streptophyta > Magnoliopsida > Sapindales > Sapindaceae > Litchi > Litchi chinensis. The sequence goes on along the minus strand of CM034469.1, from coordinate 11,492,288 downwards.
AAAATTGAAAGTCAAACTCGTTGACTTTCTGAAGGCGAACTTGGACGTGTTTGCATGGAATCATGAGGATATGGTGGGAATAGATCCCAAAGTAATGTCTCACAGGCTGAACATTGATCCTCACTTCAAGCCAGTTCGCCAAAAGAGAAAGGCAATGACCGGGGAACGCTACTTAGCACTGAAGGAAGAGGTAAACAAGCTGCTGGTTAACAAGTTCATCAAAGAAGCATACTACCCGACCTGGGTCGCCAATCCTGTATTAATGAAGAAGAAGAACGGGAAGTGGAGAACTTGCATCGACTTCACTGACCTAAACAAAGCGTGCCCTAAAGACAGCTTTCCCCTGCCAAGAATAGATCAGCTTGTTGATGTTACTGCTGGCCACGAGCTCCTGAGCTTCATGGACGCATATTCGGAATATAACCAGATCCCAATGAAACCTGAAGACGAAGAGCACACCTCATTCATGACTGATCGAGGATTATATTGCTACAAGGTGATGTCCTTCGGTTTGAAGAATGTTGGAGCGACCTATCAACACTTGGTGAACATGATGTTTGAGGAGCAGATTGGAAAAACCATGGAGGTCTATGTTGATGATATGCTGGTCAAATCCAAGCAGATAGGTGACCATGTTCGTGACCTGGGAGAGATGTTTCAGATTCTGAGAAGCTACCAGATGAAATTGAATCCACTCAAGTGTGCGTTTGGAGTAGCTTCTGGGAAGTTTCTAGGCTTTATGGTCAACAATAGAGGAATCGAAGCAAACCTTGAGAAGATCAAAGCATTGATCGACATGAGATCGTCAACCAGAGTGAAAGATGTGCAAAGTCTCAATGGCCAGGTCGCAACACTAAGCAGGTTTATCTCGAAAGCTACTGATAAGTGCATTCCTTTCTTTGATATTTTGAAGAAAGCCAAAAGCTTCGAGTGGACAGAGCAGTGTGAAATAGCCTTCCAGTAGTTGAAGGAATATATGGGGTGAGCTCCACTTCTTTCCAAGCCCAAAGAAGATGAAAAGTTGATCTTGTACTTGGGAGTATTAAAGCAAGCTCTGAGTGCCGTACTAGTGAGGGAAGAAGAAAAGACGTAGCTTCTGGTATATTATGTAAGCAAACGGTTACAGGATGCTGAAACCAGATACTCGCAGATGGAAAAGCTAGCTTACTGCCTAGTGATTGCATCAAGGAAGCTGCGACCTTATTTCCAAGCTCATACAATTGAAGTCATCACCCAATATCCGTTGAAACAAGTCTTGCAAAAAGCTGACACTTCGGGTTGTTTGTTGAAATGGGCAGTGGAGCTCGCACAGTTTAATATTCAGTTCAAGCCAAGGACGGCTATCAAAGCTCAAGCTCTGGCAGACTTCATTGCAGAGTTTACGAGACCTGCTGATGATGAAGCTGAGTCTTTTGAAGGTCCAGCTTGGGAGTTTTATGTTGATGGATCATCCAACAAACAGAGGGCTGGAGCTGGAATTCTACTGATCAGTCCTGAAGGCCACAAGATCCTTTGTGCTCTAAGGTTTGGCTTTCAGACAACAAACAATAAGGCTGAGTATGAAGCTCTGCTCGCGGGACTGCGTTTGGCTAAAGAGATGTGAGCTGAACGCTTGAAAGTCTTCAGCGATTCACAGCTCGTTGTCTTCCACGTATTGGGGGAATATCAAGCCAAGGGACCAAAAATGGCCCTCTACCTCCAGAAGGTTCATGAGCTGTTAGGCGCGTTTCGGAAGTATGAAGTGAAACAGATTCCACGAGCTCAGAACACGCATGCAGATGCTTTATCCCGCTTAGCAACCACCCGAGATGCAGATTTCCTAGGGGCAATCCCAGTTGAGTTTCTACTAGCTCCAAGTACGGATGAAAAAAAATGTGATGATGGCCATAACTGTGCAGCCAGACTCTTGGATGAGCTCGATTCTCAATTATTTGCAGGATGGTAAGCTGCCAAGTGACAAGCTGGAAGCTCGGCGTCTATGAGCTAGAGCAGCTAGGTACTGCATCTATGATGATGCCTTGTACAAGAAGGGGTTCTCAGCTCCACTGTTAAGATGCATTGATGGCCCTGAGTGTGAAACAGTGCTAAGGCAGATACATGAAGGCCACTGCGGGAATCACGCTGGGGGGCTATTTTTAGCTCAGAAGGCACTTCGTCAAGGCTTCTATTGGCCCACCATGAGGCAAGATGCTATTAACCTAGTGAAGAAATGTGACAAGTGTCAGAGGTTCGCCCAAGTTCCACGAGCTCCACCAGCTTATCTCCAACAAATGGTAAGCCCGTGGCCCTTTGCAATCTGGGGGATGGATTTAATCGGGCCCCTACCAATGGCTCAAGGAAGATGCAAACATGTCGTGGTCGTAGTAGACTACTTCATAAAGTGGGCGGAAGCCAAAGAGTTAGCTGAAATCTCCACAACGAAAATTGATAAGTTTGTGTGGAGCAATATTATTTACAGATTCGGAGTCCCATAGCATATTGTGACTGATAATGGGACCCAGTTTGCTAGCGACCAGTTTCTTAAGTTCTGCAGCAACCTCAAGATTGTTAAAAGCTTCTCAGCAGTGGACCATCCACAAGCCAATGGCCAAGTTGAAGTTGTTAACAAAATCATCAAGCAAACCCTGAAGATGAAACTAGAAGCAAAGAAGGGAGCATAGGTAGACAAGCTTCAGAAAGTATTGTGGTCTTACAGAACCACAACTCGCAGCTCCATTGGTGAGACCCCGTTCTAAATGGTGTATGGATCTGAGGCTATGATCCCAGCTAAGTTTGAAGTCACCTCGCAAAGAAGAGCAACCTTTAATCCAAATGACAACGATCAGCTACTTGCAACAAACCTGGACCTACTTGAAGAACACAGAGAAACAGCCAGGTTGAGAGTAGCTGTTTATCAGCAGAGAATAGCGAGGTACTACAACAAGTATGCTCGGATTCGCAGATTCAATGTTGGGGACTTAGTTCTACGTCTCATTCTTCCTGGAGCCCGCAAGCCAAGTGATGAATCCTTAGGCCCGAACTAGGAAGGACCATATGTTGTCACAGTAAGCTTGGGGAATGGGGCTTATCATTTAGCTAGTGAGAATGGAGCCGAAGTCCCTTGAGCTTGGAATACTGAGTATCTCTGCCCTTATTATCAGTAAACTTTTTGTAGTATGTAATTCAAAATCATTCTAGTTAATGAAAGCTCTATTTCCCCAACTTGTGACTTAATTCATTTCACTAAGACTAACGAGCTCCGAGCTAAATAGCTCACCAAATGAGTTTAAAAAGCAGGTGACTAAGTGTTTCTGTATAACTTGCCAAATGAGCCTAAAAAGCAGGTGACTAAGTGTCCCTACATAGCTCGCTACAAAAATAAAAGAGCCTAAAAAGCAGGTGACTAAATGTCCCTGCATAGCTCGCTACAAAAATAAAAGAGCCAAAAAAGCAGGTGACTAAGTGTCCCTGCATAGCTCGCTACAAAAATAAAAGAGTCAAAAAAGCAAGTGACTAAGTGTCCCTGCATAGCTCGCTACAAAAATAAAAGAGCCAAAAAAACAAATAACTAAGTGTCCTTGCATAGCTCGCTACAAATAAATAGAGCTAAAAAAGCATATGGTTAAGTGCCTCTGCATAGCTCGTCAACATTCTAACAGACCAATTACTTGCACTTACAAAATTTTATTAAGTAATTGCTTTAATAATTATCAGATTTTGAGCTTATTATCAGCTCACAAGAAATTTGATCACAAAATACAATATCACGAAATAACCTAAATGCATTCAACGCAGAGGAAATAATGAAAAAATTTCATTAAGTATGAAAGCCATTACAATTGAAAAGCTGAAAAAATACATGTAAAAAGAATAAAGAAAAGGCGAGCTCTCAAACTTGAGCTAGAGGATCTGGTCCTATTAGTGGATCTTCATAAGAGGGAGACGTGCCAGGGGGAACGAGGTCGATGACTGGCTCAGCTTGGGAGGTCGTGCCAAGAGCTTGCTCTGAGGGAGGAATGAGACCAGCTGAAGACGAGGTAGCTCTTGCTTTAAAATCCTCAATGGTTTCAAGTCCTATGTCACCAAAGATAGAAAAATCTATCTCTGGATGGGACATCCACAGTGTGTAGAGGAAGTCGCGGCCTATTCTTTCCTCAGCCTCGTCCCTTGCATCTGCAACCTGCACTTCCAATTCTCGAGCAGCTTGCTCTCTGAAGACCGTTAGCTCCTCGAAGGCATTATCAGCATGACGGTTAACGACCTCAGCTTCTTTCTTCATGGCTTCGACTTGCTGCTCCACAGCCTCAGCCCGTTGAATAGCCTCCCCCACCTGTTGCCTAAGCACCTCAGCTCGATGCTCAGCTTCTTCAGCTCGTTTGGTTGCAGCCTCCTCAGCACGTTTAGCTGCCGCTTCCATTTCATCAACCTGCTTTTTAGCTTCCTCGGCCTGTTTTTCAGCAGTTTCAGCTCGCACCAAAGTAGCCTCAACTTGGCGATGAAGCACTTCGATCTTTTCCTCTGTAGCTGAAGCCCTCTGCTCGTCCAGTTCAGACCGCTGCTCAGACTGCCTTAGATCTTCTTTCACTTTAAGAAGCTCATCTTTTAGCATGACATGCTCATGTTCCATTTTCCTTAGAGCTTCTTCAAAAGACTGTCTCGCAGCATTCGCCTCAGCGATCTGAGCTTCGTGACCCTGTATTCTGCCCTCGGTCAAGCGAGCTATATCATCTTTGGCCTCCTCCAACTCTTCTTCCAGCTTCCTTATGGCATCATTTGTAGCCCTTGTCTGCCTTCTCCGCTTCATCGCAGCAAGAGCACTCTGAAAACATTATGAGTTAGCATTTAATAAATAAAGAGGTTAGCAGATAAGGGAAAATGACTTACTAGCATGAAATGGCGAGCTGTGAATTCATCCAGATCCTCGCCTCTAAGATACCTATTTTTCAAGATATTTGCATGAGTAAGCATGATCGTTTCCCAGTTGTCAAGGAAGGAGGTCAAGTATCTTCCCCCAGGCCCAATCTCAATAGCTGGTCTCGTTGGTGAAAGGGTCCTTTCAGCTTCTGGAATATCGCGTTCACCATCCCAGGTAGCAGTAGGCCGAGCATGAACGGTGCGCTTAGTTACTCTTTTACTGGGGCCAACTCGGGTTGCCTGTGAAGCAACCTTAGGAGGAGCGTCCCTTTTTCCAGGCAGCGAGCTGGAAGCTAGATCCAGCTGAAGACCTGAAGAACCAGCCGCAAGAGGCACTTCGCTGAGAGCAGCGGTTGAAGGAGCCATAGACTCAGTAGGTGTCTCGCTGAAAGTAGCAGCCGCAAGAGCCTAGTCCTCAGCAGATGGTTTTAAGCGTTTTGAGGGAGCGGCTGGAGTGGTTATGACCTCAGCAGGCTGTTTCGTTGAAGGAGTCGAGGAGGATAGAGATACGGCAGGATTTGTAGGAGGAGATTTCAAAAGAACAAGTTTCCTCCTGTTAGTTGGAATTCGCTCAGAAGAAGGAGTAGTGGCTGGAGCACGAGCTGGAAATGGCAGCGAAGCCCCTGGGGTAGAAGTGTGATGTGGGGAAGAGGATGAGTCAACTTGTACAGTAGGGGCTGTGTGGACTAGAGCTGACCCTGTCCAAGCTGGAGTAAGAGCTAGAGAAGTTGTTTGAGATGCACCCTTTGATGAGGCGCGAGATGAAGTCGATCTTATCCGAACTGGGGGTCAAGCAGGAACACTCTTAGTAGAAGTTTTCCGAGCAGGAGAAGGTGCATGAGTTGATTTCGCTGATCGCGGAGTAACTGGTTTTAGAGGTCAAGAAGCAGATGTATCCCCGACCTGGACTGAAACTTCAAGGACAGAAGGAAGTCTGGGCCTGTCACTCATGTTGCCTATGTCCTCTTCAGGACGCAGCAGGGGAGAATCCTTGGGAGGGGCAAAGTCATAAGCTCTGAGAACAACGTCATCAAATTTGTTGCTGATGCCTGCTTTCCCCAAATTCGCGAGCTTATTAAGAGCTCGTTCTTCCTCGCTGCTAAGAGGGGTCTCGTCCTTTTTCAGCGCTGCAAAGCAAAGCATTATAATAATAATAATAATACAAAATAAAATCAGCTCGTCATATTTCCTTTATGTATACCTGGTTTCAGGACGAAGCTGAAATTTTGGAGACCCACGAGGGAGGGGCAGGAAACATAGAATCAGCTTGTTTTATATGGTCCAACGTTGGACTTACCCTTCGCGTCTCCTTGGGGCAAGAGATCTTTGTAATTTGACGGGCGAGCTGTGAGATAGTAGATGCCCTCGGGTTTCTCCCCCACGCTTACAGCCTTGAAGCTGTAGAACTGCTATATGATTTTTGGAGATGGAGGTAGGAAGTCGTTCCTAAGAAAGGCTAAAGCTAGCGAAGTCAGCTGTGTGTAAGAATTCGGTGTCAATTGAAATGGCACGAGCTTGACTTTGTTGAGAAACGCGATCAAGTATGGAGGTATGGGGAACCTTAGCCCCTGCTCAAGATGTTGGGCACTGACAGCAACGTACCCCTGTGGTGGATAACCTGCGTGGTTTTTGGGAGCCGGTATCAGTACACGACAACTCAAAGGGATGCGAAATTGCAAGATAAGCCATTCCATCTCGAAGGATTCTAAAGAAGAAGGATGGTGGGTAAAGGTATCCCGAGCTTATCTGCCCTGCTTGATATACTCTCGAGCTACATCACACTCATGAGCCCCCTTACTTTGAGAAGTTCCTTTGCTAGTTCCACCTGAAGACATCTGTGCCAAAGAAGTATTCTCAGGTCGCAAACAAATTATTAAAATACCAAATATATTAAGTCTCCTACTTTGCAGATCATTCATGAAATGGGGGGCTCGACCTATGAGTAAGCGACCTGCGAGCTAAAAGTTTTATAGAAGCCTAATTCTACAGTTCGCATACATAACAGGCCACAAACAGTAATCAGGTCGCAGATAAATGGACAACAAGATCGAATCATCAGAAGTTGAAAAGTTATGTGCAGCAAGAAGTTCAAAACAACGAGATTCAACAATGATCAGAAAGACTCGATAACAATGTTCAAAACAACGAGATTCAACAATGATCAGAAAGACTCGATGACAATAAACATGTTATGTTCAAGTTATATTCAAGTAACAGCAACAGTTTGATATCAAGAGCATAACATATTCCAACCATCACATACAAGGATGATCAGATGCACACACGACTCAATATCAACTCAACGAAAATAAACCAAAAACGGAAAGTTTGAAGAAAAAGATGCCTTACCTTGAATCGTTGATGAAATTGAAAAACGGTGAATGAGGATGTTGATTTTGTGAAAAGGCAGTAGGTCCTGGTTGCTTGAAAGCTTGAATACTTGATTGCTTTAAAAGAAAACGACAGATAAGGAAGAAAATAGAAGAGGTTCCACCAGTTTAAATAGACAAGCAAGTTCGAACCCCAACCGTCAGATCTTTGGAAAGTGTAACCGTCATAAATCTAGCGGTGCAGCGTAAGGTACGGTCGTGTAATCATGGAGCCGTCAGTTGAAAGACATGCACATTAAATGCGCGTGTAAAGGACGTGCAAACATCATTTCAGTTACCTCCTGCATGACTGCCACGTGTCGCGACTGAAAAGGTGGAATTTGAAAATGCTCAAGAGCAGTTATGAAGATTAGCGTGTCAAGGAAGCCAGCTTTTACCAGCAAGCTCAAACTCCCAGCTCGCAAAAGCGAACTGAGAGCTGGGGGGCTAATGTTATATGTATTTTTCGGACTCATTAAATGGCTGGTAAAAGCCCAATTTAGGCCCAATAAGGAGGCTCAATAACAGTCAACCCGGTCAAGGCCCATCAGACGAGGCCCAGATATCCACTCCAGGCCCAGCAAAAGGTACAGTTCGTCTCAGTATCCTGTCAGCTCGCTGCAATAAGCTCGTTCCACAGCTAAACCATAGTTCATTCTACAAACTGCATCATGCGTAACTCATCATGCGAGCTCTAGCTCGCAAACCGCCATAGATAGCAGCTCGTCCAAGAGCGTAATAAATGCAGAATCTTCTAGAACAGGCAGTTGTCTAATTCAACCATGATTCTCTCTCCGAATATAGCAGTTACCCAGTCAAACCATAATTTCCTCATCAGATATGGAAGTCTACTCAAATTCAAACCGAATCAACATCATCCCTGATTTTATAGGAGCAGTTTCCTGATATAATTCAGACATATTAGGAAGTATAATTAATTTATAATTCTTTTCCTTATTTTTCCTGATTGTTTGGGAAGTGTAATTAATTCAGGATTCTTTTCCTGATTTGCTACAACCAGAATTGTAACGCCTCTTTTCCTATAAATAGGAGGCTAAAATCATTGTAACAGAGGACACACAATACTAAATAACATACTATCACTCTGCAGAATTTAAGAGATAGACAGTCGTGGACGTAGGCCTATTATTGCTGAACCACGTTAAAAACTCTTTGCCTTCATGTTTGATTCTTAGTCCTTCATTGTTTTTCCTAGATTTCTGTGTTTTCTCACATTGATTGCAGGTGTTGGGTATTGATTACTCGTTGACTGAATTTCAACGTCGACATAAAGTATTAGTGATTATTTGCATACACGTTTTACATACTTGAATATTCGTGATTATACTTTTAAATTATGTTTTGAAAATTTATGTTTCATATATTTAGCAAAATATTAAAAGTTAAGGGTTCGCTTCACAACATTCTTTTGAATCTTGCTAGATAGACTACAGAAGGGTTTTGTAGGGTGTCCGACAGGACCGTTAGATTCGTTATAGAGAAATTCAATTCAGGTCCTATCACTAATATTATAATGGCGCGCTCTCAATACAAAATCCTTAAACAGTTAAAGCTAGAAAACAATATCTAGTCCTCATGAGTCTTGATAGACTTTAGAGTGGCTTTGGAGTTGTAACTAAATGATCATTTCAAAATAGTATTTATTATACAAAATATGATCTTTGCACATAAATATTATCATTAACAATATAATTAATGCAAAAAATGTATTATAATAAACATAATAGTCACATGATTATTATCATAAAACTATGATCTAATAAAGGGTGTCCATATTGCACTCATGCATATATATATATATATATGCATTATAAATTTTGATTAAAAAATATCCCGACACAAAATTACTAACAAAGACAAATTATTGGACGTACACCTATTTTTTTCACCCATTTAAACCCTTTATTTAAAAGGGAAAAAAGAAAAAATAAAAATAAATAAATAAATAAATAAAAAGCTTTCAAAAACCTAATCCTATTCTAATCAATTAATCAAAGTTTCTTTTGGAATACACAATCATCCATTAATTATTTTGTTGTTTTATGCAAAGAACAAATTAATTGTTATGTTTATCAAGATCAGGTAGAATATAAAAATTGCAGATAGAATATAAAAATCGTCTGCCGTTTGGGAGTTCATCTTAGGTGGAAAATGTTAGAGCAGTTGCAATAAAATGGTTTAGAACCTTGGTCCTATAAGCAGAAAAGGCTTTAAACAAAAGGGGTACATGGTTGTATCACATCATATCAACAAAACAACCATTCTTTATTATTTATTTACTTATTATCATTATTATCATTATTATTATTATGTTGACAATGCAACAGCACTGCCATTTGATGGCGATAATGGTTGGAGCAACCCATTATTAAACAATTCTTCCCAACCATGAAAATGTAATGACAATTTCTTTTTGTAAGAATTTCATGATTTTTGTCCCTATATTATTCAAAAAGTTCACATTTTTTAAACACGAGTTCATTTTTGACTCCCATAGTCCTATATGTTTTAAAAAGAGATCATTTTAATTAGTCTTTATTGTTAATCAAACATTGGTCAATTTTAATGGGAAGAGGGTATTTTCATCATTTTACTAGGATTTTTTAGAATCTTCTATAAAATAAAATATATTGTAATAATAAAATTATAATTAAAAAAGAAAAGATTTCTACTATTTATCTTAAAGATAGATGATAGAGATAAAAATTAATTAAAATAATATTCAAAAATTAATAAAAAATTAATAAAAATTGATCTCTGTAGTGAAGGGAAAAATCAATTTTGAATTTAATGCAGAAATGTGGATTTAAAAAATTTTTCCAAATAAAAACATATCCGATCAATGCTAGTAATAACAATTTAATAATTAAATTAATAAGATCAAATCTTACCTTATATGATAATTGAATTGATCTATTTTGATATGCAGATTCTTCACTACTCGATCTTCCTTGCTATGAGTCTTCACAAAAGAAACTGTGTGCCAACACAATCTTGAAGAATTAAATCATGAAATCTTTTTATAAAATATTATTATGTAGAAATCAAAAAACAATTTTCTTGATTTCTTTTGAGATAGGATAATATGGTGTTTTTAATTAGTGGATGTTTTCAATTAATGGATATTTTTGGTTTAAGTAGCCAAAAATTCTCTCTCTCATTACCAACATAAAACACCCTTTTTATAATAGTAAGTTAGAGTTTTTCAATTTAACGAGGAATACAATTTCCTATTTAAATTAGAAAATATAATTCATATCTAATATGGAATCAAATTTCTTATTGGTCTAGAACTTTTTACTTTTAATTTAATATGGAATCTTATTTCTGTTAAAACTTCTTTAATTTAATTTAATATGGAATCTAATTCCAATTAAATTAAATTATCATTTTAATTAATTAAAAGATTTTTCATTAAATTAAATGATTCTAAATCATAAATAATTTAATAACACCATTTAAAATTGAACCCATAACCTCTACAGATAATTAAATAATTAACACTTAATTAAATAATTACATATATTAAATAATCAAATTATTTAAATAATTCGTAAACATATCTATAAAATTTATATGTGACATTAATAATTGGACAATCCAATTATATTCTTTCATTTGTTTCTTTATGTGATTATGAGCTAGCAAGTGGACCAAATGGACCTACAATTTAAGCTCCAATAATAGCAAAATTATTAATTAAACTATTTAATTAAATAATTCACTATTATTAACCTCAGAGTTATTCCACTAAAAACCCAAAGTTGCATTCTCAAGATTGTAGATGTTTTATACAATCTGAATTTTCAATATCCATCGATTTAATCATTTCATATGGTTCGATCTTCCACAAATAGTTCATAATTAAAGTTAGGTCATTAAAGTCTGTTATACCTCTCTAATTATATCTTATTCCAATAAATATCATTGATTCTCTAATGAACGATATATCTATAACAACTTATGAATTTATCTTTCCGTTTACTCATAAACAGAAAGTCGAGCGCTCTTATTATTCAAGACCTGAATCAACACTTTAAGAGAACTACTCATCTATTTCTCATAAGAAGGAGTAGATTTCTCTATTGTGTAGAATATTCTCAGTTATTTATTAAATCACATCTTCAAAATACGAAACTTATTGATCGTAAATCTATAACAGTCTCACTCATGTAAATCAAAATATATGACTTAACAAATAAGAGTCCATAAAACACTCAAGATTAAGATCAATCTATATATGATCATCTAATTAATAAATATAAATTTCTTTATTTAACGGATATTAATAAAAAATTCATTTTATCGTGGTCCAATTCTATATAATATCTATTATATAGAATGTCTCTATTTTCATATCACCACATAAATGATCCCCGGATAAGATCATCGTATCAAATACAAAATGAACTGCAGTTATAGATTTACCACAAACAAAGTACCTAGCTTTGTTTGTTTTCTACGGACTCTTTAGATTACTGATTTCAAACTAAATTCTCTTTTATATAACACTTAAATACTTAGTTTGAGACTACATAAGTAATCATGGATGTTAAATGATATTTGTATGAAGCAAATATTTCATAAATACACAGAAAATAACTATATTTTATTTATTATTTAATTTAAATGTTTACAAATTACAAGCTCTTAGAGCACATAATCCTAACATGTAGTTCATCTAAATCAGTGAAGTAAAATAATGCCCGAAAAACTTTACCGTGATTTCTTTCATAATATCTTGCTTAAAATTGGTAATTTTAATTTATGACTTATCAAAAACATTCGTTCTTTAAGAAATGAAAAAAAAAAAAAATTGTCTATGACGTTTCTAAATGATTTCGATCAAAATATTGTAGTAATAACTTACAAATAAATTTAACTTTGGAATGGCAACTTCCACATCATCGATATTTATATCTAGCTACTTTTGAAAATACATACATACATATATATATATATATATATTAAGTTTTGTGTTAGTAGGCAAGACACATGTATACCATTTTTATCTCTTTTTTTATTCAATTGACATCAAATGAGTTGTAAAGCTATCGGGATTGTCGAGATAAAAAAATTATTTGACTCGGTTATGACATGTACTCTCATAAATAGTAGACAATTATTAGTCGCAATAAGATAAGTTATAAGTGAAAAGGGGAGAAAATAGCAATAAAGTTGGCTCAATTGTACAATTATTATTTAATTAATGGTTTGAGTTTTCATGTCAACTAAAATTGTAATCTTTCCAAAATACCCTTAATGAATGTTTTGTTACTTGTTTTTCTCATTTTTGCATCCCTCATCTTTATCTTTACTCTTTTCTCTCTAACTCCTTTTTCATTATCTCCTCATTTTTCATTGTGCATTTGTCTCTTTCTTTGAAACGTGCATTTCATCTTCCCTTAAAAATGTGGTGCTAGGCAGACTTACATTGAAGGTTGAGCTATTTGGTTAGCTCGCGGGAGATGTGCCCTCAAAAGAAAAGTTTAATTTGAATTGCAAATAAAGTTTTTATTTTCAATTTCACCAAGTTTTGGACTTATATATGACAAAATTCAACATGATAGCTGTCGAATTGGAGAAGATAGGTTTGGAACAACTACTAAATAGATCCCAAATTAATGAAATATGTCTCCAATTCAACATAATTTGGGACCTATCTTCTGAAATTTGGAACCTATATGAGACTATGATAATGAGCATCAACTACTACATAATCCTGAGTTGACATAATTAGTCTCGATTTGAATATAACTAGTCCCCAATTTTTTTAATATACGGTCTCTAATTTGTTAGTATTTGATCTCGAATTGACATTCTTGGTGCCAAATTAACAAAATTGATCTTAATTGGTTTCGTATTTGTCAATATTTGATTTGAATTTATCAATATTTGGTCCTAAATTTGATAGTACTATAGTATTGGCATCAAATTGATAGTGTTTGGTCTCGAATTGACAATTTTTGGTCCTGATTTGAATATGTTTGGTTCGATATTTGTCAGTTTTAGGATGCTAAAATGAAAATTAGAAAAACTAAGGTTGATCCCATATGGGCTACACTTGGTCCCAAATTGAATAATATAGATCCCAAATTGTACCTTTCTAGTCCCGAAATGGTCAATTTTAGATCCTAGTTAAAAGTAAATTGGCTCGGAATTGAACCTCAAATCGGGACTTATCTTCTTACATGCAATTTTACATTTATATGCATGTGCTTCCTAAATTGCCTTTTTCTTCTTTAATGTTTTGAAAGTGAAGTCAATAACTTTGTGCTTTTTCAACCATATCTATTAATGCATGGTCATATCAACAATAAATACATTTGATTATAAAGAGAATATAATCAGGAATTAAGAAATTTGATTTTGATCTCCTTCACATCTATATCCCTTTGGATAAGGGGATCTGATCTACTTTCCTCTTAGCTAGCCTACAAAATAAAGAAAGAAAGATCAGGAGTTGCCAGTGTTCCACTGACGATCCCTTTCATAACAATGCTAAGGTGTAAAAATGGGTGGCAACAAGTAGGAAATCCAGGCTATCTTGGCTATCAAGTCCCAAAAACAACACCTAAAACCTGTTAGGCTTCTCCAAAGGAAATTCCTAACATCAACAAATGAGATGAGTTCTATACTCCCTTAGATAATGGTAGAAGACATCCTTAATTGCATCAGGGATGTTGGAACCAAGAGACACTAGATGGTCCCTTAGGGTACTTCGACTCCTTTTTCCTAGATAATACCAGGCAAAAATTCTCTTAGGAGCAGGTTAGATTATCTTTTACTTTGGCCCCTAGTGGGGGATAAGGCAAATCTCAAAAGGATAACATCTAAACATGATGAGTCCTAGGATCGCAAATACCTACGAAATGAAGAAAATTTTCTAACACTTTCAAGTAGGTTTGTTGGCGAAAACCCTCCAACACTCAAGTTAAATGAGATAGAAGAAGATAAACACTTAAAAAGAGCAATAATGACATAAATATGCAAGAATAGTGGAGATTGAGGATACTTCCTTTTGCCGCGTGATGGAGATCCCGACGAGAGATTGATGTACATCCTCCATAGCTTCCTTCAACTAAAGATGACACTAGGACTTTAATTAGGCGACATGAGCCCCTTTGTAGGTTTGGTGCACCTAAATTTCTCAGTGGTGTGATAAGGTTTTCTCACCAAGCAAAGGTTTAGATATTTCTTTAGCCATTGGCCTTTCATATGGATGGATGTAATGGAGATATCTCTCTTATGGGTCAAAGGGGTTTGAGATCCCTTGGATATCCTAGAAAAAGTCCCTTAGAGAGTATTTTAGGTTTTCCAAAGCCCTTTGACCAGATCTCTGCCTTTAGTTGAAGGAACTCTACCTTTATATATAGTCTTCTTGCTTAGTTATGGTGCTTCCACATTTCCCTAGCTAGTGGTCAACTTCCTTTATTGTCTCTTCCGACATATGGACACATGGCACTCTGTCATTTGCCGTTATAGCTAAAGGGTCATGTAATTGGTTAGCCCATTCATTGTCTCCTCTAATAGAGGAACACATGATGCTCAGCCCCTTCGTTGTCCTTTCTAACATAGGGGCACATGGTGCTTTCTAATTTGCCATTTTGACAAAAGGGCATATGGTTGGTCAGCTCTTTTATTGTCCCTTATAACATAGGGACACATGGTACTCTCTCGTTCATTACTTTGATCGAGGGGCCATACGACTGGTCAGCCCCTTCACTATCCCCTCTAACACAAAGATACGTGGCATTCTTTAATTCACTACTTTAACCTACATGCCACATGACTAGTTAGCCCATTTGTTGTCTCGTTTAACATAAGGACGCATGGCATTCTTTAATTCATCACTCTGACCAATAGACCAACCCTTTTGTGTTCCCTTCTGATGTAAGAACGTATGGCATTCTCTCATTCCCCACTCAAAGAGGCCACATAACTGGTTAACCCCTTTGTTATCCCTTCTTACATAGGGAAACATGGTGTTCTCTCATTCATCATTCTAATCGAGAGGCCATGCAATTGGTGAGCCTTTTCATTGTCTTCTTTGATGTAAGGATACGTGACATTCTCTTATTCATCATTCTGGTTAAAGGACCACACAACCGATCAATATTTTCGTTGTTTCCTCTAATGTAGGGACAAGTGGTGCTCTCTCGTTTACGACTCTGACAAAGGGGCCACACGATTGGTCATCCCCTTTATTGTCCCCTCTAATGCAAGGACACATGACATTCTCTTATTTACCATTCCAACTAAGGGGACACATGAGTGGTTAGCCCTTCAATGTCTCCTCTCATGTAGGGGCATGAGCCGTTCTTTCATTCATCATTCTAGCTAAAGGGCCACGTGATAGATTTGCCCCTTCATTGTTCCTTCTAACATGGCTGATTCATGACGATCTTAGGCTTATCCCCCAAGCCCTATTGGGCTAACCTTGTAAATTAATGAGCTTTATGGTTTGAGTGCATTTTAATTTTATGAGAGTAATTTCCTCCCCAACAATATTATACAAAGAAAACATCATAATATAAAATGATGAATCAAATTATGTTGCCTTTTTAGGCATAAATCAAACAACTACACAAAATAATAATAATAATAATAATAATAATAACCATAACAACAAATTAAATTGAAGGATATTATTACACATACCTTTTCAATTGCAAGAAGATCAAAATAAACAATACTACAAGTCTGATGAGCAATCACAATAAGGAAAGTAGACACTATTCATAATGTAAAAACCTAAAGTAATAGATTTGTGTTTTTATTCTGTCTAGGAAGAAGAAACAGAAGTACACTTATGATATATATATTAGCATCCTATTAAAAATAACGTGTTTTACCATAAACTGTCAGAACAGTTTTAGCTGATGTCAACTGCTCTGGCAGTTGATTATCATCATCCATTATCCAATCTCAGATTGGATATTGGATGTTGGGTTATGGATCTTGGCAAAATCCAACCCATAAATCAAGGCCCAATTGTCTATTTTGGACGGGCTTTTATAATTTCCAACAAATTCAAATTCCAATTCTTCTACGCATGCAACTTTAGATTTACATGCATGTGCTTCCCAAATTGTCTATTTCTTCTTCAATTGTCTTATGCTGAAGTCAATAACTCTGTGCTTTTCACTCACACATATAATATGTTTAATTCTCTACCTTGACCACTATACATGAATCAACGCTAAATGACATTGTCCGCATCAATCACAAAAATTACTTAATCATTTCATTGGCAATTATGACCAATCCATGGAAAGTAGGCATATTATTCAATTCACACGATTTCAAATGGAAAAAAGACATCACGTAGACAACGCGTCAATATTGGCGAAATTGTCATGTAATTCTAACAATAGAACAATGGGCACAAATGATCATCTACTGAAGCACAATCGACTAATGGAATATACTGTTTCCTAAAAAGAAAGAAAAGACGCATCTTTTTGACCCCTTTATGTCTAAGAACGCCTCCTTGTTAATTTATTAATATACAATATCATGAGTCTTAATTCAATTTTTTATGTCGTTGGTGGGAAACAATAGAGCTTTAGCAAAGAAGCACTCAACATCATTAGCCATAAAGCCTTAATTTATGCAAGTGTTTTAGCGAAGATGCACTCAAGATTGGTTTATATAAACCCACATAGTTTGCTTCAGTTTGTATCTCCAAAATCAATCAAAAATACTTAAAAATGGTGGTGACCTCAACGTCCGCAGCTTGCAAAAGTAATGGTGCTCATACTGGCTACTCTGTTTGTAAGTAATATTGCATCTGAACTGGAAAAACAAGCTCTGGTCAACAGCGGTTGGTGGCATGACGGAATCAGTATCAACGATTTGGATCATTGCAAATGGACTGGTATTACTTGCAATAAAGAAGGAAGCATCTATTGGATATCCTTGAATGAGAATAACATAGGAACAGAGCTTGGAAAATTCAACTTCTCTTGTTTTCCGAACTTGGAACATTTTAGCGTTCTTTCTTGTAATCTGTATGGAAGCATTCCCTCAGAGATTGGAGGTCTTTCAAAACTCCAGTTCCTTGACCTGCGCATGAATAATATTACAGGTGAGAAATATTTCAATGATTATTCAAATTATTTCTTTATGAATAAATTATAATTTAGTTATCAATTTTGAAACTATATTAATGCGAAGCAAGCTTTTTTATTTTATTATAATTAACCCTCCGCCATTTGGTAATCTTGGTGATTCTCTAACTAAGGGGCAAAATTATATTTTGACTTTATTTTATTTATTTGCTTTTAAAATAAATTTTGAAAAATTTAAATAAATTAAATAATTTTTTAATCAAATCTCCACCATCCATTAAATTGTGATTGATGGTGGATGTTTAATTCAATAAAAAATTAAATTAAAAAATAAATCATACATTTTAAAAATAAACAATGAAACATGTTCATCATCAATTTTTTTTTTTTTTGAAAAAATAAATTTAAAAAGAAAAATTGAAGACCCCTAAATAAAATGCAAGAAAACAAAAAGGTAAATTAATTTTAAACAAGATGGACGAGATCCATCTTCACTTTCAACCTACTCTTGTTTTCTTTACTTGCACTTTATTTAGATTCTTCACATCCATGATATGGACAATAGCCACCATGACCACCACCACCACCACCACAAATCCGCGTCACCTATATGTCAATTTCTACACATCACTATCTCTATCAACTCCCTCAATTCACTTCTCCATCAATGAATCTATCTCTCGAATCGTCTCCTCACTTTCCTCTTGTCTCTCATCTCTCTTCATTATCTGAAACGAGCCCAGAATCTAGATGAATACAAACCTAGATGAAGGTTCATTTAGATTCAAACCTAGACAAACCTTCATCTAAGTTTGAACCCAGATGATGGTTCATCTAGGTTTCAACTAGGTTCGAATCCAAATGATGGTTTGTCTGGGTTTGAACCTAGATGATCATTTTGGTTATTTTTTTATTATTTTTGTGATGTTTTTGAGATTATTTTGGTGATTTTTGATGATTTTTGTGATGAACTTTGGATGATTTGGATCTGATGATTAATGATGTTGCCTACAAACGATTATTTTGATGATTTGTAATGGTTTTGGTGATTGATGTTGTTGCCCAAAATCCCAGATGATCTTCATTTCTTTTTTTTAAAAAGTTTTGCTTTCTTTTTTTTTTTTTTTTTAAATTTCAGAACTCAAATCTTTAAAGTTTGAAAATTTGACTTTTTTTTTTGGTTGTTTTAATTCGTGCTTTTTATTTTTTATTTTTTATTTTCTAAATTTCAAAAAATCTGGGTTGAGTTTAAATCTTCAAACTTTAAAGATAGTTCAACCCAGATCATTCTTTAAAGTATATATATATTATTTATAATTAATTTTTTTGGGTCAGTTGGATCAAAAGATTTATCCAAAGGTATTTCTATCTTTTTGTCATATTTTACTATTCAGTGTCAATTCTAATTGAGGTTCCCTAACAATAGGAAGTTAATTATAATAAAACCAAAATATTTACTCAACACAAATATAGTTTCAACCTGAGTAGTTAAATAGTAATTTGCTCTTTCTTTATATTATTACTGAAACTCATAGTATATGCAGGATCTATCCCTAAAGAAATTAGGAACATGATGAATCTGGTCGAGTTGTATTTGGGTCGAAACAGACTTAATGGTTCTATCCCTTTAACATTGTTTCATTTGACAAAGTTGACAAGATTGAGCGTCTACAATAACCAACTTACTGGTCCATTACCTCGAAAAGTTGGGAAACTTAAGAGTTTGATCTTTCTTTCGGTGAGTAAAAACAACTTAACAGGACCTATTCCTTCAACTCTTGCCCACTTAACCAATTTGACTTACTTGTATCTTTATTCCAACCAATTCAACGGCACCATTCCTCTAGAAATAGGGAGCAATAAAAATCTATCATATCTAGATCTCTCAGACAACAACATACACAGCAACATTCCACATGAGCTTACCCAGTTAAACCATCTTGAATATCTCAACCTTTCCACAAACAAACTTTTCGGCCAAATACCATCTACAATGGGAAGACTTGTCAGCCTCACCTATTTAGACCTCTCTAGTAATAATCTTAGCGGTCTCATTCCAACTGAGATAGGGAATTGCTTAAAATTAGAAATCTTGGATTTGAGCAATAATATATTAAGTGGACGCATTCCATTAGAGATTGTCAACCTTAGTCAAACATTGAGTCAACTTGATTTAGGATATAATCTTATCAACGGGGAAATACCTTCCCAACTTGGAGAAATGTCATTTTTGCGGTACTTGAATCTCTCACACAATAAACTTTCTGGCAAAGTTCCAATTACAATGCAATGTAATTTCCAAGAAGAAAATTTCGTAGGAAACAAAGATTTACATAACTTGACAGCATGCTTACAACGTCATACAATTAATATAATGCAAAAGATCATCCAATTTATTAAAATTCTTCTTCCTGTGGCTATATTTCTTACATCCTTAATTTGTGCAATCTTGTTTCACCACAAGCGTAAGGGTAAAATGGCTAATCATAAAACAAGATCATCCAAAAATGGAGATGTGTTCTTAATATTGAATTATGATGGTAGAATTGTATATGAAGATATAATAAAAGCCACAGAAGATTTCGATATCAAGTTTTGTATTGGAACAGGAGGCTATGGTAGTGTATACAAAGTTCAACTTCCCAATGGTGAAGTGTTCGCTTTGAAGAAGCTTCACTCTTACGAAAGTGGGGATCCAATTTTTGAAAAGAGCTTCCAAAATGAAATTCGTGTACTATCAGAAATACGACACCGAAACATTATGAAGCTTTATGGATTTTGTTTGCATCATAAAAGCATGTTCTTGGTTTACAAGTATATTGAAAGCGGAAGCTTGTTTTGTGTTCTACGTAATGATGATGAAGCCACTGAATTGGACTGGACAAAAAGAGTGAAAGTTATCAAGGGTGTAGCTTATGCTGTGTCTTACTTGCATCATAATTGTACACCCGCAATTGTTCATCGTGACATATCTAGCAACAACATCCTATTAAACTCGTAATTTGAGGCTTTTGTTGCTGACTTTGGTATAGCTAGACTTCTACATTCTAACTTATCATCAAATAATACAACAGTAGAAGGTACTTATGGATACATTGCTCCAGGTAAACCCCATAAATCATTTTCATGTTTCTTAATTAATATTTTGTTTTCTTGATCTAAAGGTTTTTATGTCTTTTGTAGAACTTGCCTACACAATACTTGTGACAAAGAAATGTGATGTCTATAGTTTTGAAGTGGTGGCATTGGAAATATTAATGGGAAGGCATCCCGGTGAACTCCTATCATTCTTATCATCATCATCATATGATAAAAAAATGAAATTGATTGATTTATTAGATCAACGTCTCTTGCCCCCAGTTGATCAAATGGTAGCATGGGATATATTTCTTGTTGCAACTATTGCATTTGCATGCTTGCGTTCTAAACCAAACTTACGACCGACAATGGAACATGTGTCTCAACAATTTTTCACTCGGAGGGTATCACTTTATGCAAAATCATTTCAGGAAATTTCTGTAACTCAACTCCAAAACCAGGAAATGTTTTTTATTAAGTAATGTGATGATATGTAATTAAAAATGGAGTTGATGTTACAATCAAAGCATGTATTTTATTTTTTCATGCGGTTGATTTGTTGAGCAAAAGTCTTTTTTGTTTTTTTTTTTTTGTTTTTTTTTTTCACTTGCTTGGTTAGCTTTTCTTTTGTTTATTAATCTAATAAATTAGATCATGGTCTATTTAAGAAAAAATTGTTTCTTTCCTATCAATAAATCGTTGTTGAAGTGTGCTAGTGACTAAATTAAATTTTGTAACACTATGGTGAAATTGAAAGGAAAATATAGTGGGCACACAGAAAATTTTCACGAGATCAATTTGTGAGAAAAGCATAGTTGACACTTGTCACCATTACGTGCAATTGCATAGTTGACACTAGTTGCTAGGAGGTAGATGACCTAGCGAGTAGTAATTACTCTGCTACTCGGCAAGTATTCGACTTAACCGTTAGTCAACAGTTAATCAGTTGATCGACAGTAAATTTAATCAAATCTATGAAAAAAATAAATTTTATATGATCAAAATATAATTATATGTCCACAAAATATTATATTTGTTAGTCATATTTTAATATAATTTAACAAAATACAAAATAATTGTTTCATAAAAGTGGAGTTTAAGTACACCCCATTTTTTGTTTAATGGACCTCTTTGCAAAAATAAAATAAAATAAAAGTTGAAAGTGAACAAGTGGACAAATGTCCACTCGGTGGACAAACTGTTGCCCGTGCATGAAGTCAAAAGCAAGGACAATTTTACAATTAATCGTTATTCAATCAAATATGTGTGTGTGTATATATATATATATATACACACACACCTTGAGTGGCAAGAAAAAATGAAAATTCAAATTAATTAAAAAATATTAATATTAAAATAGAAATTTATTGAAAAACTAAATATAATACCTTTTAATATTATTAAAATATATAAATTTATGAAAGATACAAATCCTAACTTTATGAATAAAAATGGAACTTATCACTTTTTTAAATTTAAAAAACTATCCAAATGACCAATGACTTCTCTTTAAAAACTCTATTTATAAAAGATTTAATTTTAAAATAACCATTTCTAAAAGATCTACTTGAAGAAACTCTACAAAATAGAGACTTAGACTCAAACTAATTGAAATAATTAATCACATTATTATCTTTAGTTTTTTTTTTTTTTGGCTAGTTAATGAGCAAGGTACTAGAAGAATTTTTTTTCTTTATTAAAAAAAACATGCATCAATAATTTTCTAAACCCAAAGCAGTTTAGTAAAGCAAATTATTATGATCAATTCATACTTCAAATTATCTGGCTAGTCAGTTTTTAGAAGTTTTTATTTTTTATTTTTTTAAATATGACTTTTCTGAAAATGTGGGATTTTAGTTTTCCTCCTAATTCAAGTGTTATATCTCAAATCCAACAGCTCGTTTTATTTTTTATTTTTATTTTTTTAACCTTTCCCCATTCTGTGAAAAAACGAGTATTAGATAACAAAACTTCTTAATTAATAATTTAAATTATTAAAAAAAAAAAAACTACTAATTGTATGTAAATAGATTTTTAGTATTACTTTCCAATGGGGGATTTCAATAAAAAAATTCCTGATGAGTAAATTAAATAAATTAAAGGAGACATCAACAGTCATCTTTTTTAAGAATTAAAAGTGGCATAATAAATCAAATTAATCACCATCAATTTATATTAGAATCATATAATCTATTAATCAGGAAATGGATTCTAAAGGAACTAATTAAACTAGGTTGTGTTGATTTGACACAAACAAGGCATGATAGCATTTAACCTAAGCTCCTAAAATTTGGATGTTCGAGAAACTAAAATCAGCTTACCAATCCAAAGAACTTTAGGGTGCACAAATTGAGCGGTGCATTCCACCACCCACAATCTGATACATAATATATGCGCGAACTTTCAAACGACCAAAAATAGGGAGAGAGAGACTATGGAAGACCAAAAAAAAAAAAAAAACACTAACTACATGAATTTAAAGAAGAGAGTAGGAATAGCCCACTCTAATCTCTGTTAACTCCAATGATTTAGCAAGAAATTGTCATGAAATGAGGCCTCGCTCAACATCTGTTTTTCATTCCAGAGCATGAAGCTAAAGTAGGCAAATATTCAAATTAATATTCTGACATAAGAACCATGTTTCATTAAATTTTATTAATTTCATTATCATAATGGGAACATATACACATATCCATTAAAATAGCTATAAAGTAATTTTTTAAAACTAAAAAATATATATTATTTTTGGAAAATTATTTATTTGTTAATTTAAAAAGCACTTTATATTTTTTACTATAAATATAGTAAAAAATATAAAGTATATATATGTTTTTGACCTATGTACGTATATTATGATTAATAATTTAAGGATGGATGCTAGCTGTTGAAGATGAAGGTATCAGTGGATTATGTAAAACATTTTGGTTTACGCTCGCTACATAGAAATGTAATGGATCTTGAGCTCCTTTCGAATAATCCTAGTTACAATGATATTGTGCTTACAAATGGAGATATTATCCAAGGGTAATAAATGAGCCAAGTAATGATGATCATGATTTAGGTGACGGTGGTGTTTTACCATATGTCATGTGTGTGTACATGCCAAATGTGATATATTCATTAAAAAAAAAGTATGGATGTTGTTGAGCTTGGTTTAGGTACAAAGAAAATATAAACTACTTTAAATGTTTATTTTGACAAAAAGCTGAATTGAGAAAATAGAAGTTTGTTTAATAGAAAATTTTTTAATATTGTTATAAATAATGTGTTATTTATTTTACTTGTTTAATCAATTATAAATTTATATATTTGTTGGACCCTAAAGAATTTTTTTAAAAAAATATATTATTTTATGCATTTAACAGGAGAGTGGCGATGTTTCCACACCTTGAAAATGGTATATACACTCACTCATTTAACTCTCTCAAACCATAATTCTTCATTTATATTATAAGACTTGCATGAATCCAGCTATTTTTTAATTAAATAATTATTGAATGAATGATTTGGAGATGATTAAAATTGGGATTTGATGATGAACCCTTTTTAATTTTTATGATTAAAGTCATAAACTTTTGTCCCTTTCTCAAGCCCTAATTTTTTATTTATATCATAAAACTTACATGAATGATTACTAGCTAATTTTATAGAACCCTAAGTAACAATTCTTTTTATGACGAATTGTGAATATTGATTTAGATATGTAGTTATTGGATGATTTGAAGGATATTCTGTTACTTATTTGCTAATATGATGAAGAAATTACAAGAAGAGAGTGACACTTTTGTTTGGTTTGTAAGAAAATCTAACAAGAAAATGGAAAATGTTGATGTGATGATTAAATATTTGGTAATATTTTTTATGATTAAATTAGAATTATATAAATGATTGAAAAATTTTCAAATTTTTATAGAGAAAAGTTGAAGTTTGAAAAAGTAACAAAGAGAAAAATTAGGGATTAAAAGAGTAAAAAAGGTTTAAAATATAAATGATATTTTAATTAATAATTGATGGGTGTACTTATAAAATATCTATTCTTTTAGTAATTTTATTTAAAGATAATATTGTATACTTAAAAATATATATATTAATTTGAGGTGTACATACAAATTTTGACGGGTGGAAATATCATCATTTCTTAACAAGTATATTAATTTAGTGCACTAGCCCAAGTTGGGACCTAAAAATTTCCTTTTATAGACAAGGTTATTCTAGGACCTGAATTCTAGTGGACCAAACAAATAAATAGAGCCCAAATGAAATCAATAAAAAGCGAGCCAATTTAACTGCAAGTCCAATTGTAGCCCAATTGTTTAATTGTCGAATTTATTGAAGCCCAATTATTGAATTTAATTGTTGCCCAATTTAATTGTTATATAGTGGGCAAGTCATGGCATTAAAGAATTGGTTTTCATGCAAGGAAGTCGATTTTAGAAAGAGACGAACAGAATTTGGATGGCCAAAAGTGAGGGAGATTGAAATTAGAAAAGATAAAAATGAAATGAGAGTCGGTGGACAAACAAAAGAAGGCATGATGAAACATGAAACAAAATTTGAGAAGAGACAAAAAGAGAGATGGGCATGAGAATTGAGTGGCAGTAAGAAAAAGCAAATCAAGTTCAATTAGGAGGAGAACAGAGATAGGCCCGAGAGACAAAGTAATCGGCGAATTTTTAAAAGGGAAAATGACAAGTGTCAATTCCTAAGCTTGATTAGCAAATTCAAGCACGAAAGAAAGGGAATTAAAGCAGCAGTGTCTTTTATATATATATATATATAATTTTACTGTCAGTATCTTATAATTTTAAAAAATTAAGATGAATCAATCAAATTCATCTATTATATTTAAATTAAATATGAGAGAAAATTTGTTTTAGGAGATATCATACAATCAATAAAATCGATAGGTTCGTCTTAACTTTTTAAAATTAAGAGGCATTGATAATAGAATCATTTTATATATATATATATATATATTGAAGAGAGAAAGAAAAAAAAATGATTCTACCATTAGTGTCTCTTAACTTTAAAAAGTTAAAACGAATTTATAAGTTTGACAAGCAAATACAAGCATAAAAGAAAGAGAATTGCGGCTTTGTTTTATATATATAGATATATATAATACTTTTAATATCAGTATCTCCTAACTTTAAAAAGTTAAGACGAACTAATTGAATTCATCTATTGTATTTGAATTAAATAAGAGAAAAACTTTATTTTAGGAGAGGAAATACAATGAATGAATTTGATTGGTTAATCCTAACTTTAAAAGTTACGAAATACTGATAGTAGAAGTTCTATATATATAAACATACAAAACAAGGGCTGAACTGAGCAATAGAATGGAAAGAAAATAATGAAGAACAAAGTTGAGAAAGAGAGAATGAAAAGGAACAAAGTTGAGAGTAGATAGAAAATGTAAGAGAAAGAAAATAGTATTCTAAGTTGAAAAAGGATGAAAGGTTGGTAGAAACCGGAAAGAAGATAGAGTGCTAGGTAGAAAAGAGAGCTAAGAGAAGTCTGAAACTAGAGAGAGAGAGAGGGTTGGATGGAATAGGGTAGAAAAGAGGACTGACAAAAAAAGAGAAGGGTACGGGTGAAGCCAAGAAGAAACAAGAAGACTAGTCCTTTATGCTTGTCATTCAATTGACAAAAATTAAGAGAACAGCATGACACCTAGCCGAATTAGAAAATCAAGTCAAAAGTGAGGAAGATGAAAAGAAGAAAGAAGAAGATAAATTAAAGTTACAATCAATAAATATAATCACATTATTATTTATAATTATACATATTTAACTATAATTATATATAATAAATTACAATCACACATTATAGAATTCAATCACACATTTTTTGTTAAGTATATGCATACACCGAGTGAACCTTAGTATACGCTATATATATATATGTATGTATATATATAGAAGTATATATAGAACTTTTATAGTCAGTGTCTTTTAATTTTAAAAAGTTAGGATAAACAAATAAAATTCATTCATTGTATTTGAATTAAATAAAAAAAGAATTTTTTTTAAGAGAGAGAATGTAATAGATAAATTTGATTGATTCATCCTAACTTTTTAAAGTTAGAAGATATTAACCATAGAAGTTCTATATACATATAAACATACATATATATGTATATATCTAGTGTATCCTTGGGTATATTTAGAATATGCATACACTTGAAAAAAAATTTTGTGTGATTGCATTTTAAATTATGTTATTGTAATTTATTATATATGATTACAACTAAACATATGTAATTACAATCAGTAAATGTGATCACATTTACTGATTATAATCATACATGTTTAATTGTAATTACATATAATAAATTATATTCACATATTTTATAATCCAATCACTCCTTTTTTATTTGGGTCAAGTGTATGCATACCCTAGGTATGCTAGATTGTCCCTGTAGATGAACTTTTAGGGATAAATTTTAATTTTTGTCCCTATAGACATCTTTTAGCGATGAATATGATTTCATCACTATAGTATATTTAATTATATTCTTTTAGTAACGAATTTTTAAATTCTCCCTCATAGATTCCTTTTTAAAGATGAATTATAATTTCCGTCCTTATAGGCATCCTTTAGGGATGAATGTGTCTTCTATAATTTTAAAATTATACTTAATTATATTCATTTAGAGATAAATTTTTAATTTTATCCCCATAGATATCTTCTTAAAGACAAATTTTTGTCCCTATAGACGTAATTTTGGAAGGAATGTGATTTCATTCCTAAATTGTATAATTCTATAATTAAATTTAATTATAGTTTTAGAGATGAATTTTAAATTCATCCCTACAACACCTTTTAAAGGACAAATTATGATTTTTGTCCTAGTAGACATATTTTAGGGAGAATATGGTTTTGTTGTAGATTTATATTTAATTATACCCTTTTAGGGATGAATTTTTAGTTTTGATCCTGTACATGTCTTTTTAGAGATGAATTTCAATTTTTGTCCCTATAAATGTCTTTTAGGGATGAATGTGGTCTAACCACGATAGTATATGATTTTAAATTTATTTTAAATATCCTTTTTTTTTAGGTATGAATTTTTATTTCATCCCTATAGAGGTCCCTTGTAGAAAGAAAATTAAGAATTTGTCCTCATAGATGCTTTTTTTTTTTTTTTTCCATCCGTAAAAATTGCCCTTATAGCCCTAGTTTCTTAGGCTATGTTTGGTATGCCAAACAATTCATAGAATTAGGATTGAAAATTTTTAATCCCATGAAATCCGACATTTGGAAAGGTTTTGGAGAGATTCAAAACTCAATCCTAACCTTTTTGAATTCCCAATCTCACGAGAACTCACATTCCTAAGTTAACTCTTACAGGATTTTGAACAGATGGGAATGGTCTCTCTCTCTCTCTCTCTCTCTTTCTTGATGTTCTCTCTCTCTTTCTCTCACTCTTTCTCTCATCGTCGTTGTCTTCATTTTCATCCTCACCCTCTATATTCTTCATTATTTCTCCTAGATGATTTCGGGTTCAATCGAACCCAGAATTTGAGGTTGGAGGAGAGGAAGGGGAGGTAAAGAAGAAGAATGTTAAGTGTATTTCTTGATTAAGTAATTGGGCTAGTAAAAACCTGATAGAAGTCCAATTAGTCGATCCAATGAAATGGCCCAGCAAACAAGGGCCCGGTATATCAATGTCAAGCCCATGCAAGCTTTATAGCTTACACTAGCGAGCTCGCATCCTGGCAATTACAGATCGCTGTTGACATTATGCAGTTCGCACCATGCACAGCTCATTAGTCGGAGTGAGATACAGCTCGAGATCGTCTACAGCTCACCTAGTGACCAATTAAATAAGAAAATCTTTCAGAAAAGGTAGTTACCCAATTTGATAGTGATTCTTTCATCAAATTTGGAAGTTAATTCAAATTTGAACTCAGTCAACGTGATTTCGGATTCTACGGAACTGTTTCCTAATTTGACTCTAACTGATTAGGAAGTATAATTAATTCGAGATTCTTTTCCTATTTAATCTCTACCTAAGTTGTAACGCCTCTTCTCTATAAATAGAGGTCAGAAATATATTGTAATGGCCACACAAGAATACTATACTGTCACTCTGTAAAATCATTGAGAGACAATCATAGATGTAGGCTTATTGGTTGAACCACGTTAAAAACCTTGTATTGTTTTTTATTCTTTGCCTTTATACTTTTTCATGTGTTTTCTGTTCTGTTTACATTGATTGCAGGTATTGGGTTTTGAGCTCTCGTCGACCAATAAATAACGTCGACATTTTGGCGCTAGAAGGAGGGCCCAGACTGCAATCGGTTTTGCTACAATTTCCCAGTCTTTAATAAGCATGGCAAGAACAAAGACAACCAGATATATGGGTTTACAGGCTAACCAAGCAAAGAGTCAGACCAATAAGCATCAACGCGATACGCAACACATAGAATACGCACTCATGCATGCAACAGGCACGTCTTATGGTCAAGTAGTTGGTGCTGTAACAAGCATGCCACCTTTGCCCCTTCACCAACCCGTTCCAGTCACCCCAGCCGAGGGCCTGTAAGCATGGTACCAAAGACAAAAAGCGTTGGAACTTATAGTTCTACAACTTGCAGATGTTATTAATGTGTTGGTGCAGGCTCAGGCGCAGAACACGCCTAGGATTGAGGTTGAGGCTCCAAGGCAAGTATTTCTGTAGCATGGAGTGCAAGGGTCAGAGAGGCCATTTAGAGAGGTGTAGCGACCTACTGGCTCAGCTCGCCTTTCCAATTCGCGTTCTAGAGCTGAAGGTCACCCCGTTTGTGGAGAAAGGGAAGTCGCGCACCTTGCAAGCCTAATGATAAGGGTAAGTCAAGATGGAAGTAGGCGGGTGAAAACTGGTCATGATAGAGTTTGAGCTGTATCTCAGCATGAGGACGAGGTGGATGAGCGACATACAAGGTCGCATTGGGCTGATGGCTCATTCAAAGAGAGCCAGAGATATGAACCAGAGCACCACTCTCCAAGTCATGACCACAGAAGGAGATATGGGCTTCGAGACCTGTAAGTAGAGGAACTTCTTCAGAGGGTCCAGCAACTTGAAGCACAACCTGGCACCCCTAACCAGCGTGAGTATTATGAGGAGAGGACGCCATTTACTAGGGAGATTAAGATGCAGCCTCTCCCCCATAGGTTCAAAGTCCCAAGTATCTAGCAGTACAATAGGAACAGCAACCCCTATAACTACATCGGTGCATTTAATGTCCAAATGGACCTGCAAACGGATAACCCACTGGTAAAGTGCCGCGTCTTCCAAGCCACTTTAAGGGATATTCTGCAGACTTGATTTAAGAATCTCTCAGCTCGCAGTATAGGAAGTTGGAAAGATTGTCAGTAAAAGTTTGTTAATTAGTATATGGCTCTAAGAAAACAACTCGTACCATCCTGCCACTTGGCCACTATCTTCCAACGTTAAGGTGGACCATTGAAAGATTACATCACTAGGTTTAGACGCGAGGTCGCCAATGTGAAAAGCCCAACGGATGAAAGTATTTTGACTGCGATCTCAATCAGGTTGCACAAGAATGGAAAATTGTACGAAAGCATCTACAAGTCTCCAGTGAAAGACCTAGAAGAATTCTATGAACGAGCTGCGAAGAAAATCATATGGGAAGAAACTTTTGGCTCAAAGAAGTCTAATCAAAAAAACGGAGCGGACAGTTCCAACCAATCGAAAAAGAGAAATAATGATGGGAATGAAAGTGAAAGTCGAGACAGTGGCTCAAATAACCAAATTACCAAAAAGGCTAGGAGAGAACCAAGGAATGAACGACCTCAGTGTCAAAGTCACTATGATAGCTATAGCATCTTGTTGGATACACAAGACAAGATTTTTGCAGCAGAAAAGAATAGGAAAAATTTTGGAAAACCCAATTCTTTCAGAGCCCCTATTGAGCACCGAGGCAGAAATAAGTTTTGTATTTATCATAACGAGGTCGAACACAATACTTCCGATTGTTAGGCGTTGAAAGACACCATTGAAAGGTTAACTAAAAGAGGTCACTTGAGAGATTACATGGTGAGACCTGCAGACTCACAACTTTCACAACAACGACCTCAGCAACAACAACCAGTCAGAGCAGTAGCAGCCCCAACGAGCTCCCGACCAAGAGCACGAACCTGCAGTAAGGACAATTTTTTAGTATTCATATCACATGCATCAAACAGGTCGTCCAACTTGGGAATAGAGCTTATCGTCTAGCAAATGTGAATGGAGCTTAAGTCCCTCAAGCTTGGAACGCTGAGCATTTTCATCCATATTATCAGTAACATTTTCATTATATGTATTCAATTTGTAAATCCAATTATTTTGGAAGTGAATGAAAGTTTCAAGTTCTTCATATTATTTTGAGTGATTGCTCTAATAAATTATATGTTCTCAAAAATTTTATGAGTCATTAAACTAACAGGTTTCATCCTAGTAGCTCGTTATCATGCTCGCAGCTCACCAAAATAGAGTCAAAAAAATAGGCGCAGTTACGTACCCCTACATAGCTCGTCAAAATAGAGTCAAAAAAATAAGTGCGGTTACTTATCCCTGCACAGCTCACCAAAATAAAGTCAAAAAAGCAGACGAGGTTACGATCCTCTGCATAGCTCGCCAAAATAAAGCAAAAAAAAGCAGGCTCGATTACGTACCCTTGCATAGCTTGTCAAAATAGAGTAAAAAAAGAATGCGTGGTTACGTATCCCTGTATAGCTCGTTAAAATTAAAGTTATAGTAGACGAGGTTACGACCCCCTGCATAGCTCGTCAACACTTCAACAAAGCAGTCAAGGTTCTGACCTACTGCCAGTATTAGAAGATTTTACTATAAATTAACTAAAGCAATTATTCAAGCTGTTACATCAGTTTTGCGATCTCAAGCCAATTAATGTTACATGTTAAAATGGTTAGCTCGCATGAAGTCTCACAACTTGGAAAATAAAAATGCAATATATAACATCATAATAATTCAAGTGCACTCAACATGGAAGATGTAAAAAAGAAATTTTCATTAAAATCAAAAGATCTGTTACAAATTGAGAATTGATGAAGTACAAAGGTTAGCAAAGAAATCAAGTCTAGAAGGAATGAAATGAGGCGAACTACTAATTGCCTTGATCATGAGGAGATCTCAAAAGAGAGTCATCGCTAGAAGATGAGCTAAAGAGTTCAAAGACTTGAACAGGCTCAGCCTGAGAGGTCACGCCAGGAATTTCCATTGTCAAAGGAAACGCATCTAATATAATAGGAGACGAGGTAGTTTCTGCCTTGAACCTCTCCACAGCTCGGATTCCCTCGTCACCGAAGATTGAAAAATTTAGCTCAGGATGGGACATTCATAGCATGAAGAGGAAGTTAATATCCATTTCTTTCTCAACCTCATCTCTGGCCTGAGCGACATGCACTTCTGCTTCTTAAGCAAATCTCTCTCTGAAAACCATGAACTCTACACAGGTGTCATGTGTGCGATGATTAGCAACCTCAACTTCTCCCTGTATAGCCTCCACTTGTTGCTCGACTGCTCAGCTCGCTTCTCAGCCGCCTCAGCCCACTGCAATGCAGCCACTACTTGTTGCTCAACCACCTCAACTCGCTTCTTTACAATCTCAGCTCGTTGTTCGGCCTTCTTAGTTCGTTTTGCTGCAGTTTCCACTTGCTCAGCCCGTTTTTCAACAAGTTCAGCTCACTGCTTAGGTTGCTTAAGTTCATCCCTCTCCTTGTTCAATTCATCTTCACAGTTTCGAAGCAAAACGATGAGATGAGACCTCATAAATTTATAGTCGTTTTCTACACGCATCAGAGTCTCCTCAGCTGTTTGTCTAGTCATGTTAGCCTCTACCAGCATTGCCTCATGACTTTCCTCGTACCTTCTAGCATTTTGAGCCTCCTCAATCAAGGACTTTATTTCCTCATTTGCCTTCTTTAGCTCGTTCTCCAGTTTCATTATGCGATCTTCAGCAAACCTAATCCCTCTCATCTGCTTTATTAATCTGAGAGTGGCCTGAAACTCTACGAGTTAGTATTTAATAAAGTAAGAAAGCAATAAGTTAAAGAAAAGTTACCGGCATTGCATGCCAACCAAGGAATTCGTCCAGATCCAGACCCTTAAGAGACTTATTTTCTAAGGTCCTCGCATAGGTCATCATGATATCTGACCAGTTGTCGAGAAAAGATTTTAGATATCTTTCCCTTGGTCTATTTTCATGGCCTATCATGGTTGGTGAAGCAGTGTCCTCAACCGGTGCAATCTCAAGTTCTTTACCTTTGTATACGTGACGTCTCGTGGTAGAGTTGCGCCTACATATACTCTTTCTTCTTTCACCCCTGCTAGTACTAGCTTAGGTCTCTTAGGATGGGATCAGGGATGGAATTGTTGTTGTCGCTTGAGGTGGCACCTCGTTGGAAGCAGCGACCAAAGGAGCTTTGGCTTTAACAGGTCACTTTGAGGGGATAGTTGAAGGGGTTCCGGTTTCAACAGGTTGCTTTTGATGGAACTTCAAAAGAGTGAGTTTTCTCCTAGTTGGAGCTCACTTAGAAGCGAAAACTGAAGCTGGAGGAATAGCTGTTTGAGATGTATCCGTTGGCGAGGTACGAGCTGAAGCCGGAGCCGGAGCCGTTTCAACAGGAATTAGAACTGTTGCTTGAGTGGAAGTTGGATCTACTTGAGCAGATGAAGATGGGACTGTTAGAATAATCGTTTGAACAAAAGTGGGAGATGAATTTATTTAGACAATTGGAATAGGAGCTTGGACTGTTTGGGAAGGAACCTTATCTGCCTGCGAAGTGGAGGCAAGAGTTGGGGCTATTTGCGAAGGAGAAGTGGCCTCCTCTTCGATGGGTACTTCAAAGACAAAAGGGAGCTCGAATTCTCCCCTACTTCCTATGTCTCTATTATTGTCAATCAGTGAAGAGTCAGTAGGAGGAGCGAGGCCAAAAGTCTGGAGGAGGTTGATGTCAAATTTATCATTGATATTCGCTTCACCAGAACTTACGAGCACCTTGAGAACCCTCTTCTCCTCGTTGTTGAGAAGAGACCTGTTCGTTTTCAGTTCTGCAAAATAAAGTGTTAAAAAAAAAAAAAAATCAATCATAGCTGGCGAAGTATTTCCTCTATATACCTGGACTTAGAATGAAATGAAGTTTTTAAGATCTCTAAAGGAAAAGCAATAGACGAAGAATCAGCTCGTCTTGTAAGCCCCTGTATTGGATTTACCCTTTGCATCTCCTTAGGACAAGAAGCTCTTGTAGTCTGATTGACGACTTGCGAGGTAATAAATTCTCTCTCGCTTTCCATCTTTTGAAGTGCTACCAGCTTTGATGCTGTAAATGTGATTTATGATTTTTGGAGTTGGGAGAGGAAAGCCGTTTTTAAGAAAGGCCAAGGTCAATGAGGTCAACTGCGAGTACGAGTTCGGAGTCAGCGGGAATGGTGAAAGCTTGACCATGTTCAAGAACTCAATCAGATAAGGAGGAACTAGAAATCTAAGCCCGTGCCCAAGATGCTGGGTACTAATAGCAATGTACCCCCATGGAGGATAGTATGTGTGGTTGTCATGAGTGGTGACATCGCATGGCAGCCTCTAGGAATATGGTATTGAAGAGCAACTCCCTCTAACTCGACAGAATCTACTGTAGAAGAATGATGTGCAAACACCTCGCGAGCTCGTCGCTCCACTTCGAGTCGACGAATCACTTCAGGATCAGCCCGAGCTGCAAATTGCTTTGGAACCTCCCCACTTTGAGTTGCTTTAACAACATTGCAAACTCCGCTTGAAGCCATCTACACTAAAAGGAGGGTACAGTTAGGTCGTATCAAGCAGACCATACCTTATGTTCAAATTTTCTAAGATCTACTCTACAGATTGCTAATATAGTGAGGGGCTCGACCTATGAAGAAACAACCTATGAGCTACTTACAAGTGTCTAATCCTACAGTTCGCATGAATGACAAGCCACAAACAGTAAACAAATCCCAAAGAGACAAGTAATAAGATCAAATCAATAGAAAATAAAAAGTTGTGATCAACAAGAAACACAGAACCATAAAAATTCAACATCAAAATATGAGATGTTCAAACTTATGGCAAACACAGGAAGCAAAATGCAAGTACAACGCAACATCAACACAACAATAATGAACCAAGAACTGAAAGCTTGAAGTTAGAAGACAGAACTTACCATGAATCTTTATTGAAGATGAGATGAACGGCGACTGGAAGTGAAGAGCTTGTGAAGAACCAGTGAAAAATGCAGTAAAAGAAACTTGAAGGCTGGAAGAAAATGACGGATGAAAAAGAAAATGAAACGGCTCTACCACTTTATATAGGAGGAACAGCTCGAGCCCTAACCGTCCGATCTGGATACCGTATAACCGTCTTAGATCCAACAATTCAGCACAAATAACAGCTTTATAATCATGTAGCCATCAGTTGAAAAACGTGCGTCTTAAATGTGCATGGTATGAGATGTGCCAATATCGATTTAGTTGTCGTCTAAATGGTCACCATGTGTCAAAATTGATGGGATATAATTTGAAAGAGCGCGAAACTACGATTTAAGACAAGTTAGCTTTTACCAACAAGCTCGAGCTCCCAATTCGCAAAACAAACTGAGAGCTGGGGGTTAATGTTATGTGTATTTTCTAGATTAAGTAATTGGGCTTATAAAAACCTAATAGAAGCCCAATTAGTCGACCTAATGAAATGGCCCAGCAGATAAGGGCCTGATGTATCAATACCAAGCTCATGTGATCTCTATAGCTCGCTAGCGAGCTCGCGTCATAGCAATTACAGATCGTTGTTGATATTATGCAGTTCGCACCATACACAGCTCGTTATTTGGAGCGAGATACAACTTAAGATTTGTAACATCCTGAATTTTCTCTATTTAAGAGAAATAAAAAGAATAGTGATTTTGGGATGAACAATATTTTCGGACGGAATAGTATCCGTGTGAATAGTGAATTTTTCAGAAAAGCGGACCTCAAAGTTGAAAAGCTCCGGAATAAGTAATGGAGTCTAAGAAAACTGAAACGGATTAAAAATAAGTTCGTTCGAGGCAAAACGGAGTGATTTTCGGATCCAATCAAGAACTCGAAAAGATTTTCAGAAAAATTCAAAAATTTAGGAAAGTGTCGGAATAAGTATTAAAATGCTCATGAAGCATTTTAGAAACTCAAAGGACATTTTCCAAGGTAATTCAAATGGATATAGAATCAATTTAAAAATCACTGGAGACGATTTAGTAAATTTTCGGAGAGCTCAAAAAGAGCATGGAATGACTTTTAGGAGTAACTGAGATTATCAGGAGTATGTAGGCAGTCCGAATATAGGCCCCGGAGAATTTTGAAAGGATTTCGAGAAACTTCCAGAAAAGCTGAATCCGAGTATACTAGAAAAGTCAAATAAAAAGAGATAAGAAATGATAAATATGTGACAGAAGGGAATTATAAATTGAGTATAAATTAAAAAGATAGTGTGATAAATTTTTAGATTTAAATTGTGACTTTTAATTGATTAAGAAAATAAATAAATAAATAGGAATGGAGTGTTAAAAATGACATGATTATATTTAATTGTAAAATATATGTACAATGACATTTCTGTAACTCCCCAATCTAATTGGACCTAAGCGATTAATTGAGATTTAATTTATTGTTATTAATTTGGTTTAGTTTTAATTTTAGAAGTATAAAAGTGTGTGTATAAATATCATTTTGGAGGATATTTTTGAAAGAAATTAAGAAAATTGGACTCAAAGAATAAAAATCATAGGGGCAAAAATGTAAATTTCCTATGTTCAAGAAAAGTCAATAATGGTGGCGTGATTTTTTTTTAAATAATAATAATATAATTATAATAATAAATTATGTGGGCCCCATATAATAAATATATATATATAAAAGCTGTGGCTGTTAATTGATAGAAAAAAAAAAAAAAAAAAAAAAAAAAAAAAAAAAAAAAAAAAAAGAAAAAGGCAGCAAAGGCTGCCGTGTGACAAATATATATATATATATATATGTGTCGGTTGAGAAAAGAAAGAAAGAAATAATAATAATAAAATAAAGGAAAAAAAAATAATAATAATAAATGAATTAGAGTGAATGAGGCGGTGAGGGGTGAGTGTATATATATATATATAGCTTGTCGCAAACAAAACAAACGCAGAGGCCATTCGGCCAGAGAAGAAGAAAAAAAAAAAGAAGAAAAAAAGAAAAAAACAGAAAGAGAAGCAGCCGAGAAGAAGAAAGGGGAGAAGAGAGAAATGAAAAATATTTTGGGTGTCCAACTATCCAGAGAAGTAAGTTTATACTATTAGGATTTAAAGTTCAGAAAATTTATTTATTTTTCTATAAATCTATATTAAGTTTTGTGTGATTTTAGGATGAATTTAGGATGATAAGAAAATCAAAGGGGCTTATATGAGTGGATAAGCTGTAGAAAGCGTCCAAAAAGGTTGGTGTACACTTATCTTAAAAACTCATTTTTATTAGTAAATGTTTTGATTTATTTTAGTATATGAGTTTATTATGTTTTAATTAAATAGATTTTATGAAAATGTGTGATTTACGTTATGAATGATTTTGTATAGTATTTGATAATTAAATTTGGAAAAGTTTGGGAAAAAGTATGTGTTTTTGTTCAATTTTTAATTAAATCGATTTCGTGACTATGTATGATTTTTAGTATAAATGATTTTGTGGCAATTTATGTGTAAGTGATATTATGATGAATTTTGTGGTATTGAATAATGAAAAATTTAGAGAATTTGTGAAAGAAAAAGTATTTGCCGAATGTGGAATTTAAAGGATTTGTGAAATTATTTTGACAATTCATTATCAAATAGTATTGGATTGTGATTTTAATAACTTTCGAATGAAAACGAAAAAGAAACGGAAAGAAACGAACATGTTAGTGCCTTGACCGAATGTATATCGGAAGAAGGGCACAACGATTTTGATGAGATTGATGAGTCACTTTTGAATGAGAAATGATGTGTTATGATGCTTTGAATAAATGAGAATTATAGATAATTTGATTGAAAAAGAGTTCTGAGTTTTTCTGAATGAGAATTTTTATTGAGAAATGAAAGTTGTGAAAATATGAAATTTTGATGATAAATGAAATTATAAGGGCCCGAGTAAACCTGAACATTGGTAGGTGGGGATTGGTAGTTGGCATGCCAATAGGGTGATATTAGCAGTACTGCACCGATTTGCTTATATATGTGATATGAAATTCATGGACCTTGAGAGGCACCGAGTGTCCGGTCCCAGAATTTATGTGATATGTGAAATGTGCTCCGGCGGGTAGTCACCGAGTGTCCGATGCCGGGGGATACGTGAAACCCGATTTCCAGTCCATGGTATCGTGTCAGAGTTTACAAAGGGCACTGAGAAAAATATTAAATGAAAAACGTACAACTATGTTCGAAAATGATTTTTTATGTGCATATAGATATGTATTTGTTAATAATGTGCTGTCGTTGTGATTTAACATACAAGTTCGAAGGTATCACGTTGAAATGTTTAGAAAAGTCTTTTATGTGATTTATATGTGCTTTTATTAATAAAGTAAATTCTTTACGTATTATGTTAGTATTTTGAGAAAAACATAAAAGGGTGGTGTTACCCAATGATATTTTTGTGAGACGAGGAATTTAAATTGTTTGTTTTATAGGTGCAATTCTTGATAAAATTGACGTAATTGTGAATTTTAATAAAAGTTTGAGCATTTTAGAAGTTTGATTCTTAATATGTTTGAAAACAATTTCATGGGTTGTAGACATGTAATTATTAATAAATGAAGTTATTTAAGAATGTTGATAAAAGCTTGAAAATTATGAAATTTTGTGTTACGATAACATGATTTTAATGAAATAATAAAAATTTGAGATTTGGGGAATTTTATTTGACAACACGATAATTTTCTACGAAATGGGATGTAATTTTTATTTCATTTCTTGACGAAAATGTGAAAATGGTGAAATCTGGTTTTGTAAAGTCATATTTGGAAAATGATTTTGAGGCATTTTATATATATGCATTTACCAGTAAATTGATCTCTTTATGATTTATTATGAATATTTGATAACTGTGAAGTTCTGCTTTAAAATCTTGTATCTTTGAAATTGATGAAATTTAAATTAGTGTACACCCACTAAGTAGAAATACTTAGCGCGTTGGATTTTCCACGCGTAGGTTAAATTTGGACGCTGTAAATAAGGATAGACGAGAAGATGGTTGTCGCGCTTTCTGCAAGTCACATCCCTCCATCCTTGATAGTTTTACTTTTAATATTGTACAGTGGTGTTTAAATATATAGAAATGCATGTACATGCCTATGGATTTATAAGGTTTTATACATGAGAATGTATATCAATGGTAGAAAAAGGTTTTTGGTTTGTGAAGTAATTTTGTAAAGAAAATTCTTATTTATTATTTGATTTGTTTTTAATTTTGATGAATATGATTTTTATTAAATATTGTGGTTATAAATGTTTGGGTGGTGAAGTGATTTTGAAGTCGAACGGAGAGTCCGAAATTGGAAGTTGAGAAAATGAATGTATTTTAGAAGTGTTTGCTTTTGAAAGATGCAGGTTTTTATAATTTTGGGTTTTTCAGAAAAACAGAGGAAACTCTGCCGGATTTTCAAGAAAAAAAAAATTTATAGGACATATATGTAAATTAATAACGAATAAACCGATAAACGTAGCATCCTCCGACTCGGGTTTTCATCCGAATGGGAATCGGGTGGAGGGTGTTACAAGATTGTTTACAATTCGCCCAATGACCAGTTAAACAAAAAAATATTCCAGAAAAGGCAATTACCCGATTTGATCGTGATTTTTTCATCAGAATTAGAAGTTAATTTAAATTTGAACTCAGTCAACGTGATCTCGGATTCTACGGAACCGTTTCCTAATTTGGCTCTAACTGATTAGGAAGTGTAATTAATTTAAATTTTTTTTCTTTTTTATCTCTACTTAAGTTGTAACGTCTCTTCTTTATAAATAGAGGCTAGAAATTTATTGTAATTGACACACAAGAAATATTATATTGTCACTGTAAAAAATTTTTGAGAGATAGTCATGGACATAAACTTATTGGCTGAACCACATTAAAAATCTTGTGTTGTTTTTTGTTCTTTGCCTTTCTACTTTTTTGTGTGTTTTCTGTTCTGTTTACATTGATTGCAGGTATTGGGTTTTAAGTTCTCGTCAACCAGAAAACAATATCAACAAAGAAGAAGAAGAGAAGAAGAAAGGGAGAGGAGTGATTGGAGGAGAGGAAGAAGAAGAAGAAAAAGAATAGAGAAGAAAACTGAAAAAGGAAAAAGATAATCAGATGACGGGTCTCATGGATTTTTGACATATTTATATATTCTTGTTTGTGAATTTTTGTGGATATGTTTTATGAATTTTTTTAAAGATGTTTCTAAAATTAATTTTAATTTAGATTATAAAATAAAATATTTAAATTAATTTTATTCCAATTCAATCTCAAACTATACCCAACAAAATATGATATAATTTTAATATAATCTCAAGTTTTATCAAATATTATATAGTAATTTTTTAATCCAAGCCAGTCTCAATCCTGTTCAATCTCATTCTCATTTTCAATCTTAATCTCGTGTGTCAAATGTAACCTTATGGTAATACTTATGAGAAAAAATTTATGTCTTCACTAATTAATTAATTCCAAATTCTCAATTCTAATTATTATTTTTTTTTAAACAACAATGAGAACTGAGATCTTGCTAATACAACTTAAATATTTAAAGAGAAAAAAAAATCTACACAATTTATTGTTTTATGAGTAATAAAGTTTCAAGTAGGTTTACCATACTTAGCCAGACTGATTAATAATTCGTCAAGCAAACCAATCAAATAAAGTTAGTATTCACAAAGTTAGGATACGCAATATTAGTCGAGTAGCAATGCACAATATTGGCTTCAAAATTTTTATATTATATATATATATGAACTTTCTACATATAAAAAATATAATTATCGCCTAGATTGCAATACAAATTAAAGTTGACATACCTATTGTTGTTCACATTTTAAAGCCAAATAGGTTACTAAATTTTTCTTAAAAATGTGGATTCTGTTATAAAACAAATGCAATATTAAGATATTACAGAATAAGAACAAAAACTAAAATTAAAATACAAGAAGAATTTGGGAGAAAGAGTAGCTATTTTATTCTTTCATTTCATATATATGGATATCAAATACAAACTTATATACCATCTATTTATAGGCTAAGAATCATTAATGTAGGAAGAAGAAAAAACATAAGTTACACAATACATTATGGCACTAATGATGATCATTATTTGAGTAATAATGATCTTTAATATGGAGGTTATAGAAAACATTAAGGTACAATTATGATGACCATTATTTGTATGATAATAATATTTAATGTAGAGGTTATAGAATACTAAATGGTGGCATCCAATTGATTTACAACACTCCCCCTTTGGATATCCACCGTACAAAGAATATGTCTCATTAAAAACCTTATCAGGAAAAAACCCTATGGGAAAAAAAATCATGATAAAGGAAAAAAGAGTATATAATTCTTGTACGCAGTAACCTCCCCCTCATGCTGATATGTTTTCTTTGGTGAATTTCATGATCTTCTGGATCAAAAGTGCGATAATCTTCTGAATTCAATGGAATTTGGACGTGCTTAACGGTACTGCCTCGTTAAAAACCTTATCAGGAAAACTCAGTGGGATAAAA
Organism: Litchi chinensis; assembly: GCA_019925255.1. Taxonomy (NCBI): domain Eukaryota; kingdom Viridiplantae; phylum Streptophyta; class Magnoliopsida; order Sapindales; family Sapindaceae; genus Litchi; species Litchi chinensis. The sequence goes on along the minus strand of CM034469.1, from coordinate 11,451,085 downwards.
CCTGATCGAAGGAAAAAAGAGTGCAGTGCACATACGTTTATATTGAATTAATATACTCCCCCTGAAAGGTATACAACTGTTACTCTTGTAGTTTCTTCGAAGATATTGAAAAATATGTTTGACTCCACTCCAGTGTCTTTGAGCTGATGGATTAGTATTCCCTCTGATTTGTGTTTGATCTTCAGGCTGAAACAATATCTCATTTTCTCAAAATCTTACATCTCAAATTCTCTTTTAAAATATTCAACAATTCGTAGGAGCTCTTCAGGAGTTCCAATTTAATTTATATCATCGACATATATTGCTATAGTAGCAAATCCAGATTTTGATTTCTTTATGAATACACAAAGACATATAGATCATTAATATATCTTTCTTTTGTAAGGTATTCACCGAGATGATTATATAACATTCATCCGAATTGCTTTAAGCCATATAAAAACTATTGTGACTTTATTGAATACAAACTACGAGAATTTGAATTATATGCTTCAGGTAATTTAAATCCTTTAGGGATTTTTATATATATGTTGGTATCTAATGACCCATATAAATATGTCATTACCACATTCAAAAGGCACGTTTAAAGTCTTTTGGAAACTACCAAACTGATTAAAAATTGAAACGTAATCGTATCCATCACAGGTGAATACATTTCATCTTATTACGTTTACAAATACCCATTTATATCCATGGGTTTGACGTCTTCAAGCGTCTAGACTATTAGTCCAAATACATCACATTTGGCTGATAAAGTCAATTTTACTTAAATTGCTTCATTCCACTTAGACCAATCATGCATTTTTCAATATTCATGGATACTACATGGTTTATGATTATTATTTATAATCTCAATAGCTAGTGCATATACAAATAAATTATCAATGATTATTTTATCATGACTTCATAGTTCTCCTAAGGAAATTTTTTTATATTTCCAAGATTTTGTATCTTTTTAGGAGATTTTACCGCTTCTGGGGCACTAGCCTGTACAAGGGCTATTAATTCTCATCATGTGAAATCAACTATGAGACAATCAATATTGGGTTTCTGTAGTAAACCTTAAAGATACAATTATATTTTACTATCTCAATTTTTATATAAGTAATTATTTTGATCAAAACATATGACATCTTCAAACGTCCATATGACAAGTTTAATACAACTATATAAGTATAGCTCTGCTTTTGTTTTGATCAATAATTTTTATGTCGACATTTATCCACAATATGTTATTCAATATCCTCATCATTTTTCTATAATATGCAGAACAATAAAATATAAAATCTTAATTTGCTTTAAATTTTCAGTGCACGTGCCTCTTTAGGGGCTATTGTAAACTTTCACACATTCTTAGGGCAAACTATAATATTTATAATTTAGGCACATACACTTTTCCATATATAATTAAGATCCCTTTTGAGTTTCATAGGGGGAGATTCAAAGAGTTCTATCTCTTCAAAAACATTTAACTCTTCATGAGTTATATTTATATGATGAGGATTATATATAGCTCGAGCGTGATCTTTAAAATGATCATGATCTTTCATTATTCGCTTCAAGGAATCATAACTTTACAACCAAATTTATTTTTCATGCTACGAATGATTTATTTGTTGTCATTGATATAAATTGTTCTTCAGAAACAATTACCCGGATTAATATATTGGCAATGAGTATAAAATCATTCGTGTATACAATTTTCAAGTAAACAATCCTTTGAACTTCAGGTTCATATGACTTATACAGTAATCGTCATAATGGATGATGCATGTCAACTATAATTTCACGTCGTTATAATTTTATTCTTATTCTCCCCCTAACGACAAGAAAATTTATTCATTGGCATTATGTTGTTATTCTTCATGAATTTATTTGCATCATCATAATGTCTTTCTATGACTTATTTATATCATCATAATGTCCTTCTGAGACTTAATTATACTATCTTACTATCCTTCAGAGATATATTAGACTATCATATTATTTTTCAATGACTAAAATGTCACATATTATCCTTCAGGGACCAAACACATAGTGTCCTTTAGGGACCAAATACATAGTGTCATTCAATGACCAAATTGTAATATTAATTATTGTCCTTCAGGGACATTTACTAAGTAAGAATCTTCAAATTCTATAATGGATATCCATATTACTTCCAAACATTTGATGCATCATTTTCTTTTTATTATTAGATGAAAAATAAACTTTTGATTCATCATAATTTTTGATCATATTATACTTATGATCATATGATAGTCATCATAAAATATGCTTATAGCATATGACAGTATGAATTATACAAATGCGATATATTTTTATTAATGTATATCTAAATAGATTCCTTTAAGATCTATTAAGGTAACAAAGTTTCGCATATATAATATTATTATTTTTCACTTTGTAACATGCAAATTTGCTCTTCTGGAGCCTTTGTATACCGACAAATAATTATGTATACTTCAGGTATACAATTATTATAATTTCATATTCCAATAACAGTAAACAATTTGTTTACTTTACTTTGGTGTGAAATCCACTTCAGATGGTTAAAATTTATTATGATCATCAAGACTTTATTGACCATAATCATCGTCATGACTATTAGATGATTTATCATTCACTTCTGGGAATGATATTAATAATTTAGTCATACGATATAAATGATTTTTCACCCATAATCATTAACATTGCTACTTCAGGAGCAATTTTGAAGTACAAATTATTTCAATCATCTGACCTTATTTATTTGGTGATCAAGTGTACATTCTAAGATATATAAATTGTAATCACAGTGAATTAATAAACAATTTCTCAAAAATACTATTATAGCGAATTGGAACAAATATTTAATAATAAAAAAATATTTAATAATCAAATAAGGTATAAGAAAATACATGTCATGTACCTTATTTCCGTATCTTGCTTTGAGGAACGAAAATAATACGACCTTCGCTAACCAAAAATTTTATGAGAAATAATAATAATTATATAATTTAATATAAGAAAAATAAAAAAATATATTATACCTTCTCTTCTCAAAAACCCAAGCTTCAGGCTATAATGTAATTGTGTATCATAATTACATGTTCAATATAATAATAACTCAAAACTTCAGTTTTTGATAGAATTGAGAATAAAATTCTTTTTCAAATCACATCAAAATTCTTTTCTCATCACTATAATTAGTTTTAGAACTTCAGGTTCTAAGTAAATTACAATAATACTTTAATATTATGATATATTTTAAAAGATCTCAAACAAAATTACTATTAGGAAACTCTAATAGTCGTTGCTACCTAATTTCCATATCTAATGGCTTATGCCAATATCAAACACATATTATCACTGGAAAGGTAACAATTTAATCATAATACAAATAGATTTAACTATGTAACATGAGATATGAGATCATTATATATATCTGATCAAGTAATCAGTATTAAATACATAAATATCAAAATACATACCTCGATGTGTTGAAAATCATAAACAGAAAGATAAAATACTTTAATGTATTTACGAATTTAAATTTCACGATTTATATATCCTGAAATGATGAACAGAAATTAGTATAAAGATTTTCAAGTCTTTACTCACCCTTAACAAGGAGACATGTTTTCAAACATAATTGGTTCGAGTTTTTTTTTTTTCGTATCAAATTCGAATCAATTTAATTTTCTCAATCTTTTTCATTTGTAATTTTGAAACTTCTGGTTCCAAAATCTAAATGAATTATAATCTAGAACTGAAGTAAAGATCTGAAATTTCAGGTTTTAAGATCCAAATAAAACTGAGAATAAATTTATTGAGAATCTGAAACTTCTGGTTCGGATTTAGAATTCAACAATTCGGATTTAAACCGTTCATTGAGAATCCAATCAATTAAAACGAATTTGATGAAACTATTATGTCATATGCAAAAAGCAAGACTATAACATCACAAGATCAGATTTGTTCGATCTTTATTTAATTTTTCATAACCCGAAAAAATCACATTGTTTTCTATCTATATGTACATACATAACATTGGTTTCATATATGAAACACAAATTTATACATTTTATTGCCTTTTGTGTTTAGATCCATGGTCTAAGACACACTCTTTAAATATAATAGGTAATGGCTAATTATGTTGCTTCAGGCAACTATAATTTATTTGATATATACAATTGCCCACATTAAGTATGAAAGCCAACAAAATTTAATTAGAATTTAACTAGAATTTTTTAGTTTCAGACGAATTAGCACTATAGAACTTCTGGTTCTATTTGAAAGCTAAAGCTTTTAGTTTTAATTTTTGTTTGCAAACTTCAGGTTGCAGATTAGAAAGCTAGAAGAAATATCATATTAAATAAAATATCAAAACGTAAGTTTAATGATATAAACTTTCGAATGCAGAAGATCCAAAAATAACAATTATCATATAACAATGTTTATAAAATCAATTAAACAAATAGCAAGAACATTGATATCTCACAAAGAGCAAATATATATATATATATATATATTTTCCATATTCAGAACAAAGACAAACTTCATATAATTTTTTTTTCTTTCTTTCTTTTTGCATCAATCAAACCAATAAAACTATTTTTTTTTTTTTATTAAATATGTTCTTTTTATACAATTAATCAAATCATAAAAATAGTATATGAATTTGAAGCTTTTAACATATGCTTTCAAAACAAGATCCATATTGCATATATTTAAATAACATATAAATCAGAATAGCAAAAAGCCAAAATCAATTAAACCTAAAGACAAAATTATTTTAGATCTAACATAACATCTGTTAGCATAACATAACATTTATACAAAACATATATACTAGCAAGATTATGTGAATCAAATAGTAGAGAATAGATCACATAAATAAAATCTATCATACCGGATTCGTTGTACTCAGTTGGTCAGAGCCTCGTGCTGATAACGTGTTATAAAACAAATGCAATATTAAGATATTACAGAATAAGAACAAAAACTAAAATTAAAATACAAGAAGAATTTTGGAGAAAGAGTAGCTATTTTATTCTTTCATTTCATATATATGGATATCAAATACAAACTTATGTACCCTCTATTGATAGGCTAAGAATCATTAATATAAGAAGAAGAAAAGACATAAGTTACACAATACATTATGGCACTAATGATTATCATTATTTGAGTAATAATGATCTTTAATATGGAGGTTATAGAAAACATTAAGGTACAATTATGATGACCATTATTTGTATGATAATAATCTTTAATGTGGAGGTTATAGAATACTAAATGATGACATCCAATTGATTTACAACAGATTCATTGTTTACTGGCTTTTCATTTATTTATTTATTTATTTTAGGGTACCACATAAATGGGGTGGAACGATATAACTCTGAAAATAATTTCAAACTTGATAAACACATTTTGTCGTTAATTCGTATCGGATGGTTGTGGCTTTTTGTCGTTCTCATGTAATAAAGAATTAGATTTCCCATCATGCTATTATTTTTTAATTTACTTTTAATTATAATTATACAGTAGAGGATTCAAATCCGTTTTGCGTCGGCGGCCACATCCTCCAACTATAGACTATTCTTCCCCACCTTAACAATTGAAGTTTCTCCATTGTCACCGTCATCATTTCAATTCCATAGCTGCTGCTAAAAACCAATGTCATTATTGATTTTATGTTTCAACTACCACCATTATCGTTACTAGAAATTCCAAACTAACTCATACGTTTCTTTTTCTAATCTTCTTCTTCTTCTTTCTTTTATTCTGTCAAGTGTACATATCAAGAATCAATAATTCACATATCTGCTTGCAACATAAAGTCAATTATAAAGTTAAAAATAAAATAAAACAAAAAATAAAGTGAAGGTTCCATTAACACCTAAAGTTGTACCATTCAGTGCTTTCCAGTTTGGACTGTAATATATATACAAGGAATCAATTCCAAGCTTAATTTTCCACCATTGCTTTATGCATTTTTTTCCGTTATCTTTCTTCTTCAAGATCTTTTTATTTTTGGATGGGTGGCATTTAGCATTGCTAGCTCCCGTTTCCCATGTCTATATTTCTTATAATTATTGAAATTCTATAGACGTATATTTTTGCTTTTCTCTTATCTTTGTTTATATATATATAGAGAGAGAGAGAGAGAGAGAGAATCAATGGACCACTAACCTTTTTCCTTTTTACATAAATTGAATTACAATTTTTGAGACAATAGATCAATGCACATGGGACTCATCAAATGTAATCTCAAGTATTCTTAGCATTCTCTTTTGATATTAAACAACTTTTTAGATTGAGATTCTGACAGAAATAATTCATGTACGTCTATGATACATGTAATGTATCAACTGTTTAAAGTAACTTAATCCAATTAATTATTTAGCATGATTATATGATGCTATAATTTTCAGCATCCAATAACTGTTAATATTATAATCATGCGCTCTCAATACAAAACCCGCAAACAGTTAGAGCTAGAAAACAATATTAAGTCCTCCTGAGTCTTGATAGACTTTAGAGTGGCTTTAGAGTTGTAACTAAATGATCATTTCAAAACATTATTTATTGTACAAAATATAATTTTTGCACAAAAATCATTCACAACACAATTAATTCAAGAAATGTATTATTATAAACATAATAATCACATGATTATTATCATAAAACTATGATTTAATAAAGGGTGTCGATCTTGTCACCCATACATATGCTTTATAGACCTATCTTATATCAAAAATTTTGATTACAGAAAGGATCCCCACACAAAATTACTAACAAAGACAAATTATTGTATACACCCAGTATTTTCAACTATTTAAACCCTTTATCTGAAAGGGGAAAAAAAATATCAAAATCCCTAATTCTATTCTAATAAAAGTTTCTTTTGGAATATACAATCATCAATTAATTATTTAGTTGGTTTTATGCAAAGAACAAATTAATTATTTTGTTTATCAAGATGCAGGAAGAATAAAAAAATTGTAGATAAAATATAAAAATTGTCTGCCATTTGGGAGTTCATCTTAGGTGGAAAATGTTAGAGCAGTCTCAATAAAATGGTTTAGAACCCTGGTCCCATAAGCAGAAAAGGCTTTAAACAAAACGGATGCACGGTTACATCACTTATATCACATCAGAACAGCGTGACCATTCTCTCTCGGTTTTATTATTATTATTATTATTATTATTATTAAATAACACTGTGATTTGATGGAGATAATGAGTGGAGCAGCCCATTTGCCAGCCAAGAAATACAATTTCTTTTTGTAAGAATTTCATTTTTGTCCTACGTTGTTAAAAAGTTCACTTTTTAAAATACAAATTCGTTTTTGACTCCCATGATCGTATCCATTTTAAAAAGAAATCATTTTAATAAATCTCTACTATTAGTCAAAAATTGACCAATTTTAGCTAATTTTAATGGGAAGAGAGATATTTTCGTCACTCTACTAGGATTTTTTAAAATTTTAGATAAAATAAAATAAATTATAATAATAAAATTATAATTAAAAAAATAAAATATCTCTAAAAAAAATCTCAAAAAAAACGGTAAAAAAAAAAATTAAGTAAAATAATATTTGAAAATAATTGAAAAATTATAAATTAGCAAAAATTGATCTCCATCATTTATGAGATGCAAGATGGAGATCAAACCACAAATCAAATATAATTTTTTTTTCAAAAGAAAAAGAAAAACTCTACCCAACCATCAATGAAGATGCATTCCATCTCCATCAAGACTCCATCCTGGATCTCTATCATCAAAGATGGAGGACGCCTCTCCATCGCCTATCTAGCAAATCCTTAAACGATGGTGGTTTGGAGCTCACCGATAGGGTCGAAGTATGAGAAGGAGGTATTGGAGAGCTTGTTGCTAACAAAAATGGAGGTGGAGATAAGGGAGTTGTTGGTTTTGGTGGAGAAAGAGAGGTTGAGGGGCTTTATGAGGTGGCAGTGGAGAGAGGTTTTGAAGGGAAGGAAAGAGAGGGATTTAGGAGGGAGGAGAGAGACTCTGGTGGTGGTGGTTGTTAATAGTGGACGAGAGGAATTTAGACATGGTTGTGAGGCTCTGGTAACAAGTGTATTGGTCTTTTGAAGATCTGGTTTCACCAGATCATCTGACAATCTAGTGAATTATATCTACTAAGATGGAAATAGAATGGCTCGTGGAGATCTCCACCCCCAGTCCAATTGGATAAACGGTGGAGATCCCAAATGCCTTGTGGAGATCAACCTCCATCTAATTGGATTAATGGTGGAAATTTAATTAGAATCTCCACTTTTTTTTTTTTTTTTTTTTTTGCAATTCTTCCTTTTTTTCATTTTTTTATATTTGATTTTTGGTTTGATCTCCATTATTTATCTTATAAATAAATGGTGAAGATCAGTTTTTATTATTTTATAATTTATATTCTTAATATTTTAATTAGAATTTCTAATTTTTAAATAAAGGTAAAATCATAATTTTACAGATTTTACAAACAGTTAAGGACAAACTAGTCTTTTTCTCATTTTCTATTAATGTTGGCCTATCAAATTTTTGGTCAAAGAAACTAAAATAATCTATTTTAAAAACATAGGAGACCACAAGAGTCAAAAGTGAATTCACATTTGAAAAAATGAAATTTTTTAATAACATAGGGATGAAATTAAAATTCTCCCTTTTTATGAAAATAAGTAATGACTATTGATTTGAATGCCATCTAATAATAAGTTTAAAATCATATTATTTTTCCCAAGGCGCCACCCATTAACAAAGATAAAAATATATTATTTTGAATAATGTTAAACTTTTTAAATATTTAGTTCAAATTATGTTCAAATGATGTATTATGTGAGTTGTCAACATCTTATATATTAGAAAACGACATAATAATTAATAGAATAATGCTACACTTGAAAAGAAATGAAGACAGGTATTGGACACAAGCATGTCTACTCATTCTATTGCTTGTGTATATAGACAAATCAAGTCAACTTACAAAGAGCTATACAAGGAATACAATTAATAATTGAAAATACAAGGAGAAAAATCTGTAAATGAATAAATTTGTGGAAACAAATATGGAGAAATATCAATCTAAATAATGAGGAAGATTAACCTCAATGTTGACCATATGAGCTTTCCTAATACTCCCCCTCAAGTTGGAGTGTGAAGGTCACAAACACCCAACTTGCTAATGATTGAAAAAAAAACAGTAGCTCCTAAAGCCTTCCTGAAAATGCTAGCAAGTTGCTTCTTGGTGTGAACATGGGCAGTACAAACTGAACCAGTTTGAATTCTTTCTCGAATGACATGACAATCAATCTCAATATGCTTAGTTCGTTCATGAAAAACAGGATTCGTAGCAATATGAAGTGCAGCATTGTTGTCACAAAACATGTTGGCTAGTTGAGGATGAGAAACTTGTAAATCTTTCAATAAATGGAGGAGCCATGTGATTTCACAAGATGTAACAGCCATTGCACGATATTCTGCTTTTGCAGAAGAGCGAGAGACTGTATTTTGCTTTTTTTTATTTCTAGGAAATAGGAGAAGAACCCAACAATATATACCATGAAAAGAAATGAAGATCTATTGCTTGTGTATATATACAAATCAAGTCAACTTACAAAGAGCTATACAAGGAATACAATCAATAATTGAAAATACAAGAAGAAAAATCTGTAAATGAATAAATTTGTGGAAACAAATATGGAGAAATATCGGCCTAAATAATGAGGAAGATTAACCTCAATGTTGACCATATGAACTTTCCTAATAACACTTGTCAAAAATTTATCCAAAAATTTTATCTAAATGATGTGACAAATTGATTTATAGTTATCACATTAACTTTGTAATAATGTGGTAATTATACATAAATTTATCATATCATTTGGGCAATGAATTTAGATAAATTTTTGAATAGTATAGCATTGTTCTAATTAATATAATCTTGACAACTCATATGTCACATCATTTTGGTATGAATTTGATTAAAAAATTTGAAAAACCTAGTATTACTCTATTATTTTCCTCAAAATTGTCAAACCCATGAAGAATCCAGATGTATTTGATGTAAAAGAAAAAAAAAATTACAAGTGTTTGATAAAATGTAAATAACGAGAAAAACAAATAAATATATTTATAAAGGTAGCATTAGCATTAGAGTGGATGTTTGTAGTAATTATTTTTTTCAAATTTTATATATGGGTAAACTTATAAAATGAGTGCGAAATTATATTTCGTTAAAAAATCTTATTCAACCATATTTGAAATCGCTTACGATATAGGAAATCATATTTGGTTACAAGATCTAATACAAGCTGTGCCAGAATTTGTATTAAAATGGTCAGAATTACTGATGTTAAACATATGATATGAATATCTACATATGCAAGCACACGCAGGCTAGTATTTTGGTGGGAGACAGAACAAAAAATATGTATATATATAGGTCTTTTGCCAATACCAAGGCCAAGACGCTTAGTCCATATATTCCTCCCCAAAGTAAGATTTTAACCAAAACACACAACTCCAGTCTCTCTCTCTCCCTCCGCCTTAGTGTCCAAATAAAATTGTTGAAAAAAAAAAAAAAAAGGGAACCATGAAACACATGTTAGCTTTGTGCTTTCTTTTCTGTCTGTTGTTAAGAGAATCAACTTGTTCTCTCAGACAAAAGAAGCTACATGAATTCCAAACAAAGATTCAAGACATTGCTCTCTCTAGTCCTCCTCCTTCAAGCCCCAAAATGGTGAGTATCATCATCAATATCATCACAAATTGTTTATCTTTTTTTTTATTTAATATATATATAATTCTGAATTTCCTTTTTAAATGTGGGTTATAAAAATATATATAAATGAATATAGAATGGGAGAGTGTTCTATCCAATCGGGTATGGAGCAGACCCTACCGGAGTAGGAGAAAGCAGTGATGCCATATTGCAGGCAGTGAGTGATGCTTTCAATGTGCAAAGCGAGCTTGAAATGCTGCCCGGTGTGAAGGACTTAGGTGGTGTCATTGTTGATTTGCAAGGTGGAAACTACAAGATCAGCCAACCCATCAGGTTCCCTGCCTCTGGTGGTGGCAATGTTGTGGTTAGCCCTCACACCTCTCTCTCTCTCTCTCTCTCTCCCTCTCTAGCTTTGTCTTTCCTAGTTAATATTTGGAACAATCCATATCTGTTGACAAAGTTAACCTCATCCATTGAATGTGTATCAATATATTAGACAAAGAATTATAATATATGGTAAATTGTGAAAAGAGACAAAAACAACATGATTGTAAGAAACAATAGTAATTTTCTATAGTTTGTGACTTTGTTTTCTTAATTGTGGTCGCGTGTAATCCTGTGCAGTTGCATTTTATCGTTAATTAGATTCGAGAATGACTCGGAAATTTAAGAGCTTGTTTTGGGTAAATGTCATTGTCATCCCTATAATTTAGAAAAATATCAAATTTTTAACTATATTTTAAAAATACATTAAACTTCTCCTAAAATTTCTTAAACATATCAAAATAGTCTTTGTTGTTAGTCTACCATTAATCAAATGTTAAGTTGACTTTGATCAGCAGGAGCAATCTTGATGTTTTACTATTAATATCAAGAGAATGTCATGTGTATGGTCAAAATGAAAAGTAATTGAATTAAAAAGAAAATAAATAAAAAATGAAAAAGAAATAGATTTACATCATCTATCATTGAGATGGATAATGAAAATAAAACATAATTAAAATAAAAATTAAAATAAAAAATAAAAAAGTATATCTCCACCATCTATCTAATAGAGATCAAATATAATTAAAATAAATTTGAAAAGTAAAAATAAAGTATCAACAGAAGGATAAAAAGAGAAAAATTAAAAAATAACATATTAACAATAGGTTGTTGTCGATTTAGTGAAGATTCAGTTCATTGAAACCTAAGTTAGTGTCAATTTGGGTTTCTATATGAAAACCCAAATTGAGGGTATGTCCATCTAATTCCAAATTAGAACCACACCGTCTCTTGCCGATGATGATCTAGCTCTAACCTAAAATCAGATCTGATTAAGTAACCAGATTGACTATAATCTGGTATCATAGTCGATCTAGTATTTTTTTTTCCTTTAATTTTTTTTATTTTTAAGTTTATTTTAATTATTTATCAGGAGCAAAGTTGCTTTAGCCTTATTTAAAGTTAAATATTACAATATTCTAATTGAGAATAAGAGTAAAAGAGTATTGTCATGCTATTCATTTAGTTTGACCATCAATTGATTGATTGGAGAGATTAATTTGATATATTTTGAAAATTTTAGGGAAGATTTGATATATTTTTAAAATATAGTTAAAGTTTTGATATTGTTTCGAAGTGTAGGGATCACATAAAATTTACCCATTTATTTTTCAATTAACTGTTAGCGACTAGGCATGTGGGTTTGTGCCACGTCATCATTTTGTGCTCTGCCTTTCGATGCATGGAATTGGGTATATATTGAACTCCGTTTCCGGCCTTTCTATCTACCAACCAATTAAAGCCATTTATATTCGTCTCCACTTTTTTAAATGAACCTCTTTTCCAACTTATTAAATAGACTATCGTTGGCTGATACGGCTTTCAACAGAGCCGGTAGTCATTTAATGTATGCATAAATTGTTGGTCTATGATATTTGTCATTAAATAGTTTAGATAAAGTTAAACCGGTATATTAAAATAATGCTTGAAAAACTTTACTACAATTTTCCTTCATAAAGATAAATATATATGTATTAACTTATCAGAATAATTCATGCTTTAAGAAATTAAAAAAAAAAAAAAATTGTCTATGATGTTTCTAAATGATTTCTATAAAATTTTTGTAGTAATAACATACCAAGATCTTGAAAAAGTTTGCTACAACTTCCTTCTTAATGTATAGCTAAGAATACAAATTTTAAGCAGTACATATTCTGGTTGTCTTCTCAACAATTTTCATGTGAGAACCTCCATTGAGATGCCCTAGCACCACACGATACAACTCGCAAAGTATTAAAGCTATGTTCAGAAAGTGCTTTTCTAAAAAGCATCGTTGACGTTTAAACAAAAAAAATAAGTGTTGAATGAAATGTTTTCCAAATATTTAATAACGAATTTATAAAAGACCATCTGTCAATTTTTATTTTTTGAAAAAAATCTTTTAAGTGTTTTATTTTTCTCCAGAATAATTATCTTCATTAATGAAAGACCATTTAAAATTTAATAAATTTTTTCCCAGAAGAACCTTAATTTTTATATAAAAGATATCAATATCAGTTTTTAATTATATATTTAAAAAAAATAAAAAAGCATTTTATTCAAAGACTTTTTTTTACACATTCCCAAAAGAAATTATGACTTCGGAGTGAATGTTCTGATAACGTGAAGAAAAGTGGATTACTGTCCATTTTCTGCTTTTTTAATTGTTTTGGAAACAGAGCAGTTCCTCTTTTCTGGAAGCTTTAATTATTAAAGTTCAGTTAGTTTACTAATTAAACAATTTAAAAAGAAAAAAGAAAAAGCAAAGTTTTATTCATTTATGTTCTTAGAAATCTTAGGAGTTGGGAGTTAGGATTTATATATGTACTTTTATTATTATTAGGGTCTCATTATTAGGATTATTTTGAATGATAGACTTAAGTATTTAATGCTATAGCTAATCAGCAGTTACTGTCCTCTTGTAATGAATTAAATTGCAAGTTTTTATAGAAAAATAAATAAAAATAAAAATAACATGTAACTAATGATTTATCTGAATACATATAAATTAATCACTGTTTATGTAATTTGGACAACTAACTACAATACCTTATGAAAAGAAAAAATTCTTAAATTATTAAAATGGAGTTTTGATAAAGAATCTGTTTTTTATTTTTTTCCTCATTTCGTATTTAGATACTTATGAATTTCTAAACTAATTCGATGTATGGGCATGGTTTATTATTAAACAGGTACAAGGGGGGACTCTACGTGCATCAGAAACATTTCCTATTGATCGCCATCTCATAGAATTATGGTCACCAAATTCCCAAAAACTACAAAAATCAGACTCCACCACCAAACCTATTATTTTCACCCCTGTGAAGCTCCAAAATGTTGGAATTTATTATGAAGACATCACCTTCCGTGACATCCTCTTTGATTCGAGCTATCGAGGCGGAGGGATTTTTGTTATCGATTCAGCCCGAATTCGAATAACTAATTGCTTTTTTCTCCATTTCACAACAGAAGGAATTTTGGTGCAAAAAGGCCATGAAACATTCATATCGAGTTGCTTCCTAGGGCAACGTTCAACAGTTGGTGGAGACAAAGGCGAAAAAGATTTTTCCGGTACCGCCATTGATATGGCTGGCAACGATAATGCAATCACCGATGCCGCGATTTTCTCGGCAGCCATCGGTGTATTGTTAAGGGGTCAGGCCAATATTGTCACAGGGGTACATTGTTATAACAAGGCAACATATTTTGGTGGTATAGGAATTTTAGTAAAACTAGGTGCTTCCCTAACTAGAATAGATAATTGCTATTTAGACTTTACAGCTATAGTCATGGAGGACCCAATTCAAGTCCATGTTACTAATGGATTCTTCCTAGGGGATGCTAATGTCGTACTAAAATCGATAGATGGTCGAATTTCAGGGTTAAATATCGTAAATAATATGTTTAATGGCAATCCCAAAAATATGATTCCAATAATCAAATTAGAAGGAGAATTCAAAAACATCGATCAAGTGGTGATCGACCAGAACAACATTAATGGGATGAGCCTAAAATCGACAGTCGGGAAACTTTTGGTGGCCGGAAACCAGACGAAATGGGTGGCTGATTTTTCTTCGGTTTTGGTGTTTCCTAACCGGATTAGTCATTTTGAATATTCCTTGTACATTCAAGGTGGAGGGTTTGTTGCCCATGCTGTGACCGATGTGTCTAAGAATGTGGTGACTGTGGAGAGTGATAAGCCGGTTAATGGTGTGGTTTCTGTAGCTGTTGATCAGTACAACATGGTGGGAGAGAATAGTTTTCTTATGTGAAAATCATATAGACTAGCCATTGAAAGAGATTTGTAAACTTAATATTGAATAATGATTGTCTCGTGACAAAAGTTTCATGAACTGTCCTTCTATTCTTCTCTTATATTATAAAATGGATGGTATTAAAATTTGATTAATTTCAAAATTAATTATAAAATTCTCATAAACTTGTAATATTGGTTAGAATTTTTCTATACAATTCAAGACTTTACATTGCTTAGATCTTGATTTCCTTTGATTAGAGAAGTTCTTCAGTATACCTTCAATGCATGACAATCTTTATTCAGATCTGACTACTTAGATGATAATAAAACGTTGACAATAAATTTTATCAAAATCCATTTTATTAAAATGGAGTTTATGGATATTTGATGTAACTTACATTTTTTGTTTGCATTATGGTATATGATTTTTTTTTAAGACTATGATTGGTCTAAAGGGTTAATAAAATAGAAATACTGATGGTGTGATCCGAGAACAATTCTCATATGAAGGGATCCGTCCACACGAGATAAATGGATATAATCTACATGAAGGTAAGAGATCAATTCACACATAAGATGAGAGAGTATGTTATTTTTTCAGTTTTTCTTAGTGTAAAACCATGCCAAAGATTGGCATGAGACAGCTAGTGTATAAACCAACGGCTCGATTGCCAACTATTAGTATGTGATTTGTGAAGTGAGAATAATGGTTTTTTATTTTTTCTTTTAAGAGTACACAGTTTCTTATAATTTTGGGAGCTGATGGAAGAATAAATAAGGAGACATAAAATAAATAGATAAGTGTGTGTGTGTGTATATGTATAAAGTATAAACTGAAAGGAATGGTCAGTCATCGCTCCTCAAGAATCGAGAAAGCTTCTGAATCTGAAGACAAGAAATGAAGCTTGGGAGTTGGTGTCTGCTTTTTGAAAAATCTCCCACCTCTCATCTCATACTTTTTCAACATTTCCATGCAATGGAATTTCCTTTTTCTCTTATGTCAAAAAAAAAAACAAAAACAAAAAAAAAAAGGAATCTCCTTTTTCTTTTGGGCAAATTTCATTTAATCCTGTTTCCAAAAAAAAAAAAAATCATTTCAACCCCTATATATTTTAAAAATATTGTCAATTTTTTAACTATACATTGTCAAACAATCTAAACATCCTCAAAATTTTGTATATAGATCAACTTAATCCCTTTAGCTAGAAATTTAACTGTCGATGTTAATTAAAAATAAAAAATATCAGTTTTACCCATATTATCAAAATAAATTAAAAAAGTATAACACAAATTGAAATAAAACCTCAACTTTCACCATCAGTTTTTTGTCCATCTTAAAAAAATGAATAGTAAAAAATAAAATCAAAAAAAGAAAATGGCATCTAAAAAATTTTATTAAAAAACTTAAAAAAATTTCATTATCCATCTTTTAAAATGGACGGTAGAAAATAAAACTTTAAATCTTAAACTTTATTTTGTTAGTTTTATTCTTCACCGTCCATCTTTAATGAAGAATACAACTAACAAGATAAAATTTAAGATTTAATTTTTTTTTTTTAAAAAAAAAAAAATCAGATCCAGTGGATTTTAACTGTTGATGGAGTTTGACTGATAGTGGATTAACGACAAGAACTACTTAAATGAGTTTTAGAAACTTTAGGGACTACTAAGATATCTTGCAATACATAATTAAAATAATTGATAATTTCCCAAAATATAAAGACGTAAATTAAAGTTTTCCTCTTCTTCTTTTCCATTTTAGGCAAATTGCATTAATCCCTGACTTTATTTCTAATTACACTCAACCCTGAACTTTTGGCCCGGTTACACTAACATCCCATTCTTACAATTGGCTAATGTTTGACTACAATTAATCCACAACAGTATAGAGAAAATGTCCAGATTGCTAATAATATTTATTAATTATTTCAAATATGTAATTTAATTAATAAATAAACTAATTAAAAATATTTTTTTAATCTGAAACCAGATCTTTTTGAACCACTTCTTCAATAGCATCTTCTATAATAAAAATTAAATCATAACAAATATTTCCTTTTCTTCAATTATACATTTTATTTTCTTCAATCAAATTTCAAAGGAAAAAAGAAAGGTGAGGAGAGAGCACCTAATCCACAAATATGGAGCACATTTGCTCCATCAAAATTCAGTTGCTTTCCTCCACTTTTCCAACCAAACAAATACAACATCCATTCAAAACTGCTCAATATCATTCTCCAAAACCATTCAACTACTTGTGATTTGAAACTAGTTCCCTCCATCTCCATCCATCAGCAAAGATGGAACACAATCTAGACATATAGATCGAAATTTGGCTTTCCAAGTCGCGATCTGATCATCAGATCCTTTTTTTTGGCCCCAAGATTTTGCAATTTCTTACTTAAAATTCTAGGATCAATTTGAAAAGAAGAGCTATAAATAGCATTATCTAGAGCTAACTTGAAAAGAAGAGCAGCGTTGATCAATTTTCATATTGCTTCTCATGAAATTCTAGGATCTACCTTAGTTAGGTTTCAAGGGTTTGTAGTATTATAGGGATACCTTTGGGAAATTAACACATACACTTGTGAACAATTTTTTATCAAAAGATTGATGCCATGCATGTCTTATTGATTAGAAGTTGTTACTAGATTCATATCGGAGGAGTTTAGAGGGTTGTCTTTTTGGTGAAAACCAATCTCTATGTTTCATTATCATTCCACTAGAATTTCCTATATTAGAACATGTTTCCTGGAAAATCTTCACGAGTATAGAATGTGTTGCAAAGGTTGGCATGGCTTGTCATTATCGTGGTGAAAAAAGAATACTAGAGCATAGAGATTCAACTTAGGCAGTCACGTGTGGTGAAATTGTAAGTCCTATAATTTGAGTTGTGTTTCTTTTAGAACTTGTGTTAATTCTTTTTTGTAGTGGATTGATTTTGTTGGACGAGATCCCGTGATTTTTTTTTTTTCCTGAAGGATTTCTATGTAAAAAATTCTTTTTGTTCTTTGTGGATGCTTCATTAGTATCTGTACATAATTAAATTGACTAAGAATTAATCTTGAAGTAAATCTTAAAATCATCAACTTACTATCAAGTTTCATGTTCAAATCATATAGTCATCGTCATACCAGAAATCGTTTTATGTTCAGATTTGTCTAAACATAAACAACAGTATATAAATTCTGCATATTGACATAACTTCAGGTTTTTATGGTTCAACTAAATTAATCGAGGTTGGTAAAGTTCACACATATTCACAACCAACCCACACCACCATCACCCCACACCCCTCCCCCCCTCCCCCCAGTTTCAATATTATATACTATGATTAGCTAACACCCGATTTAATGTAAATTGTATGAATTGAATGAAATTGAAGGCGATATATAAAATAGAGATCAAACAAAAGATGTACGAGATGAAAAAGAGAAGACACAAAGGTTTTAACATGGTTCGATTGTAAGTAATGAAGTCTACGTCCATAGTTATATTATTGATTCTAAATAAGGTTATGTTACGATAAAGTTTCTGCTAGTGTGGAGCAATGCTATGTTTTGTACATATGAATGACACTTTATATAATGTTAGGGTTCCTTATTTATATAAAATTAGATTGCTAAAATATAAGAAAGATTAGGATTTTCTTCCTATTTTACATCAAACTACATTAAATACATTGATGCTAATCAAACTGTAATTTTGAAGATTTTCTAGTTGGAGTTGTTTCCTTTTTTCTGGATCCTTTGAAAATAAGGAAGTTTCCTGATTTTTTCTACCACACGAGCTACTTCCGAGGCAAGCTGCTCTTCTATGAGCTTCCCATTTAAGACTGCCCTGTTACTTGTTATTTGGGTTTTTGGCCTTTGTGATGCTTTCATTAAGTGCTGAAATGCCAGCTGTTTTGGGCTTCATGGTTGTACTGCTTGATTGGGCTTGTACTCTTTTGGGCATTTCAGGCTTGAGGCCTCTATGCTATTTTTATACACAACATAAACTATTAGAAAATTAAGTTTTAATGGAATATTTTTAATTTTTATATAGCACATATGTGCATTTTATAAATTCCATTTTTTTTTTAATTGCCTTAATTAGAGACAAAGTGTTTTTTTTTTTTTTTTTTTTTTTTATGTATCATTAGATTCTTAAGGGCTAGAACTTAGGATGGATGATTAGTGATGAAGATTGAAGATCAAGATGATTCAAGGAGATTAGTAAGGCTCCAAAAAGCGAACTCTTGTTTGATGAGGATCAATCATGTTTTACTGTGCATTCATCTTCATACACTTGGTATATCATACAAATGTGTTAGGTCCATGATTTTTGTAGTTGCCTTAATCAAAGACAAAATGCTTTTTACATGTATCAGTATTTTTCTACCAAAATTTTAGACTTTTAAAATTAAATATAACTTTTTGAAATAATTTGAAGTTTTTAATAATGTATTTTCACATCAAAAAGTTGAAGTGAAAAATATTATTTCAATGATTTTGATATATCAAAATGTAAAAATATTATTTTTACATCCAAAATTCTAAGAAAAGACCAACATTATTTTATTGATTTTAATCTATCGAAATAGTTGTGGATATTATCAACTACTATTTTCACAATTATTTTGATAGAGCAAATTACAAAATAACTACTTGAAATTTGGTTTTTGAAAAGTGGAATCAACTTTATGTTTTACTAACAAACAAACCATCGCATTGTTAGATTTTACTATGGCTAATTGTTAAACTGACTAGATGGAAGGGGTGAATGGGTAATTTTGATCATTTGATATAAAAATTAAATAACAAAAATTGAAAAAAAATGAATAAAAAAATTGATAGATCTCTGTAGCCCATCAAGATTGATGGATGGATTTGTATTAAAAACAATTTTTAATTTTTAATTTTTTTTAAATATTTAAAAATGATTAGATTGATCTCTATTGTCTATTAAGATTGATTAATGGTAAAGATCAATTTGTATTAAAACAAAAATTAAAAAGGACACAATTTTAAAACAAATGTTGAGATCCAATCTACAAATTGGATTTTCACTGTCCATCAAAATTGATAGAAAGTGGAGATCCAATCTTTGGATCTCCATTAACCTATGAAGATCAGAGATCTAGTATATTCCCGACCTCCATCATCAGCAATCGAAATCATCTTCGAAGGAGATCCGAAGAGTGGAGACCTAATTAGGTCTCCATCTCGTTGGAGATGTGGACCAAAAAGGTCTCCATCTTTGTTCGAAGGAACAAAAATGAAGATCCATTTGGGTTTTCATGTTTGACGACGCAAAGGACATCCTAGGCTGGAATCTCTATAGTTGAAGATTTGGAGTCTGATGGATGATGGAGATATCAATTTCTTTCTCTTTTTTTTTTTTTAAATTGAGGTTTTTTTTTTAAAAAAAAAAAAAAAAACCTTAGTTTTTTATTTATTTTAATTTTGTTGGATCTTTGTTGTCCACCTCAAAGATGGATGATGGAGATGCATATTTTTATTTTTTATTTTTTAAATAATTAGTTTTAATAAATTTATATTAGTTCAAATTTTTGAGTAATGACACTTAAGTAATTTTCTAAATTTTGATAAAGGTATAATGGACATTTTGTTGGTCAACTATGATCAATGATTAGATCTAACAAAATTCATGAATGGTTTAGGGATAATTTGATTGTAAAACATAAAGTCAATTCTGTTTGTCAAAAGTCAAACCTCAATTAGTTAAGACATGATTCACTCATTTTGATAATACAAAATTTAGAATTTAAAATTTAAATTGAATCATAATCTTTGTTATTGGATTGTGAATAATACGATCTTAAAAAGTTTTTCTCTCTCTGTCTCTCTAGAGGAAGAGGGTTCTACACTATTAAGTCCCACAATATTGTGTTTATTTTCTCCCCACTCTTTATGGGTTGCCCCTTCCAATTCTTAAGAGTTAATTCTTAGGTCGTACCACATTTTATCGCTACTAGTCATGATTGTATCCGAGTTAATCTCAATTATAAAAAAAAAAAAAAAAATAGTTTTTCAATCTATGATTGAAACTATAGCATGATTTTTATAAGCGTTAGTATGTGACAATAAAGGTTCTAATTTATATCTCAACCAATAATACAATACGTGGATTTCATTTAATTCACTTGTAAGTACATATTAATGGAATGAAACTATTACATCATGGATTCCTATACATATATATATTTTATGGCTAGGACAAACTTAAGAATCAACCGTAACAAGCAAGATTTGACTCTATAATGCGACCCGAAAAGCAACTCTCATATGAAAAGAAACATTTCTTACATAAGTAAAGGAGAGTGTTCATATAAAGTGGGAGGATAATCCACATATTTTTTTTATGATGTAAAAAAGTCTTCACGAGGTGTATAATGTGTGCCACTAAAGCATAGAGGTAGTGGGCTTACCAATGGCGCCACTAGCCATCTACATATCTACATATAAATCAAGATTTATACTAGAATGGTTAGCATTAATATTTGAATATCTATCTTTGACAAAGAACTATTATACACGGATTCCAATATAAATCAAGATTCATAATAGAATAGTTAGTATTAGTGTTTCAATATCTTTGTCACTTTGTCCCATCATCAAAAGAGCAAACACATCATTGGCTCTTAAAAAATTTGAATCCACGTCACTTTATCCTCAATCATTATGATTTACTACTCCCACTTAGCTATTAACTTTACTATGAAACACAAAATAAACACCGTTAATTACAAAACTTGGTTCTAGTGCAATCGCTAACATGTATCAAATAGATTTAAATATATATATATATATATATACAAACTTTATAGATACATAAGTATAATAAATCTAAGTGATCATTACAGATCATTTCAAAATGAGTGATACTATATTATCTAAAAATTTGTCCAAATTCATTACCCAAATGATGTGATAAGTATTCATGTAATTATCACATTATTAATACAACATCTTAAAATTAATGTGGCAACTATAAATCAACTTATCACAATATTTAATCAATTTTTGAAAAGTATAACATTAATTTTTTAGAATAGTCCCTAATCAGAAATCTTTGCCCTTCCTTTTTACTTAAAACACAAAATCATTTGGTTAACATGTTTGATAACATATTAAGTAGCAATTAAATCCAAAAATTTGAACTTGTAAGTAGTCTTAAATGCGATAATTTGACTAATTATATAGCTTAGAGATAGTTACAAAGGCTCGAAGTACTTGGTCTATAATTAGCTCCATAACAAAAGCCTTAGACAAGAAGCCTGGAAAATAAGTAGAAATAGAGAACATAAACTACTCATATAGCTTAATGTTCTAGTTAATACAAAAACCAAAATTACAAGGTTGTGACAGTCTGATCTAAAGAGGGCATAGAGTCATTGGATTTGAGCCAGTGCCTGCAAGTAGGGCAAGAAGAGTGGGAAAGCAGCCACTTATCTATGCATGCAACATGAAACTTGTGGTTACATTTAGGAAGAACCCTTACTTCCTCTCCAGCAACAAAGTCCACCAAGCAGATGGCACAACAGCCTGAGGAGGAGGAGCTCGATGAGGGCGAACCCGAGAAAGTTGTTGTGGGCAGCGCCACCATCTCCTTCTTTTTCAGGCCGGAGTTCAATCTCCGGGAAACAACCCATTCACGGGGCTGGGTGAGGGCACGGTGAGTGCATTGAAACACACACTGCAGCATGGAGTAGAGTCCTAGAGCACATACTAAGGCACATAGTAGGGCTGCTACAATGACCATGCCATTGAAACCTAGGGATGAGGCTTTGGGAGATAAATCTTGATGATCATGACAATTGAGGGTGGGAGATGGTGAGATTTCAGCCATGGAGAGAGTGTGTGTCTGAGAGAGAGAGAGAGATGGCAAAGGTGGAGATCAAAAGGGGTTCATAGTACAAACACAAATAATGATATCAGGCTGAAGCTATGGCTCAATTAATGGAGGCATAGGATATGCTAATGCTTACTTGATACTCCACTGTCTTCTCTCTTTTTCATTTATGCGCCTCAAAGAAGGCAAGATAGAAAAGCATCTTCCTCTCTCTCTCCCCCTCTATGGATTTTTGTCAATTTCTATTGGTTGGTTCTCTTAGTTGCAATCCACATGAAAACAGAAAAAGTGAACTCTACGCTACACATAGAGCAATCTGAAGTGTTTATTTTTTTTAGCCTTTCTTTTTCTTTTTCCAATCTTATGATCTGATGTTAAAAAGTAGTGCTTAAGATGACATAAAACACTTCACAAACAGTTTTTCATTTTTTTTTTTTTTTTTCTGTTGGTCTAAAATTGAATACAAGAGGAGATCTAAACTTCCATAAATTCTTCGCTTGAATTTGTTTTAAGCATAAATTGTCAATTGCAAAAACTTTTCGTCCTGAGGGTCTCAAGTCCAAACCGACTGTCAAGAAATATTTCAAATTGAACATTGCTATATTGGTTTTATACTACTAAATAGAAAGCCAAAAGCCAGAAAATATCATGATTTGGTAGACCTAAAGTGCTCGTAAACTCGTCTGACAGCCAAACATACCATGAGGCATATAAAGAATAGAGTTTATCTTCAAGAAACAAAACCAAATTTGGGATAGTGGCATGTACACTTTCATGGTTGTCAAATATGTTGCTTAACGTATGATGATATACAAAACTAATAAGCAGTTAATTCTGCGGATAAAAACATTGTCAACAACTTGGTAGCAAGCAACAGTCCCTGATTTTCAAAAGTTTCTATAAAGTTACCCGTTAATAGTTCTCTGTTTCTTCGTCATCAGTGTCATCATCATAGTAGTAGTCATCGTCATCATCTTCTTTGTCATGTACGAACCCAATTAGAGGCTGCCCCATTAGTCGCTCTTGAATCCGGTCTCTAATTGCTGTTCCCTAATATCAAAAGGAAAAGCCATTATGTGTAGTCAGCATACAAGGAGAAATTACTGCTTAAATTTGCACAAAAATCAGTTGTGATAGTGGAGAGAGTGAACCATCTTATGGCATCGTTCTTCAAACATTTCAAGAAATCCAGCCACCAATTTATCAGCATTCTCTACCCACTCATTGCGGTGCATACGAGCAGTCTTTCTAACTATTTCTATCTGCAATGTGAAACAGCACAAAAGTGTTAATCATCAAAGTGATGTGCAAACAGTTCGCTATCTCATGCAAAGAATTTACAACCACAGAGGCAAACAAGCTTATCAATATTTTCAGCATGACATACACACCTTCTCGCCCACTTTTTCTTGCTGTTTCTTCACCTTCTCATGCAACTTTTTGAGTCCCATGTTCATTCTTAACCGCTTCTCCTAATAGAAAGCAATAGGGACGAAAGAGATTGGTTCCCTAGTGAAGAGAATGCAACCACATAACATATATAGAGAAACATAAACTAAAACCCAGGGTGGGTCATATAATAAACAGAGCATGCCTTGACATAGCTAACACCTAGCTCCTCTCTTGAATATCCTCGGGCCAAATTACGCATCACATACTGATTGTAGTCCTTGACAATCCTCATTATAATATCTGAAGTAGAGATCCCCTCTGTACGTTTAGTTTCCTTGAATTTTCCAATGGACTTCACCTGCATAAGAGTTTTTCATGAATCATAACGTTTATTCAAAAAAAAAAAAAAAAACATTTATTGTTTATACATTTTTTCAGTTATGATGAGAATAAAAGTTGTTTGAAGTTGAAAATATGTCAACATATAAGTGACACAACAATGTTAATTACTTAATTGGCATCAAGGATATCCAGAATTTCAAATCTAAGAACAAGGGAAAATAATGCAACTCTGTGAAGCTACAGCCTAGAGGTAAGAACCAATTAGAGAGAGAAGGCAAAATATAAAACATGGTTAGAGAATAACTAACCACTTCAATAGCCTAAAGTTAACTAGCCTCTATAAAGGACTTGTCAGAACTAGATAAATCACAGCATGAGAAAATAGTATGCCTCTATTACTATTATCAAATGTAAAAATGAATTTAGCTAGCGCAATTGAGACTAAAGGTGATTTAATCCATAAAACCATGAAGAATAAGTCTTCTTAAACTTTAAAGAGAAAAAAAGGGGGAAAAATAATCAATAATCAATGCTATCACAAATAAACACATAAGTCTGCCCTCTCTCAAACTTACAAATTCATAGACATCGTTTCCAGCCCCACTTGCATCAGCATAACTACAAGGTTCGGATAAACATATAAAGATTAACATATTTCTGAACATAATAAAGGATAAATAAAAACACATATTTGAATGCACAGGAGACAAAGAAGCCATATTAGAAACAATTTTATCTCAGCATTGCAGAATTCATCGCAAGAGAATTAGAAATCATTGCCAAGATAACAAAGATATGAAAGAAAAAGGTAAGATGCATTGAATGTCAAACATGCTGTAGAACACATTAAAAGTCAAAACAACAAAAAAAGGATTAAAAAGTGTGAAGAAAAATTGGGACAATTCTAATTCTGATTTGGCTTGCTTATATGGCTCAGCACAAGAGTTCATCATTTCGGCGCAATCAACTAAATTCTAGCAAAGCCATCATCCACAAAAACAACTAATGTTCCCCAATAATTGATTTAATCCGCAAAACAAGGCTTAGCATGATTTCAAGAATATGGAAACTTGATCTCATGTTAAGCCAATTGAAAGCACAGTATTTATGTTCGTAAATCTTACGGAAGAGCATCGTGTGCCACATAGTCTATCTGATGCTTGTCAAGAAACTCTTGTGTGACCACCCATGGAGCATCAGGGATAACTTCGTCAACCCACCTGCATCAAGAACAACAGAAAATACTGCTTCATGCACTCCAATTACAAAGATACAAAGTGTGGTTTGCTGAGTGCGCTCATTCAAACTTCAGCTATTCAAAACTAGGCAACCAAGAGAAGCAAATCCAAGTTTAATTCCGATCACACAAAACGAAACATTAACATAAAAAAGATCAACCCCAATAGCTTACATTCAACATTTGTTACACAAGCCAAGAGAGACTACACACACAATGAGCCTACTAGAAGCAAGTAGATAAACCAACCTGCAATGGCGAAGTGACTCATATCGCTCCTTATCGGTCATGACAGTTTTCCCCTTAAACTTGTGGGTGTCCTTATCATTGTTGCACCCAACAAGCAGGTGAGTGTTAGGAAACCTACAATCCAGGCCACAAACCGTAAACCAAAGTACCAAACTAAGTGAAGCTCAAACCAATCAACAAGTCATATACAAGTAACAGATTTCTACATATGAGTTCAACCCTCCAAGAAAAACAATCACGAAGAACACCACAACCACCCACCACGAAACCAACAATCAGATACAACAAAAAAACATTGCAACTTTATGATACTAGTCCAAACAAAAGCAACCCCGGATCAAAAACCCCCCATCAAACAGACTAAAGACTGACCTTTTCAGGGAAAACCATGTTCTCAGGAAACAAACAGAGTCTAACAAAAGTAAGATAAAAATGAAACATAAAAGACAGGAACTGGGATACAGTTTTTTGGCTTGCTCGAGAGCACGAGCGTGACCGAAGTGGAAGAGATCGTAAATTCCATCGGCGTAGACTCTAACGGGTCGATCCTGAGGTGGGTTTGTGAGGGTTGTAGATGCAGCTTCTTGAACAACCTTGTCTTCCTCCATCTCTCTCTCCCTCTCTTTCACAGAGACAGTTGCTTTTGCTTTGAAGAGTCTGAGTCTCTGACTTCAATTATTTTTAACGACTTCTGTACATTCGTACAAGTCCAAGTAGCCTCAAAGTTAGGTAAATATAATAAAATCCTTCACTACCTTCGGCGATGACTATAATTCCACATAAGTTAAGTAGTCATTAAATAATTCAATCTAATAACTATAATTTATGAATAATATTAATAATTAAATAAAATAGTATGTCAATAAATTTTATTTGAATTTATATATTCTTTCATTTTATAATAAAATAATTACGATAACACTCATGACCATTGACTTGAATATAGCAACTTATAGGTTTTAGCTATAACTAGATAAAATTTCTTTGAGGTTTTATAAGCATTGTAGCTGTCGACGTTGATTTTTTATCGACGACGGTTCAAAATTCAATACTTGTAATCAATTTAAAACAAAACAAAAAATAAGATAAAAATAAAGGGAAGAGAAGAAGAATAATCGTGCAAAGGAAATTTTTACATGGTTTAACAAGTGTGCCAACGTCCACGATTATTCCTCTGATAATTTCTGCAGAAAAACAGTCTATTATTGCTTTTGTGAATATATGTTACAATGAGTTTCAGCCTCTATTTATAGGGAGATGTTTACAATTTAAGTTGAAGTAAAATAGGAAAAGAATCATGCATTAACTACACTTCCAAATCGGTTAGCACCGAATCATGAATTTGTCCTTCTAAATCAAGGATTGCATTTATCAACGTTTGAATTTGAATTTATTTCCAATTCTAGTAGAAAAATCACGATTAATTTGGATTACTGATTTTCTAGAAGATTTCCTTATCTAACTGTTCATCATGTAAGCTATAGACTGTATTAGACGATCTCGAGCTAGACATCGTTCTGAGTTACGAGCTGTGTATAATACAAGCTAAGTAATACTAACAACGACCTGTGAATAACAGCTGTGATGCGAGCTCGCTCGTGTGAGCTGAAGAGCTCACATGGGCTAGATGTTAATGAATCGGATCTTGTCTGCTAGGCCACTTCATTAGGTCGATTTGTTGGGCTTATACCAAACTTTTATTAGCCCATTTATTGAATCCAAAAAATACCCATAATAGAAGCTATACCCTTATCATTAGTTATGGTTCATTGACCATTACTTAAACCTATAAAAAGATTAATATGCCCCTACTTAATCATAAAATATCATAAAAATGGAACTTAAAACAAAAAAAAACTTGTTGTCCATCGTTGAGATGGATAGTGGACGAAAAGAAACTTAAAAATTTTATATATTAAAAAAGTTTAAAATTTAAAAAAAAATCAATCATCTTCCTTCTTTAACCTCTTCTCTTCTATCCTTCATTCTTCATTACATCTCTATCATAACATTTCATCAAATTTTCATCAGTTTCATCTTTTTTATTCATCATTTCAACATTATTCTTCACAACATCACAACAAATAAATAAATAAATAAAAATAAGAAGTAACAAAAAAGTATAGGGAAAATTTTATTGTAGTATCTGAGATTTCAGAAAATATCAGGTTTTTATAATTTTTTTGAAAACAGCTCTTTTCATCCCTAATTTTTCTAAAACTCTTCAAAAAAAAATTCAAATCATCAATCAACTGACGATTAATAGTGGTTTTAAGTAATTTAATTTATAATTTAATAACTTCAATTCAAAGAAATTTTAGACAATTTGACTTATAAATACATTTTTTTAATGAGGATAATTAAATAATTTATATCCCACTAACAACTATCAAAGGTAAAAATATTTTTAAATATATTATGTTAATGTTGACCATTAGTTGATAATGATTTGAACTTTTTTTAAGAGTTTTAGAAAAATTAAAGATGAAAAAAATTATTTTCAAAATAGTTTTAAAAATCTGGTTTTTTTTTTTTTTTTTTTTAATGTTAGGGACTAAAATAAAATTTTCAAAAAATATGTATTTGAAAAAAAAAAAAAAAAAAAAAAAAAAAAAAAGCACCTCCTATGGGGACCCAGGATCGGGCCTTCGTCGAGACCCAAAAACCAGTTATGGGTCTCTAGAGGTCTCCTACCTTTTTTATTTTTAGGGAAAAAATCATTTTAGTCCCTAACTTTTGGGAAATAATCAAATTTTTAACTATATTTCAGAAAAGAACAAAATAAATCCTAACATTTCGAAAAAGTATCAAATTAGTCATTCTCGTTAGTCAGCTAACGGTCAAATCTAACAGAATATTGTCATTTTTAATTTTAATTTATTTTTTAAAGTTCTTTTTTTTTTTTTTGTGCTTTTTTTTTTTAAGTTTAAAATATTATTGTAATTTTTTTAATCCATTTTAATAGAGTCCAAGGGTAAATAACAAAATATTGTCATTTTTAATTTAATTTATTTTTTAAAGTTTTTTTAAAATTTTTTTTGTGCTTAATTTTATTAGTGTTTAAGTAACATTTCAAAATATTATTATAATTATAGGGTATAACGGTCTTTTTATCCATTTTAATAGAGTCCAAGGGTAAATGACTCTTTTCATGTTTTCCGTTAGGTTTGACCGTTAGTTAACTAACGAGAATGACTAATTTGACACTTTTTCGAAATGTTAGGGTCCATTTTGCCCTTTTCTGAAACATAGTTAAAAATTTGATCCTTACCCAAAAGTTAGAGACTAAAATGATTTTTTTTTCTTATTTTTAACTTTTTAATTTTTAATTTTTTATATTATTTTTTATATTTCATTATTTTTAAGATTCTAAACGGTAAAGATCTATCTCTTTTGAAATTTTATATTTTAAGTTTGTTTTATTTTATTTTACTATTTTAATTAATAATTTATTTAATATAATAACAAAAGACCAAATCGCACCCAAATTGTTAGCATAAAATTCAGTCAACCGATAGTCAACTAGGTTAGGGAGTGTAGTTTTCACAATTACAAAACTTTCTATAATTATGACCAAAGCTTATACACGCTTTTGATTAGGGCAAAGGTACCGTACGAGGGATATCATTGCAATTATTTATAAAGTAATTGATGATAAATTTTAATTAATTTTATTTATATAATTAATTGTATTAACATATTATTTAATTTGATCTAATTCAATCCTATAATTCACCAAAAAAAAATATAATCATATTCAATCTAATCCAATTTAATCCAATTAATTCAAATCTATAAAATCTAGTACGACATACCAAACAAAACCTATATATATATACACACATATATATACACCTTGATCTGAATATTTATTTTCATTATAGCGAAAGATATATACTTCTACAATATATTAGTAAACATTAAATGATATCTATTTCCACAATAAAGAGTGAAAACTCATTGTACATGTTTCTTGATATACATGATAAAACTCGAATCTCTATTACAAATGGAGTGTTGGAAGAGTTAAATATAATATGAGTCAACTTATCAAACATATAAATCATATCATAAATAGAGCCTACCAAACATGACCTAAAATTACAGCAGTGTCATTCTTTTGTGGTAAATTACAACTCTGCTAAAAGCAAATGACTGGAAAGTGAAAAAGAAAAATACCAAGTGTCTTTCTAAATTATTCTTAGCAAAAACACTTAAATTGATTATATTTAAAGATACAACAGTACCAAACCGGCCTTACGAGTTCGAAAACCTAAATCTAGTCCAGTATTCTTTCACAAACATATGATCTTACAAACTGATGAAATGCAAACCGATTAGTACCAACAATCAGCCACCTCATCTTGCTCAGGGAACTGCTGTTTCTTTGGGGGTCCTGAGGTTATAGGAAATCCTCCGAATGTGTCTCTCCCAGGTTTCGCAATATCAACATAAATCAACCGCCCATCGAACGCCTGATGTGGATAAAGGAAAAAAAAAAAATGAGCCATTAAATGGACCTTGAAAATGGAAAATAGTTAAAAAGCAAGAGCAAGTCAGGATAAAATGGACCTTGTGATCCATATTCTCCAGGGCAAGCAAGGCATCATCTTGATTTGTGTATTGAATAAATGCAAACCCTCTTGATCTTCTTGTTAATTTATCCTTGACAAGCTTAACTGTCATAGGTAACAGATACTTCAGAATAAAATCTCAAATGTGTAACTCAGAACATATAAAGTATTCAGAGCTAATGTGGAAAGTGGAAAAAAAATATAATTACCTTCTGCTATTTCACCAAAACTGGAGAATTCCTTTTGCAAACTACTTTCATGAGTAGTATATGGTAAATCTGCAGTTCAGTACGCAAAATTTGAAGTTAGAACCAAGAACTTTGAACAAACAATTTCCTCGAAGTCCTTTAGTTGAAATCTTTTAGAACCAAACTCAAATAAAATCTTTGTTTCTGTCTTCTTTGTCTTTGTTGGTTGTGACATTTGAAAGAAAATGCAAAGCTTTGGTGGAAATGTTTTGGCAGATAATGTACATGTATCATAATACGACAAATGAATTCACACATCATGTAAAAAATAAAAAATAAAAAATAAAAATAAAAAATAGAAAATAAAAAACTATGAATAAAGCAGCTAAAAGAAAGTTCTAAAAACAAAGATGGGACAATGTTTGCAACATTTTGAGCTTCTTTAGCTTTGAGTGTGTTTCCATACAGCCTCTATGAGGAAAATATGACAAAAGTGATGACAGTTCAAATTGCATTTCATATCATAATCAAAATCGGAGTCAGATTTATTAATTTTCTTCAATGCATCCTGTATCAAGAACAATGAAATTTTCAGAAAGTTCAACTGCTTCCAATAACTATGACTAATGTTCATAAGAAAGACTTAGGGTATCGTAGTGTTACAGGGAGAGTGTATTTTTTTTAAAGTTAAGAGCAAAGGCAAGAGAATACGAGTTTTAAAGTTTTAAGCATCTGCATCTATGCTCTTTCATTTCTTCTCTTATATACAAATATTGTATAGATATTATAATCCAGGTGGTTGATAGTAAAATCAAATTCTTTTTCTCTCATCTTAATGCTTAAATTATTGACAAGCTTTTGTAGGCTTTGTCTAATTATAACCTTAATACATCACAAAAAGGTCATGTCCAAGGAAGCAAAATATACATATAAATACATATACATACATATATAAGCTTGGAAAAGCTCGTCAAACAAGAGGAAATGAATCTATTTTTACTACTAGCCACTTAAAAAATAATGTATATCTAATATTTTGTACATAAGAGAAGAAATTATAGAACATAGACATCAGTACTCTTTAAAACTGGTAGTCTTTTGTCTTTTCCTCTAGCTTTTCAAAAAACACCCTTCCTATAAAGAAATTTTGTTTCCAGCAAGTTTTCTTGTTATTTATATTTTAGTTTTTATTTATTAGCTTTCGGGAAAGGAAGTCTCATTAAATAATGAAATTATAAAATTAATACAAATTATATTCAAAGAATGATCATTCAAACATCTTAGAAGAGGTGAAGTCTTTATCCTAGCAATTGTAGGAACCTGAACCTATAGTAAATTCCCATATATTTGTTTTAACATTTCGAAAAGGTTTTGAAAGGAAACTTCTGGTGCCTTATTTTTCCTTACAAGCTTCATCTCATTTTCCCATTTAAAAAGAGGAGGTCTGGTGTAAGTATATCTATCAACAAATATAAACATCTAACCAGCATGCCTTTACTATTATTTTGTCTTGTATTGTCTGCCAGCCTCAGCAGCTGAGGACCTTGTAGAGTTATAGCTGCTAACATTTAATGTACAGACTTTTAAACTAGTTCCTGGGAAATCTTCGTGCATCGTCTTGCTCAAGACACTTGAACTTTCAACGGTAGGAAACAAAATATCATACATAAGAGAATTTCCAAATCTCTTGCTGAAACTATAACCTAATATTTTAGTTCTTTCATTTTTATACTTTTGTGAGACAAGTAATTTCATACTTCACATTAAAGAATTACGATTGCTTTTAAATTTAGATACATGTACACACTTAAAAGAGTTAATGTGCAAACATTCTCTATCCCAATGTCCTTACACTACCCAAACTGCAACATGCTATTCATTAAACAGTGGCAATCACTGAAAAAGTATTTTGATTTTCTTAACTAGATTACTCTAATCTTCTCCCTCATTATTGCTACAAGTATCTTTTACATGAAAGAACCCATTTTTAAAACTGGAGTTCTTTTCTTACACTCATGCACTTAAAGCCCTGAGTCTGGCTAAGCTCAGTAGGAGCATACCATTTCCAATATTTGTACTAGAGATAGGATTTCTTTTTTTGGTTCAATTGGTCCAATAGATGTACACTTTAAATTCGACAAGTAAGTTTGGGTCACACAAAAAACAAAAGCACCTCTTTCCGTCTTTTCTCCATTGGACACAATTTAATAAATAGATAGTAAACAATTAAAAGATAAGAATAGCTAAACAATCACTCTTGCATACTCTTGTTTATCTACCTCTTGGTCAATTTTAGGTCTACTAAATTTTAATTCCCATGGTCAGTCCTAGAAAAATTCCAAAGGCACTTTTTCAATTCCATCTACTGTTTCTTAGACAGTCCCTTCAGCAATTATATATACAGAGGCCAGGCCAAGTATACTGATTGGATCATAATGAACTCAACAAGAACATCAAGAATGTGACTTCTGCTGACACTAACATCACTAAAGATATGATCAAAAGATAATGAACTACTCTGTTGATACTGCAGAATTCAAGCTTCACTCCACATATGTTCTCCATATTCATTGTTTGAATTTACAATGAAAGGAGATTCTGACGCAGGCCTAAAACTGAGAGCATAGCTGGATACTACCATATCTGACATCCAATGAGTTCTATTCTACCCATTGTTCTAACCAAGATCTATTCCTACCGGACCAATATGTCTCAATTGATCTACTTGAAACTCCTTTGTTACCAAAGAAAAATCGCAACATCTCCTCAAATCATTCTATGTGGTTCTAATCCAAATAAAAATTATACATAATCAGAAGGTGAAAACAAAATTTGAAATTCATGTTGCCTCTCAAAAACTTGTCGGATCACTACATTCCTGTGCTTGACAAACTTGCTAAGGTTCTTGACACCATAACAATTTCTATAGCTTTAGCACATACATATCTACCTAGTACTACAAGTGAAAATAGCCAACCATCAATTAGTCTAGCTACATCATTACTTCTTTGAAATACTATCATATGCATCCTTAATTAAACAACAAGCTGCTAAATGATTTCAACACTCTAATACAACATAAAACTGTAGCTTGTTCGCATATCTCCATTTGAATAAATCATTAATCTATGGCTGCTTAACCATAAGACACCTACCTTCTTCCTAGTAATCACAAACTAACTCTTCTCTAATTATCTACCAATTCCTACCAACCTTGGAATAAAAGTGTCTTAGACAATAACACCAAATGAACATGATATTAAAGCACCTGCATGATAACATACACATCTTCAATACAATAATTATTAAAACAAAAAAATCTCAAGCTGGCTGCTCCACAAAAGAGTCAAAAGCAAACAAATGTGGATCGATATTTTCAAAACACATGTAAAACTGTGGTGAACCCAGATGTGAAAATCAATCAAAACAACAAAAGATAGGATTTTGAGACAAATTGAGAACACCCCAGATGAGAAACCAATCAAAGAAAAGAGAGAAGTGACTGTACTTCTAACCATGATTCTGCTTCCAAGTGGATGGTTGTTAGGGAGTGATGCTCTCACGCGAATTGTTGGAAGATTCGCAGAGATGGGTTGTGGATAGGAGGAGACAATCGCTGTCCACATAGTCTTGGTCGATTGAGCGCTTGAGATGGCTAGCGCGAGACTTCTCAATTCAAGGATGTTTGTGTTAAAAAAAATAAAAAATAAAAATAACCAACTTTGGTGAAATTACCAAAATGATTTTACAGTGGTTTAAATTTGGAGAAACTTCACAGGATCCCTATCTTTTAGTGAAATCTCCATTTTCTAAAATACTTTCTTTTCTTTTTTTTTTTTTTTTACTTGAACTTATTTTATTGTAAATACGTCATTTTACTCTCTCTAATCGTTAATAATTAAACACTAGTCCAAGATAACATATACAACTACTGCAAATTAATAACATTTGACTATATAAAATATATTAATAATCGATAAATTAATGTTTATTAATTTATAGAGATATAGAGTATGTATATTAACAATATTACTCAAAATCTTCTAGATGATGAAATTAACGATTATATAATAACTGTGGAGTCACGTAAGGAAGTGCTCAAAGTATCAATGAGATTAAATAATTTTTTGTTACAAATATGAAAATTCAATCCTAAAACTATTAAATGCATTATGAAAAGTTATAGATAAGTCCAACTTAAGAGTGGGCATTACCATATTCGGTTCGGTAGCAGGAATTGAACCAAACCGAAAATTGTTTTGTTCTCCACACGGAGAAGCGAACATGGTCTAGTAAAGGGGAGGAACCGAACAAAATAGAATACTCTCAGTTCAAGTCAGTTCTTCGGTTTTAGGCTCCATTCTTCATTGTTATTTGTTTTGTGGGTGCAACAAAGAAATACATATGAGTGCCTAAAAATGTATATATCTTCCTCACTAAACCAGACTCCATTAGAAGTTCCCCAAAATCGAATCCAAAAAAAAAAAAAAACCCACCAAATTCAACTCTTCAACAATCAACCACATCGGATTCTAAGTCTTCAACAATCAACCACAAACACAAAAATACTAATACCATAAACGTAGACAATAAAAAAACAATAAGAAAGTACAAACATTAAATTATGTCCTTAACAAAATAATACAAAAAAAAATACAAAATATAAAATCAGATAACACAAAAAAATACCAAATAAAGAAAAAAAAAATGTTCTTGAATCTTAAGGGTTTCACAAAAAATAAGTTATTGACAAAAAAAAAAAAAAAAAAAGATAAACAAGAAAAAAAGAGAAGAAGAAGGAGAAGATGTTTCGATTTGGTCAAATGGCAAAGGATTAAACAAATGAATGACAAAGCAACTGGACGAATGACAACCGATACGGTGATAAGAGGTGAAGACAACGGTGTCAGCGAAATTAGAAGAAAGAGAATGAATAAGAAACAAGAAAGAAGAAAGAAAGAAGAAGGAAAATGAAGAAGAAGAAAGAAAGAGAAAATGAGTGGAAAGAGAACGTGAATGAAGAAGAAGAAAGAAGAAAGTGAATGATCAATGAATGCATTAATTAGGATTGTTACTAACATAAGTCAAAATTACGCATGTGCTCTCGGGGATATTCAAAATTTGAATAACCTAAAAGGGCACAAGCATAATTTTGCTATATAAAAAATTTAAATATATATGTATTTCTCGAGTAGCTTTGGTTCTAGGTTTGTATGTTTCTTAGATCGGTTTAGTTCTGGATACTTAGAACCGAACTGAACCGATGAACATGATCTTTTTCAACCATGGGAACTAAACACCCTTAATATGAACATGAAAACCAAACAAAACACTCATAAATTATGTCGGTTTGGATCGGTTCCATGTTTTCATGCCCACTTATAGTCCAAGTAGACTTAAATTTCATTAAAAAAAAAAAAAAAAAGAAACGATATATTCATATTTGAAAAAAAAAAAAAAAACATTTTGACAATCCTATAAGTGTTTTTTTAATTTATTAATTTATGAAATAAGCTTGATCACATATTCTTAAAAGGGAATTTCATAAATATGTTATTTTATAACCTAATTGTAAATTAAACCTATATTTATTGTGCATTTGAAAATAGTAAACAAGCACATAAAAAAATGAATGAAGACAAACTCGAATTGATGCTACAGTCTCGGAAATATGTCGTTCAACTAGTCAGAATTTGATCACAAAAGGTTTGGAACCAATTCCTCTATCCACAATGTTATAAGCCTTGCCAAAAAGTGTCCTCTAAAAGTGTCCTCTAGTTTACTATTCTACTTGTGTTTTTTGTTTTCACAATAGTCTAATTGTCTATGTTGGTATTCTATTGTTATGTCTTATATAACACTTGTGTTTTACGTGAAGTAAACCATCCATAACCAGTTGCATCATAATTGTAACTAACTAATCCAATAATTACTTAACGCCATCCAATTATTGATTAGGTCCTATATTTTGGTTTGGGTCATCTTAGATAGACTTGACTCATGAACTAGATAACTTAATATCCCACACTCACACAAGATGAGCCAAACAGAAATCAAAGAGAAAACACTAATAACTCCTTCATAATAAGGCATTGAGACATTCATACAAATACATCACGTGACCTATGAATAATATCATATATGATAGGACTTACTTTTCAAATCTCAATTGTATTTCTATACAAGAGATTGTAATTTTGTTCATTATTATGTCACAAATTTAATAGAATTTTATTTATTCAAGCATATTTGATTCCTTAACATAATATGCTCGATTCTCCAATACTCTATATAATTGCAATTGTGATTCTAAATCACAATTTTTCAACATGTAAATATATGAATAAAATAAAATTTATTAAATCTTCTTGTCTCGCTTTCATCCCTCGATCAACAAAAATGACTGACACCAAAGAAATATCTCATAGGCCACATTATCATGGTTATAGAAGACACATTAATGATACAAACATCACCTCGTTACTTTAGACAAAGTGAACAATCATTGAAAACATAGGTAAAAGTTTTTACAAACTTCAATGAGATTTACACAATGAGAAATTAGAGATAAACTCACTCATTTTCTATGTTGGCTATAAGAAGCATAATCCATATGAAACGCATGTTACAGTGAATCTTATACTTCAATAAGGATACGTATGTCTTTTAAAATAAGATTATTCATTGTACAGATCTTAGTTCAGGCGCTTTTTTAGTACCTAACATGAGTTCATAAAAGCTTGCCTCCTAGACGCCTATTATCAAAAAACTTACATCTGGCTTAATTAGGTTCTCATGATAGTATGGATACATCACGAGTAGTTCAATTATTAATATTTGGGTAGAACCTCATCTTGCTAAGACCAAGATGACATTTCATATATTTTAAGTCTTTGAGAGAATAACCTCCAATTTATTCTCTAAAATATGTGTCTCATCTTGGCTGATTATTCTAGCAATCAAGGCAATTGTACATATAAGAATACTAATCTCTAACTTGATGATATATTTTATATAATTTAAGTGAAATGGATATGTTTTAGTATCATTTAATAAATTTGACATATTTATTCATAAATGGATATAATTCAATATGACAATTATAATCTTACAATTTATGCAAACTTTAAAGCCCTAGCATATAACATAAATATATCTCTTATCACAGCTTTTATAAGCGCGTCCGTAACCATCTCATGCGTAGATATATATTTGGTCATAATATTTTTCTTTGTCACCATATCTCTAATAATATTGTATTTAGTCTTTATATGCTTCAATTTACTATAATATTTTGCATCTTTAGTATAAGCAACGACTGTCTCACTATCATAGTAAATAGCAACCGACTTCTCTGCATCATCTTCTAAATTCCGATATTCTAAAAATCTCTTAAAGTAATATTGCTTCTTAGAGTACTGTTGAAAATGTTATAAATTCAGCTTTTATAGTGACAACGTTATACATGACTGTTTCTTGCTAGTCTAAAAGATAGCATCTTAGCTAAGTAAAAATGTATAACTTGAGGTGGATTTTTACTCATCCAAGTCATCTCTCCAATTAACTTCTGTATATCCAACCATGTCCATGTTGTCTCTTGATAGCATAAGGAGTAGTCTACGATCCACTTTAGATATGCTAATATTTTTTCACAACAATCCAAATATTTTTAACCAGGTTTGGGTTGATATTTATTAACCAGTCCCACCATATAGCAAATATTAGGTTTTTTACATATCATAGCATACGTAAAACTTCCAAAAGCATTGGAATAAAAAACTATTTGCATTCTTTCATGCTCTTATAAAGTCTTTGGCATATTTCAAAACTAAGAGTTTGTCTTTTTAAGATGGAAGTATTCATAGGCTTACAATCAACTATAAGAAATAGTTCGAGAATCTTTTTAATGTAAGACTTTTATGATAAAGTTAAAGTTCTCCTCGAAAGATCTTTATTAATCTTAACTCTTAATATATAGTAGCTTCTTCCATGTATTTCATCTTGAAATTTAAGGACAATCATTTATTTATGATTATTATAAACTCCTTGTCATTTTCGGCTAATAAAATATCATCCACGTATAAAAACAAAATTATAAACTTATCTTTTACCTATCTGACATACACACAATGGTCCTCTTTAATTATCTGGAATCCATAAGGCATTACTGCCTCATAGAAATGAAAATACCATTGTTTAGAGGATTGTTTCAAACCATAAATTGATCTCTTAAGCTTACAAACATTTTGTTCTTGACTTTTTGAAACGAAATTTCCTGGCCACTTC
This sequence comes from Litchi chinensis, assembly GCA_019925255.1. NCBI lineage: Eukaryota > Viridiplantae > Streptophyta > Magnoliopsida > Sapindales > Sapindaceae > Litchi > Litchi chinensis. The sequence goes on along the minus strand of CM034469.1, from coordinate 11,411,951 downwards.
ATGTAAGTTTCTTCTTTCAGTTCTTTGTTGAGAAATATTGTCTTTACATCCACTTGATATAATTCCAAATCCATGTGTGTAATGATAGCTAATAAAAGGTGGATAGAAGTAAATCTTACCATAGGGGAGAAGGTTTCCTCATAATCTATATCTTTCGATTGAGTATATCTTTTCGCCACTAACATCGTCTTATAATTTTTTATTAAGTCATTTGCCCTACGCTTGATACAGATAACACATTTGTTTCCAATGACTTTCTAATTAGACAATAAGTCAACCAAGTCTAAGACAACATTGTATTTCATTGACTTTATCTCTTCTTACATAGTTTTAATCTGAAATTCTTTAACAAATGAGTTCAAAACCTCATTTACATTTTTTAGCTTATCATTGTCATATGAAGCAAGCATAAAAGCTTTTTTTTCAATCTCAAATCGCTGACAAGGAATAGCTTTACAATTGCTTCTACAATTTGACAATTTTTAAGGTACTAATTCATTAGTCCCTTTGCTCCTACTAAGAACAAATGAAAAAGTTTTCTCAATAGATCTATCACTCTCACTAGGAACAGAGTATTCAGGCAACTCTCTATTTTCCTCTAGTAAAGTGTTTGAATGCACAACATCATTTAATTCATTCAACTCTTAAACTTGAAAATCCTTTTTAACCTCACCTTTGCTAGGAAATTCATTCTTTAAAAAGTTCACATCACATGACTTTAATTCAATTACAGTTCCATTTGAGTTTCCTCTTATGAATACATGTCCTTTTGAATGCTCAGAATATCTAATAAAGATACATTTCTTTCTTCTAACACCCAACTTTCTATATTTACTGGACAAGTCATATACATATCCTATGCACCCCCAAGGTCGCATATAAATGAGATCTGACTTTCTGTCTATCCATATATAATTCATACGGTGTGGATGATACTAACTTGGTAGAGACCCTATTCAGAATATAAGCAGTTGTTAATAGCACATCTCCCCAATAAGATATTGGGAGGTTCACTTGTGTCGTCATACATCTTACATTTGTAATAAAGTTCTATTTTGTTTTTCCGCTCCATCATTTTGTTATAGAATCCTAGGAATGGTTAATTATCTAGCAATACCTTTATCATGATGCAATGTTTCAAATTGCTCAGAGAGACATTGTCATCCCTAACTAGTTCATAAAACTTTAATAGTTCTATTTAACTAATTCTCTGTCAAGTTCAAATATAATCTTGAACAATCTAATATTTAAGATTTATAAGAGATTAGATAAACATGACCCTAACGAGTATAATTATCTATGAAAATTATAAAATATAAAGCACTACCTTTAGCTCTTACATTTGTTAGTCTCAAATATCAGAACGAACTGTAATAAATTCTCAACCCTAATTCCTCTTTTGAATGATTTTCTAGTTGTTTTCCCTACTAGATAATTTTCACATACAAGCAAATCTATCTTATTAAAGGAACATAAAATTCTCTCTTTGGCTTCTCTATTCATATGATCCTACATGGTATGGCATAGTCTAGTGTGCTAAGTATTAATATCGATGTTTGCAATGTCAGAAGAAATAATTAATGAAAAATAACCATTTTCATAAAAAAAAAAAAGAAACATCGTTCATTTAAGTATTTAATACAATGAAAACATCTAATAAATATTCATTGTCTATCTTAATAGAATCCGAATACATATCTATACAATCATTGTGAAAGTTCAAAACATATACTAATTTAAGAAGTACTGGTACAGAAACCAAATTTCATCGAATATCTAGAACAAATAATATATCATGGAGATAGAATACTTGACCACAAAATAAGTTTACATGTGTCAATACCTTTCACTTCAGCACATAAGTTATTCCCTACATATATCCATCTTGATCCTTGAGTTATTCAACGACAATCCACAAATGCTTTTTGATTTCTAGCTACATGGTCAGTTGCTCCTGAGTCTACAGTCCACAAAGAATGAGATTCAATAAGCTAGAAACATTAGCATAATTAAATCTATTGGAGTAATATTGTACATTTTCCTTCTTTTGCTTAGTACATTCACAAGCATAATATCCTAACTTCTCGTAATTGAAACAAGTCATTTTGACATTATCCTTCCTACCCTCAACATGCTTACCCTTTTTATGCTTTCTAGTCTCATTCTTCTTAAAGTTGAGATTTTCATTCCCTTTCTTGAAGTTCTTCCCTCCGTTAAGCTTAAAGCCTAAATCTTTACGGTTGCTGGATTCAGCCATGTAAAGCTGACAAAAAACGTTAGCCACTTCCAAGCACTCATCTTATAACTCAACATGATGCGAAATATCATCAAATGTCTTGATGTTATCATTATGCATCTTGTTAATCTTCATGTTTTCCCAACTAAAGGGAAAAGATCGAATCACAGCTTGTATTTGTTGCTTATCAATGAGATTATGCTTAATAGTCTTGAACTCATGGATCATGTTTGATATTTTCTTAAGGTGTTGCCTCGTGATATGATTTTGGTGCTTCTTATAGGTGTCAAACTTGATGGTAAACCTTCTCAGCTTAGTGATTGAAATACCACCATACTTATCTTTTAAGGTCATCCACATCTATTGGGCAGTTTCATAATCTTCATACATGCACATAAGGTTATCATTCATGCTGCTCAAGCTTGTCACCCGTGCAATATTATTTTTGTTTTTCCAAGCCTAATAGACTTCCATGTCTCTCCTGTTTGAGCAGATGTACCTAACTAGGGCGATGTCATGGTGTTTGTAAGAGTCTTAAAAGTATCATGCTCCTCAAGGATATACTGAATTTTCTGGTACCAACTGTCATAATTGTCATTAGTCAATTTCTTACCCTTGTTCAGTTCAATAATGATATTCTTTGAAGCTAAAACCACTTTCTAAAATATTATTCATTTTTATTTGAGACTTATGAACTATATCCTTCTACGTCTATAATAGTATATTCACTATCATTTAACTAAAATATTACAGCAATTATACACTCATAAATATAATAAATGAATGTTTGAACAAAAATCGAAAAAGTAGTTAAGCTACTCATCATCATCCATTTCCAAATATTCAATAAACCATATATATAAGTGTTTCGAACAAAAATAATCCTAATACCATCCTTTAAATGATTTTAGGATACTCTCGTATAATATCATATGCAATTATATAAAATAAATAACAATATTTCATAAATAATGGAAAAACTATACAACAAATTCCAACTATCTATGAAATTAACCAAATAAAGAAATGTTTAAGAACTATTTACAATCTAAAACATAATTATTGAATATAAAATAACATCAATTAAGTAGATCAATCCATGGTGCAGTAATAAGGCTCATCTAAATATTCTTCTAAATACCGGTCAAAATCAATCATTATCTCCAAATCCTCCTCATCCGATAAGATGTCTATAACCTTAACCACCTTATCTTTAGAAGTCTAAATGACATCGATCATCTTATCATTGGAGATCTCAATGACCTTTGGCTCCTCGTTATCATAGATCTCTATAATCTTCGACATCTCATCTTTAGAGATCTTAATGATCTCCACATCCCGCTCATCGTTCAAGATGTCAATGACCTCGATGTCTATCTAATCAGCCAAGATCTTAATAATCTCAATGTCCTCCTCATCATTAGCAATAACAATGACCTCCTCGTCATCCGAAATAACTATAATCTGTTCCAGATCGTCAAAAGACACATAGTCCGAGGAAGTTAACCTAGTGTTGTAATAATTCATATCATAGTATAATGCAAGGTCAAAACTATCCATTTGCACTACAATCAATATATATATATATACATATGTTAATTTAATCTGAAAAATAGACATTTAATTCAAATACCACTGGAGCAAATGTTACATAAATCTATTATAAATAAGTTAAAAAATAAGAATTTTTTTATTTTTTTTTTTTTGGTCAATGGCAACGTGTGGACACTCCGACGACCGTCACATTCACATGGCATTACATATGGCATCATCTAATTCGTCTACTCTAAGTGACACGTGGTTACTCCAGATGTTGCCACATTGTATCACACGTGACCTCGTCAAATTCGGCCACATGGCATGATACGTGGCCATATCAGATTCTGCCACATCGTGTAACATGTGGCTTCACCTAATTGGCCACTCTCGCAATTGACGTAGCTTTACTAGAAGTTCACAGGTTGCATGTGTGCCATAGTCTTTTCTCAACCCACTACATGGCACCTTTCATTGTTCATCATCTTCTTTAGCAAAAAAATTTCCAGATTTCTATTTTTACACTTTTAATTCAAATGTGTTTTTCTCACTCAATTTTCATCCAAATTAGTCATATAATATACCGTTGGAAACCTCTTTTTGAGCTCTATATAATGGTGTAACAATCTCATAAAGAAGAGAAAGTTTAGATCATATTAATTTGTAAGATCATATTTAGGTTTATCATGATAACTCAATTTTCAATTTCTAATGCCCTAATCAATTTATACTTTTCACAAAAGTAAGGTTCATGCACTAGTGATCGATCGACCAACAAACAACCTATGAAAATGCTCTGATACCAGTGAAATTAAACCTATATTGATTGTGTATTTGAAAAGAGTAAACACAAATAAAAAAAACAAACAAACAAACAAACAAACAATGACAAACCCAGATTGATGCTAAAGTCCTAAAAATATGTCATTGAACAAGTTGAAATTTAATCACCAAGGTTTGGAACTAAATCCTCTATCCATGATGTTAAAAGCCTTGACAAAAAGTGTCCTCTAGTTCTCTATTCTACTTGTGTTTTTTTTTGTTTTCGCAATAGTTTGATTGTCTATATAGTTTTTTTCCTGTTATATCTTATATAATAATTATGTTTTACATAAAGTAAACCACCCATGAGCATATGTATCATAACTAAAAGTAACTAAACTAACAATCACTCAATGTCATCCAATAACCAATTAAATCCTAGGTTTTGGGCTTAGGTCATCTTGAGTTAACGGGCCCCTCTTCCATAGGCAACTAGGTCACCCACCCGATAACCCCACGATGGTCTATTAGTTGGGATCTGCTTCAGCTAAAAGATTCCTGTGAAATTAAACCTTTTTCTTTCTACTGAAAACCTATTTAAATTTTTAGAATTTCTTTCCATTCAACACGGAAGCAAGTGAAAACTTTTACTTTGTGAATGAGCATTTGCAAAATAGGGTTTAAAGAAATTTCGGTAGTATAACGACTATTTTTCTAAAAATCTCACCCTGTAAAAACATGATATAAAACTCATGCACTTCAAAAACCACACAATCTCAACTTCTAGGCCTCCGACCCTTATTCATTTTCATAATCAATTACAACATGATTACAATTTAAAAGATAATTCGAAAATCATTGAACTTAAATAAAACATTATGCACATATGATTTTAAAACATAATACAAAAGCATAAATGTATGTGTCTCCCAAAATAATATTTATAAAACATGCATCAAATCTTAAATAGTTATGTATGTACATGATATTTCAAAATGAAACGGTGCAGTAGCAGTGCGTCTTCAACCCACCTACACGTTTGATGGAACTCCTTCTGATTGTTGGTTCACATCTATACTTGGGGAAGGTTTTTATAAAAACATGAAAAGAGTGGTGAGTGTTCAACTCAATTAGTGGATAGATTTTATAAACTACGATATTTGGTTTTTAAAATATATCTCCTCCTAAAATAGTTTGGAAAACTAATAATTTACTTCAAATTGCTAAAAACCATAAATCTGGCATATAACATATAAATATTTATGCTTCAAATTTTATAATAATTTCATAAATCGTAAATTTTTCTTGTTTTCTAAATCTCATTTCTAATAATGTGTCTTTCTTTTTAAAGCTTACTTTACAAAGTAACCCAAAGAAACTTATTCTCACGCGATTGTATATCTACACATCACGAAACTAAGACTAGGGAATGTTACCTGTACAGATGTGGGAACTCTAAGGTCGCAATTCCTCCTATAGCATCAAACAAATCTACACTACCGTATACATATAGAGAGCGACACACTGACTTAAACCCCTCAAGTTAGTAACTCTTCCAACCACTCGACCATGCATGCATATGGTACTTCAGCCTGCTATAACTAGAGATTAAGGTAAACCAAAGGCATTTTAAAATCTTTTCAATATGCTTAAAACTTTTTCTTTCACTTAGTTAGAAAACATATTGATTTAGCTCGTAGATTTTTTGTTCTCTAGTATACAGTTTATAACCAAAATACTTTCTTTTTAAGACAAAAGTTTAAAACTTTTGAAATATTTTTAGCATGTCTTTTCTATGCATGTATTTCAGTCAAACTTTTTACTTTACTTTACTTCTAAAATAAATACATTTATAACATACATTTAAAAAACTATACATGTATTATAATAAAATGATAACATGCTAAAAGTTTGATTAATAAAGCATGATAAATCGAATACTAACATGATATTGCAATTATAAAGAATCAATTGATAAAATTCATAAAAACTTTATAAATATCTACACTCACAACTTGTTATCCAATAGGAAACCACTCTTTCACATTCTCCTTTTGCTCGTCGCTTTACTAACACTTTGATACAAGTGTGATTTTTGTTTAAAACTTATACATGCATCAACACATAATCTTCTAACTACACAAAGATATCAAAATATCCCTTTTTCAAGTCGTACCAATCTCAATTATTTGCATATAATTTTCATTCAAATTTCTTAACACACAAGCACGTAAAATCCTCAATTTAAGCCTAAATTTCACACTAATACATTAGACGAAAATTTCAAGTCATTCAACTCCTTTTGACCGAACCTAGTCCAATTTTTACACCATCAATCTTATTCGATTTTTCTCATTACAAATACACTTAAACACAAGTAATATGGTGTAAATTCAATTTAAATCCATCAAACATCACATTTGTGCAAATATGAAAAGTTTAGCCACGAAATGACTATTTGATATCTAATGCATTTCCTTTCAATTTTATGTTAATTCTATCATCAAGATAACCTATAAAATTATTAAAATCATTCAAAAATTATTGTCTAACACTTCAATACACTTATAACCAAATCATGGCAGTTTGCATACCAAAATTTTGTTTCTACTTTCAACATCAAATTTCAATATTCTAACATATTCTTATACATGAAAACCATTTAAATAAAAGGAACTCAATTGGGTCATTTCAACACCCCTTGGCTGAACCATATACAAGCACATAGCATCAACCTTTCTTCAAGCTTTTACACTTGCATTCACATAAAAATTATATCACATTTCATAGTAAGATAATCAACACAAATTGAACTCTATCTTCACCGAACCATATCATGTCAATTTACCATATTTTTACTTCTCATTTCAACACCAAATCTCAACACTTTAACACATACACATGTATAAAAATTATTTAAATCAATCAAACTTAAATTGAACCAATGATAACCCCTCTTAACCTTACATCACAAGCAAACATACATCAACATTTCTTCAAGTTTTATATGTGCATTCACATCAAAATCATACCATATTTCATAGCAAAATAATCAAACAAAATTTGAACCACCAAAATATACCTTTTGGCCGTGAACCACACACAAATTCAACATCAACTTCTTTCCATTTTCCCACCAAACTCACATGCAGCATAATATCCATGATTTTGAGGTCACAAATCCTTAAACCCAAACATAAATCACAACCAACCATCAACAATCATAAACCCAAGCATTTACATAAATAACTTTATGAAAACTAAGTTCTTACCTCTTAGAACCAACTTAGAGTAGATGAATCTTACTCCTATACTTGTATGCAACCCCTTTTGGATTTGAAAATCACTCAAGTGGCTTCAAGATGACCAAAACAAGCTACTGTCCTCTTGTTCTTGCTTTGACCAAACACTCTTCCTCTTCTCTCAAGTGTGGTCGAATGTTCCTCTCCTCTTTTTTCTTTGTTTCATTTGTTTTTGTGTTTAACCGAGCTTCCTTCTCTTTTCTTTATTTCCATTTCATTTATATATCCCTTGCATCTTGTTTACATTTGTCATCTTTTTTTCATGCATGAAATACAATTGTCACACTTTCTTACTCTCTTCACGCCACATGTCCTACACTTGTCACACATGCAATGTTCCTTTCTTCCACTTGGCACACATGCAAAGCCCTAATTCATGCATTCTTGTCATTTGTCATGCATACATTCTCTATTTTTTTTCTTGCATGCCACATATCACTCATGCAATGTATTCTTTCATGCTTTCTTACCATTTGTCATGCATGCATTCTCCTTCTGTCCCACTTGTCATGCCAACTTCATCCATTCTTTCACACTTTTCAATTTTCTAAAATGCCTTTGTCCAAGTCCTTTTACCATTTAATATAATTATGTCATTTTTGATAATTCTCTTAACACTAAATTTTATTTTAATCCTTAATTAATTTTCATGTCAATTTTCATATTCGAAATTATTTTCGATCCATCCAGAAATTTCATTATAATTTAATTAATACATTCAAAAACTCTACTAAAATTCGATTATGTATCCAGATTCGGTCATTTTACATTATTTTATTTTCTTGTGTTTAAAAATTATTTTTGATCTATCCGGGAATAATACTAGAATTCGATTTACAACTCCGGCCATTTTAAATTATTTTATTACTCCATAAATAATCGAAAAGGTATTTTTGTCCAATAAATTTCAGATCACTTATAACCTATTTGAATGGACTTATTTTTTATCTCTTTTAATTTTCTTTAATACTAATACTAATACTAATTTTGAAACTTTTGATTTACGAGATCCACTTTTCAAAAATTACTATTCATGTAAATACTATTTATCCGAAAATATTATTTATCAAAAAATCACTATTTACTTAAAAATACTATTCACACGAACACAATATTCATCAAAAAATTTTATTCCTCATAAAAACAAAAAATTTTGGGTTTTACATGAGTGGACCCGACCCATTACTAGATAACCCAACGATAATGAATATTATTATTTTGTCTTGTTAACCGAAGTCAGGACTAGTAAAATTTGTTGTACATAAGAGATTATTATTTTGTCGAATATTAATTCACTACCCCTTAAGTGATTAAGCACTTGTCTTAATTCTAAAAGATCAATGATTCAAATCTACTTATCCTAAAATATCAAAATGTGAATAGTTTTATATGAATTTAATCTCTCTTCTTACTATAAAAAAATAAATAATAAATAAATACCAAATATTAATTCATAAAGACTATGATGTATTTTGTTTTTATGCACTATAATCCAGCTTTATTAACCAGGAATCTTTTCTTTAAAAAAAAAAAATGAAAATCAAACTTATTTAAAGTTAACTAAATATAATATACCCCTTTGTCTATGATTGTATGTCTCTATCCCAAGTATTTTCATGACAAGACCGAAGTCCTTCATCCCAAATCTGTCTTTGAGATGACTTTTTAGTTTTCAGTTTTTCCAGCTCAACACTACTTTTACTAACAAGTAATATATCATCAATATATGATAGTAGAAAAATCTCTACTATATATTCCTAAGTTTTTCTTTATGTATACACAATCGGAAAACCTACCTCTCTCAGAGTCACGCTTGATCATAAAATCATCAAAACACTTATACCATGACCTAAAGGACTTCTTCAAACCATAAAGAGCTCTTCAAAAGACATGTCTTATATTTCATGTCTCTTATCTTTAAAACCCTCTAGGTGCTTCAAGTATATTATCTCCTCAATGACCTCATGTTAAAAAGTTATTTTGATATCCACCTAATCTAATTCCATATTAAACTTTGTTGTCACTAAAGCAATATTCAAATTGAGCTCTGTTTCATGAAAGGAGAGAAATTTCCGTTTTACCTCACTCATTCCTTCTATGTAAAATCCCTTACAACTAGTTTAGCCTTATATGTAGCTGGCTTAACTCTAGGAATCCCTTCTTTCCTCTTAAACAACTGTTTGCAATCAACTAGCTTCTGTCCTTCAAGCTTGTCAATTAGAATTCAGGTTTGATTCTTATGTAAAGAACTTATCTCTTCTGCCATTATAGCTAGTCATTTCTTTCTATCTTTACATTAAATGGCTTGAATGTCTTATTCTAGTATAAAATGAGTTACCTCAATTGCTACAACCAATGCAAATGCCATGAAATTAGCATATTCATACTTATCATATGGTCTAATAGTTCTTCTAACTCTGTCCCTTACTAGTTGATAACTTTACACAACTGCATTTGAACTATCCACCATTTGTTCCCTTTGAGCTTCAATCTGCTCAACATACCTTACTTTAGACTCATTTCTAAATTTGTTCCCATGAGGCTCCACCTCAATCTCAAATTGATCTATGCCTCTAAATTCTAGTACATCAAGTTCAAATTCTAACTTGAGTCTAGGAAATTCTTTTTTGTTGAAAACCACATCCTTACTAATCAAACACCTCTTGTGACCAGCTTCTAAGCACCACAACTTATATTTTTTCACTCTTTCAAAATATCTCATGAAGATACACTTCAATGCTTTAGGCTCTAGTTGATCGTGCCAAACATAAACATAGGCAGTATAGTCAAAAACTTTTATATTTGAATAGTCAAAGGGTTTGTTGTTCCACATCTATTGTGGTATCTTCAACCTTATACCAGTAAAGGACACCTATTAATCAAATGACAAGCGATCCAAATTGCTTTAGCCTAGAATTGACTAGATAATCTTGCAGTACTCAACATGCACCTTACCCTTTCAAGAATGGTTCTATGTATCTATTCAACTAAAATCATCTTGTTGAAATGTGTCCCAATAGTCCTATATCTTGCAATCCCCTCACTTCTACAAAAGGCATTGAATTCCTCAGCATAAAACTCTCAGTCATTATCAGTTCTAAACTTTTTAATCTTCCTATTGGTATGATTTTCAATCATCAACTTCCAAAGTCTTAAACTTGTCAAATGCCTCATTTTTGGCTTTCAATAAGAATACCCACAACTTCCTTAAATAATCATCCACAATAGACTAGAAGTATTTATTGCCTTCATGTGAAACAACCTTTATTGGCCTCTAGAGATCAATATGAATATAGTCCAAGATTCCACTAGTTGTATGCACAAATTTGTTGAATTTAACCTTATAATTTTTTCCTTAGACATAAGATTGACAAATTCTAGATCACCAAGCTTCACTTTCCCAAGTGACAAATTCTAGATCACCAAGCTTCACTTTCCCAAGTAACCATTGTTTATACAACTCTTGCAAACCTTTCTCATTGGCATACCCCAATCTTTTATACCACAAACTTGCCTTGTTACTTCCATTATCAATCATTGCATCTACTGTCCCTATTATAATTTTACCAGCCAAAGAATAAAGACTATTTGATAGTTTTCCCTTTATAATTGTCATACCATCTTTAATCATCTTCATGTAACCATTTTCAATTATAATAGCAATTTGTATAACATACCAAATGAGGTTAAATTTTTTCTCAATTGAGCAACATACCTTAAGTTATTAAGAACATGATTATAGCCAGCAAACAGTCTAATCCTTACTAAACCCAAACCAGTAACCCCACATGTTTTGTTATTACCCAACAAAATTGTTCCTCCATTCAACTCTTCAAAAGATTGAAACCAATCCTTATTTGGATTCATGTGGAATGAATAGCCAAAGTCAAGTATTCATTCCTTATGTGTTTCAATTGTTAAATGTATCAAGACCTAAGAAGACTTATAACCATTAGTTACTACTAATGCATCACCAATTTCTAGTTTCTTTTCACCTTGCTGCTTCAATCTTTCATGACATTTACACATAAAATGTCCAAGATTCTTGCAATAATGACACCTTAGCTTGTACTTGTAAGCTTTCTTTGATGACTTTAATCTACTTTTGCTCCTATTTTTGTATTATCTGTTTTTTAGAATCTACCTCTAACACCTAGTGTTTCATTATTACTTCTAGAACCTTTAGCTTCTTTTCTTACTTCAATTCCAATTCTTTATGTTTAATTGTGAGCTCTAATTCCTGCAATCAAAGATTCATGACTGCATTTGATGGTGTCTCTTAGTTGACTATAGATCGATGGCAATAAATTCAAAAAAATGACTACGTGATCCTTTTCATCAATCTTTTCTTCGATATTTTCTAAATCAATTACAATCATATTGAAATCATCAAAATTCTCATTAATGCTCTTGCCTTTTTGCATTTGGAATCTGAACAGCTTGGCCTTCAAATATATTCAAATTGTTTGAGATTTCGCCATGTAGAGGCTCTGTAATTGCAACCAAATTCCATTTGCAATTGTCTTCTTCAAAACTTATCACAACACATTATCACTTAGGTACAAAATAATGGTGATATAACGTTGTTTCCATTGTCTTTTGTTTTTCTTTATTTGACAATGTTTCAAGTAGTTCATTCAAACCACCAAGCACTAGAGTCACTTTTTGCTTAACTAGAATGTCTCTCATCCTCTTGCACCATATGCCAAAATCACTTTTACCATTGAAACATTCCATCTCGAACTTAGTTATTTCCATTTTGTATTCATAACTAGTCTCTAATACCAATTGTAATAAAACTAGCCCTCAAAACAGATCTCTTCCCAATAATACACCACACAAAACAATCCAAGAAAGTACCAAGAACTAATCAAAATAGAGCAATCAATCAAGAAAAACCAAGAAAAACAAATCAAAGATGACACACAAATTTATATTGGTTTAGCCAATTATACTTACGTCCATTTGGAGTTGCAATAATCTTATGCAACGCCAATGTTTCAAGTTACAAAACAACAAATTCAAAAACACCCTTTGCCAAGAAAGTGTTTTCCCAAAACAGAACCTCAAACCTCATTACAATTGCTCTCAAGATTTCTCTCAAAGTTTTCCCACAATGAAAACCTCACAAGCAATCTAAATCTCTCTCCAAAATTTAAGAATGAATTAACCCATGAGCTTCTATACTGCTCAACATACAAATTACTCTTCTAATAGAATTGAATAACTCTACCAGCTATCCCCATTCAGTTTCTTCACTTCTTCTTGGTAATGTTACATCATTTTTAATCTTTAAATTAATACCCCACACACACAAAGATATGTATATAGCACTTTGTATCCGCATATTTCAATTATAAAAATATGAAATATACAAAAATGCGTTAGTTTGGTAACTTCAGGGGATAGAAGATAACTCTCACTACTAAATAGCCGTCGGCATAGTCATCATAATAATGTTAATTGAGTCATTTTTCAGATAAATAACTACAAGCATGAGCCTTGAATATAATTCCCACTATAAGGAAAGGATCTCCCTTGACTTTAGTGTTTAATGAAATAGTGAGACTCGAATTGATAAAAATAAAGTGAAAAGTGCACAACTACTTTGCTAAGAGTAGACATATGTTAACCAATTAATTATTCAATAACCTCTATAGTGACTATAATTAATATATTCTAAATTGACTATAATATATGTATTTAAAAAAAAATTACTATAGCATATGCATATTAATTAATTTATTTATTTCATTCTTTAGAAGTTCCCAAAAGTTTTGAAAAACAATAATAATAATAATAAACTTGAAACAAAGAATAAACGGTGAAAAGAATAAAGAGTGTTTCAAAAATAAATAAATAAATAGTGTTTGCTCTTTTATCATGTAATGATGTGGATTTACCACCTCCACAAACAAACCAATTTTTTTAATATTGTTTGGGCGGTGCTGTTGCCTATTCATATGAATATATTTCATTTGAAACAAATGTTAGTTAGGTCCAGTAAAAGCACAAGTAATGTCATATTCTTTTCCACCCTTTTATTCTTTATTTTATGGTTATTTGCTTGCTTCTATTATTTCATGTCTACTTCTACTATGTCTCATGTGTTAACAGTATATTCTTCTACTTCTACTCTATTTTATTTTATTGATTTTATAACACGTTTCATTTTTTATGGGATTTTTTTTTTTTTTCATTTATGAACTTCAAGAAAGTTGACGATGTAATTTCAGTATAATAGTTTATAAATTAAGCGACCGAATTTGCCAATTCTCTAACGTGTAACCTTCTTTAAAAACATAAACTACTAAAAAAAACCATAAATTATTTTTTTATCTTTTTTTAACATTTCATTCGCTTTGGCAGAATATTTTACTTACGAAAAGGTACGGATGCATTTATACAATTAAATCCAATAAAGTGATCCATTACCTAACTTCTATTGTTGCATTATTTCCAATAAAATTGTTTCAACAATATCAAAGAAAAGACCTGATCTTAGTTTAATTCAATTAAAAAATAAATAAATAAATTCCCAATTGAAAGGACATTAATAATACAAGAAAATGATTAAAATAAAAAATGTCTGCATAGAAAAATGAAAAATAATTAAATTTTCCTAACTTCTTTTTATTTCTTTCTGTAATAATTTTGTTGATCATATAAACAATTTCAAAGGTGTAAAAGCTTTTTTTATATATGAAGCAGCATTATAAAACGAAAAAATTATATATTAAACTTAAATGTCATATACATGCATACATATGTATATATACTAAAAAGACAATAATTATAGTACTCAGAAATAAAGGAGAATTTACTCAGAAAATATAAACGGAGAAAGATAATAATTAACTGGATTATGAAATTTTAAAGCTGATATAACAGTGTGGAGATGGAGAGTTTGCAAGTTCCTTAAATTAATTTGATAAATTTGAACATCCACTCAATTAATATTTTCAGAACATGATGTCGTTTTATGTAAAAAAAACATATATGCCTTTTAAATTTGAAAGGCATTTTTACAAGTGTTTTGTGCAAAAAATAATTCACAGCTATACTATAACTACTTTTATGTATTTTTGCTTAAAGAGCTTTTAGAAACCAAATCTGTATTAGAGCCCTTCTGAAACCTTTAAGTGTTGATTTCTTCAAAACCGCAGAACTTCTTATCAAAAGGACTTTTTCTAAAAGCACTCTCAAATCCATTTTAATTTCTTTAAATAGCAGAAAGGAAAAGAGATAAACAAATAAATGAATGAATGGATATCCAATAATGATCATTAACAATTAATAAATGATTATCCAAACAATTAAATGATCCAAAATTTAAAGTAATACAAGCAAAACTAGAATTTGTTTTTCGCTTTTATTATTTTACAATATTCTTACAAGAAACTACTATGGTTCCTATCTGCACTAGAAAAAGCACTCCCAGCAGCAATTTCATGCATGGAAATCTCATCCATGTCAAACCCATATGGGATGTCTAGATAATTACCTGATCTAGCGTTTGTTGACATCAAAAAGCCATCACGCTCATCAGAACCACTGATGACGACATTATGATCATAATTATCAAAAGAAACCAGACTTTGTTGATCTTCTTGGTACACTTGCTGATGATGGTATTGTTCTTGCTGTTGAAAGTGCTTTTGTGGCTGAGACTGCTGCTGATCATAAAAGTGATTGTTATTGTTTCCAAAAGCAGCTGCCACAGAAGCAGAATATCTCTGGTAGTTCTGCTGCTGACCATGATTTCCAAAGCTCAAGTTGACTGGACCCTTCTTGTTGCAGCTCCCAAATGAAAAGGGTGTGCTTGGACAACCAGTGAATTGTTGCACCAAGGCTCTAAAATTGGTGGTGTTGGCATTGAGAAGAGTTGTTGGTGTCTTCTTAGAAGCCCTTGATCGTCTCCGAACCGGTTTAGATCCACACCCTTTGGGGTTTAGATGATTGAGATTATGATGATGATGATCACTAGTAGATGCGTTGCAAGGAGTTGCAACTGCAGTAGTAGTGATCACGGACTCAGAAAATTCAATGGAGGATGCAACATCTCCACCCTCCATTGATTGGTGATAGAAATATTGCGCCCATTGATGATCATTTGCAGTACTAGACATGAGGTTGATCGTTGAATCCACCACTAACCAGTACTACCGTACTGTGCTTTGGGTATTTGTTTAAGTGCTTTTTTTTGGTATGGACAGAAACAAAGCTTTGGTGGCAAATGAATATATAGTGATATTCTCCGGTCAAAGTAAACACATGCATTCTCTTGACAATTCCTAGTGAGAGTGAAAGAGAGAGAGTGTGTGGGTGAGAAATACTTGAAGCCAAAGTTTTGCAGCTTCCTGGAAGTACCATGAGGTGCATTTCCAATTAGATGATGATATCATATGCCCGTCCCAGCTTTTGACTACTGGTAGGTTATCGTGGAACCTTTCGAGATGGTCTTTGATTCGTGGTCAAACAATCTTTAAGGATTAATTATAAGTTCATCTCTTGATTGGTACTCCTTTCACTAACCACGTGTTAGAGTTTAATCGTTATCATTGGGCTATTACCTACTCCAATGCAAATTTATGTTTTCGAAATTTAGTATTTAGTGTACAATGTTGTCTAGATTTATTTATAAAGACGTGATTTAATTTGTCTTGAGCTTTGTTTGTGCTATATCAATATGATGAATCTATTTAATAATAAAGAAATACCACCTAATAGCATAGCATTAGTTTGCACTAGAAAATCAACTTAAGTTTAATAGCACCTAATGAAGTAAATTACCAAACTTGTCCTTCATTAAAAGGATTTTGACACCCTAACATTTGCCACTTGATAAATCTTCTTTAAACATATTTTCAAGATCCTCCTCTCCATCTCAGCTCTCTGCACCTTCCCTTCGACGTCGCCAACGGACTTCGAGTAGGCAAAGTCGGACGACAGGTGGGGTATCATGTTCTCCGGTGAAGAACAGCAATTGGAGAGGTCGGAAGAGAGATGACTAAAACTACTGCAGCTCTCACTGCGCCTGGAGCTCGAATGCATTATATCTAGACCCAGCTCAGCATCAGAGTCAATCAATATATTAAACAAAATATATAGAAGTCAGTCTAGCGTTCAGACCAGGAGTTTGCGACCGTCACCAAACACAGACTGGACTATTGTAGCTCTTGCTGCTCATGTAGCTTGAATTTGTTATATCCACGATTAAATTAAATTTTTGATAATTTAATGATACACCGGCATAAAAAAGATAAATGATCAAAATTATAATTTTTTTTTTCTTGTATATCCCTCCAACTTAAATTTTTTTTTAGAAGACTTAGCAAAAACAAAAAAATTATTTGAGAATCCTTGCTCTCTAACCAGATCCATTTTAACGCCCGAGTCAATTAACATATTAAACAAAATATATAGTCAGCTTAACACTTATTCCAACAATTCGCCTTTGACTTCCTGCGTCGCGACCTAGTTGGCAGAGGCTACTCCTTGGCTGTTTTGAAAACCAGTAAAAAGTAGGTTCAATCACCCGTATTAAAGTAAAGGTAATTTTGTCATTAAATTTTTTGAAAAGGTTGATGGTGCTATTGAAACTCATTCTGATTTTCTAATGTCGTTTTACAAACCCACCTATATTTTGGTGCTATACAAAAAGACCCCTTTAATAATATTATGAATCCCTAATTGCTAGTAAATTTATCCATATACTATGTCACTTTCTTATTGATCAAGATTAGATAAAATTATTAACATTTTTTCATGGACCACACAATAATAATAATAATGAATTGAGAACCACCAACCACCAGATTTTCTTTTGACCGAGTTTAGTATCTGTTGGTATCATGCTTGGATTTGCTGCCCACAATGCATGCAATAAATGAATAAATAATGCAGCCTTTTCCATCCTTTTACTTCATTTCTCTTCTGGATTTTGCCCTTTTTGACTTGAGCTAGTTACAAACCAAAGTCTTCATAATTAAATCCTTTTCAATTAATTTTAAAAACTTTGCAGTAGTAATGGGGAAGAAATGGCACACTTTTGTACTCCTCTTATGGATTTCCACTCCTTAAAGATCAGTTCAAAATATAAAACTCTACAATATAAGTTGTCATGATCTTTTAAAATTTTCTTATAAGATATAAACATAGACAAGTAACATTTTTTAACTATTATAATTCATTCAAGATTTAAAAAAAGGGACACAGCTGAATCACCAATATTGTAGTGTATAAGAAACATATCACTTAATAAATCTCATCTTGTACAAACAATATTGTTTTAATTTCCCTTTTTAATTTTCTGTTCAATCTAATCAAACCTATAATCTACATTAGAGTTTGCTAGGTACTTTCGAAATTCTTTGAACCTCCAATAATTAATTGATCATCTTTAATCTCATGATATCTCACCTCAAAAGAGAAAAACAAAAAACAAAAAAAACAAAAACAAAAACGAAAGACACATCTTAAAAATGTGTTTACATCTACTTTTGATTGAACGGTGTACATCTTCTCTTCAACGTTTGTGGTAAAGGGTTTAATTCCAAATTCACTAAGTGTCCCATCTACTGTTTTTTGTTTTAATTCAAGTATGAGTAATTAGTCAACAACTAACTTCCAATGCAATTTAGGAAATTACTAGATGGCCAATTTTTTTTTTTCACTCAAACTTTTACCGTTATTTCAATAAAATAATCTCTATCAGTAATTTATTCCTTCTTAATTAAGTCATAGACAAAACTTACCACTTTTAAGAGTCAACTGCCTAAAGTTCTGTTATTTATATTTTTTAAGATATTTTTATAAATTTTTAAACTATTCTCTTAGTTTATAATTTAAATGTTTATTTATTTATATGTGTTATGCGTATTTTTTGGACTCAGTAATTGGGCTGGTAAAAGTCCAACTTAGGACCATTTAAGACCCGATAAGAAAGCCCAATAAGGTCAACATAGTCAAAGCCCATCAGACGAGGCCCAGTGTTGACTCAAAGACCATCAAGACTTCCAGCTGGCATCAGTAGACCCATAAATACGGCCAGGTCGCAGCTCGCCGTCTGCGCAGCTCGTCTTTCAGCGAGCTCGAGATGGGGACCACCATGACACGTCAGCTCGCTCAGATACGTGATAAGCACCATATCTTCCAGATCAGGCAGTTACCAAGTTCAATAGTGATTCTCTCTCCGAATATGGCAATTGCCCAATCAAACCATGATTTCCTCGTCAGACATGGAGATTAATTCAAATTCAAATTCAAGTCATCATTACTTCAAGATAATTATAGTAATTTCCTGATATTATCTAAGTATATTAGGAAGCATAATTAATTTATAATTCTTTTCCTTATTTTTCCCAATTGTTTAGGGAATGTAATTAATTCAGGATTTTTTTCCTGATTTGCTACAGCTAGAATTGTAACCCTTCTTTCCCTATAAATAGGGATTGAACACATTGTAACAAAAACATACAATATTGAATAATATACTGTCACTCTGCAGAATTTGAGAGATAGACAGTCGTGGACGTAGGCCTTTCTATTGCCGAACCACGTAAAAGCTTGGTGTTCCTCGTTTGATCCTCTGTTTCTGTCTTTGTCTTTTCTTGGTTTTCGTGTTTTCTCACATTGATTGCAGGTATTGGGCATTGATTGCTCGTCGACTGAAAATCAACGTCGACATTTTGGCGCTAGAAGGAAGGCCCAGACTGCAATCTTTTTCATCTTAGTTTATTAACTTTTGACGAGATGGCAAAGACTAGATCAAACAGGTTCCTTGGAGATGACGACCAGGCGGAAAGCCACGTGAACCAATCCCAGCAGAACTTACAGCCTGGGCAAGACGCAACCACGCATGCCGCAGGCCCATCCCATGGACAGGTTTTCGGGGCTACAACAGGCATTCCTCCTCTGCCTCACCGTCAAGCGGTCCCAGTTGCCCCGACGGCCGAAGGACAGAATGCATTGTTGCAGAGGCAGGAAGCGTTGGAAGATACGGTCAGACAGCTCACGGAAGTCGTCAATATGTTGGTGCAGGCTCAGGTTCAGAACGTGACTAGAGTGGACGTTCAGGCACCACTGGGAATGCCCCAGCCTCCTGAACCGGCGCGAAGGCCTGAAAGGCTAGCAAGGGAAGTCCCGCGACCTGCAGACTCAGCTCGCTCATCTAATGCGCGTTCCAGGGCCGGAGGACACCCTGTTCAACACGAGAGGGAGGTCGCGCGTCCTGATAGCCTGGTAGCAAGACCGAGCCAGGAGGGAAACAGGCGGATGGAAGTTGGCCAAGGCAGAGTCCGAGCTGTAGCTCGTTATGTCGACGAGGTGGATGGACATCAGGTAAGATCCCATCGTCACGAGGGTCAATTCGAGGAAGACGAAAGGTATGACCCTGAACATCCGGCTCCAAGTCAGGATCATAGGAGGAGATACGAGCTCCGAGACCCCCAACTAGAGGAGCTCATCCAAAGAGTCCAGCAGTTGGAAGCACGACCTGGAGTTCCGGAGCAGCGTGGGCTCTACGGAGACAGAACCCCATTCACAAGGGAGATTGAGATACAGCCTCTCCCTCCGAGGTTCAAGATGCCGAGCATTCAGCAGTACAATGGGGACAGTGACCCATATGACCATCTAGACGCTTTCAACGTTCAGATGGATCTGCAGACAGGAAACCCAATGGTGAAGTGCCGAGTGTTCCCGGCCACATTGGGGGATATTCCAAGAACGTGGTTCAGAAATCTCCCAGCTCGCAGCATAGGAAGTTGGGAGCAATGCCAACAGAAGTTCGTTGGTCAATATAGGGCACTGAGAAGGCAGCTCGCTTCATCCTGCCACCTAGCCACCATTTTCAGCGTCAGGGTGAGTCGTTGAAGGAATACATCACCAGATTTAGACGCGAGGTCGCGAATGTCGAGCACCCATCAGATGAAAGCATTCTGACAGCGATCTCAGCTGGGCTGCGCAAGGATGGAAAGCTATATGAAAGCATTTACAAGTCCCCA
Source organism: Litchi chinensis (assembly GCA_019925255.1). Lineage (NCBI taxonomy): Eukaryota > Viridiplantae > Streptophyta > Magnoliopsida > Sapindales > Sapindaceae > Litchi > Litchi chinensis. The sequence continues at coordinate 11,391,111 of CM034469.1, read as the reverse complement.
GTGAAGGATCTAGGAGAGTTCTACGAGCGAGCTGCGAAAGAGATCAGGTGGGAAGAAACTTTCGACCCGAAAAAACAGAATCAGAAGAATGAAGCGGGTAGTTCCAGCCAGCCGAAGAGAAGAAACAATGGCCGGAACGAAGAATGAAGGAACAACGGCTCAAGTAATCAGATCGCCAAGAGAGCGAGAAGAGAGCCAAGGTATGAGCGACCTCAGCGTTGGGGTCGCCAGGAAGGATACAGCGTCCTGACGGCATCACCGGACAGGATTTACGCTGCGGAGCGTAACAAGGAGGATTTCGGGAGGCCCAATCCTATAAGGGCTCCCATTCAACACAGAGATCAGAACAAGTTCTGTGCCTACCATAATGAGGTCGAGCACAGTACTTCAGATTGCTGGGCGTTGAAAAACGCCATCGAAAAATTGATCAAGCGAGGTCGCCTGGGAGAATATGTGGCAAGACCTGCTGACCAGCGACCTCATCAGCAACGACCTCAACAACAACAGCCAGCACACCAGCAGCAGCCCCAGCGAGCTCCCGAGCAAGGTCAGGAACCTGCGGTAAGAACCATCTTTACTATTTATGGTGGCCCCCATATCGCAGGTGATTCCAACAGATCGCATGAGAGGTACGTCCGGGAGGCGAATCATTCATTCCAGCTCAATGGGTCGGAGGGACCTACCAAAAGAGCGAAGCCGACCTCGGACGAAATCGTATTTACAGAGGAAGATGCCAGAGGAGTGATCAGTCCTCATAATGATGCACTGGTTATACGAGCTAAAATCAGCAATGTGGAAGTTAGGCGCATCATGATCGATACCGGCAGCTCAGTGAACGTGATGTATAGGAGCTGTTTCGACCAGATGGGGCTGCGAGCAGAACAAATGAGGCCATCCCCGGAGCCTTTATTTGGATTCACTGGAGATGCTGTAGTACCAGTAGGGCAGATCAAATTGCCTTTGACTCTGGGGGAGGCGAGTCGTCAGGCCACAACCCTGACAGACTTCTTGATAATCGACTGCCCATCGGCGTATAACGTGGTCCTCGGAAGACCTGCTATGAACGAGTTGGACATGGTTACTTCAACCAGAACTCTGACCGTGAAGTTCCCAACTCCTAATGGCGTCGGATGTGTTCGAGGAGAACAGCACCTAGCTCGTCGTTGCTACGAAGATGCAGTAAAGATGGGTGTAAGAGGAAAGAAGGTGAACGTGGTCTCAGGGGGCGAGCCACGAACTATGACTGAGAAGGGAGTCAGTCACGACCTGGACCCTCGCGAGGTAGATGCAGACCGAGCGACCGGTCCAATAGAGGAGTTAGAAGATGTACCAGTCAGCGAGGTAGATCCTGAGCGATGTTTGAAGCTGGGAAGAGGATTAACTCCGGAGCTGAGAATCCAGCTCGCTGACTTCTTAAAGGCGAACTTGGATGTGTTTGCATGGAATCATGAGGACATGGTGGGAATAGATCCAGAGGTGATGTCCCACAGGCTGAACATTGATCCTCATTTTAAGCCAGTTCGCCAGAAGAGAAGGGCAATGACAGGGGAAAGATACTTAGCACTTAAGGAGGAGGTGGACAAGCTTCTGGTTAACAAGTTCATCAGAGAAGCTTACTACCCGACCTGGGTTGCCAACCCTGTGCTAGTGAAAAAGAAGAATGGGAAGTGGAGGACTTGCATCGACTTCACCGACCTGAACAAAGCATGCCCCAAAGATAGTTTCCCCCTGCCAAGGATAGATCAGCTCGTGGATGCTACAGCTGGCCACAAGCTCCTGAGCTTCATGGATGCATATTCGGGATATAACCAGATCCCAATGAAGCCCGAAGACGAAGAGCACACCTCGTTCATGACTGATCGGGGTTTATATTGTTACAAGGTGATGCCCTTCGGTTTGAAGAATGCTGGAGCGACCTATCAACGCTTGGTGAACATGATGTTCAGAGAACAAATTGGAAAGACCATGGAAGTCTACGTGGACGATATGCTGGTAAAATCCAAGCAGATAGGTGATCATGTTGGCGACCTGAGAGAGATGTTCCAAATTTTGAGGAGCTACCAAATGAAGTTAAATCCACTCAAATGTGCGTTTGGAGTAGCTTCTGGGAAGTTCCTGGGCTTCATGGTCAATAGTAGGGGGATTGAAGCGAACCTCGAGAAGATCAAAGCACTGATTGACATGAGGTCGCCTACTAGGGTGAAGGACATACAGAGCCTCAATGGCCAGGTCGCTGCATTAAGCAGGTTCATTTCGAAAGCTACAGATAAGTGTGTTCCTTTCTTTGACATTCTGAAGAAAGCCAAAAGTTTCGAATGGACTGAGCAGTGTGAAATAGCCTTCCAGCAGTTGAAAGAGTATATGGGACAAGCTCCACTTCTTTCCAAGCCCAAAGAGAAAGAAAAGCTGATTCTATACTTGGGAGTGTCGCAGCAAGCTCTGAGTGCCGCACTGGTGAGGGAAGAAGAAAAGACGCAGCTTCCAGTCTATTATGTGAGCAAAAGATTGCAGGATGCTGAAACCAGATATTCGCAGATGGAGAAACTGGCTTACTGCCTGGTGATCGCATCAAGGAAGCTGCGACCTTATTTCCAAGCTCATACTATCGAGGTCCTCACCAAGTACCCGTTGAAACAAGTCTTGCAAAAAGCAGATACCTCAGGTCGTTTATTGAAATGGGTAGTGGAGCTCGCACAGTTCGATATCCAATTCAAGCCAAGGACGGCTATCAAAGCCCAGGCTCTGGCAGATTTTATTGCAGAGTTTACGGGACCTGCAGATGATGAAGCTGAGTCTTCTGAAGGTCCAGCCTGGGAGCTTTTTGTCGATGGATCATCTAGCGAGCATAGGGCTGGAGCTGGAATTCTACTTATCAGCCCTGAAGGCCACAAGATCCTCTGCGCTCTAAGGTTTGGCTTTCAGGCAACAAACAATGAGGCCGAGTATGAAGCACTGCTCGCTGGACTACGCTTGGCTAAGGAGATGCGAGTTGAACATTTGAAAATCTTCAGTGACTCACAGCTCGTCGTTGGCCACGTAATGGGAGAGTATCAGGCCAGGGGATCAAAAATGGCCCTCTACCTCCAAAAAGTACACGAGCTGCTGGGTGCGTTCCAGAAGTACGAGATGAAGCAGATCCCACGAGCTCAGAACTCGCATGCTGATGCACTAGCTCGCCTCGCAACCACGCGAGATGCAGATTTCCTGGGGGCAATCCCAGTCGAGTTCCTACCAGCTCCAAGCACAGAAGAAAAGAATGTGACGATGGCCATATCTGTTCAGCCTGATTCATGGATGAGCCCTATTCTCGAATACTTGCAGGATGGAAAGCTGCCTAGTAACAAGCTAGAAGCCCGACGTCTGCGAGCTAGAGCAGCCAGGTATTGCATCTACGATGATGCACTATACAAGAAGGGTTTCACAGCACCGTTATTAAGATGCATTGATGGCCATGAATGTGAAACAGTGCTAAGGCAGATACATGAAGGCCACTGTGGGAACCATGCTGGGGGGCTGTCTCTAGCTCAGAAGGCACTTCGCCAAGGCTTCTACTGGCCCACCATGAGGCAGGACGCCCTCAACTTAGTGAAGAAATGCGACAAATGTCAAAGGTTTGCTCATATTCCACGAGCTCCACCAGCTTACCTCCAACAGATGGTGAGCCCGTGGCCCTTTGCGATCTGGGGAATGGACCTGATCGGACCCCTACCGATGGCACGTGGAAGATGTAAGCATGCAGTAGTCGCAGTGGATTATTTCACTAAGTGGGCTGAAGCGAAAGAACTTGCTGAGATCTCCACTACAAAGATTGAGAAATTCGTGTGGAGCAACATTATTAGCAGATTCGGGGTCCCACAGCAGATCGTGACAGACAATGGGACTCAGTTCGCCAGTGACCAATTTCTTAGGTTCTGCAACGACCTCAAAATTATTAAAAGTTTCTCAGCAGTAGACCACCCACAAGCCAATGGCCAAGTGGAAGCTGTAAACAAAATTATCAAACAGACCCTGAAGATGAAACTGGAAGCCAAGAAGGGAGCGTGGATAGACGAGCTCCAAAAAGTATTGTGGTCCTATAGAACCACAGCTCGCAGCTCCACTGGTGAGACCCCATTTTCAATGGTATATGGATCAGAAGCTATGATCCCAGCTGAGTTTGAAGTCACCTCGCAAAGAAGAGCGACCTTCAATCCAAATGACAATGATCAGCTACTTGCAGCAAACCTGGACCTGCTCGAGGAACATAGGGAAACCGCTAGGTTAAGGGTAGATGTCTATCAGCAGAGAATAGCAAGGTACTATAACAAGTATGCTCGCGTTCGCAGATTCAACGTAGGAGACTTAGTCCTACGCCTCATCCTACCAGGAGCCCGCAAGCCGAGTGATGGATCCTTAGGCCCGAACTGGGAAGGACCATATGTTGTCAAAACAGCCTTGGGAAATGGAGCTTATCGCCTAGTTAATGTAGACGGGGCAGAAGTCCTCCGAGCTTGGAATGCCGAGCATCTCCGCCCCTATTATCAATAAGTTTTTCATTACATGTAATATGGATTAATTGTAAATGATATCTCCATTTTTCCCCTGTTTTTGATTCAACTTTCTTCACCAGGCTGACGGGCTCCGAACTCAAGGGTTCAGGAATAATAAATAAAAGAGCCAAAAAAGCAAGTGACTAAGTGTCCTTGCATAGCTCGCTTAATGAGCCTAAAAAGCAGGCGAGGTGACGACCCTTGCATAGCTCGCTATAAATAAAAGAGCCTAAAAAGCAAGTGACTAAGTGTCCTTGCATAGCTCGCTTAATGAGCCTAAAAAGCAGGCGAGGTGACGACCCCTGCATAGCTCGCTATAAATAAAAGAGCCTAAAAAGCAAGTGACTAAGTGTCCTTGTATAGCTCGCTTAATGAGCCTAAAAAGCAGGCGAGGTGATGACCCCTGCATAGCTCGCTATAAATAAAAGAGCCTAAAAAGCGAGTGACTAAGTGTCCTTGCATAGCTCGCTTAATGAGCCTAAAAAGCAGGCGAGGTGACGACCCCTGCATAGCTCGCTATAAATAAAAGAGCCTAAAAAGCGAGTGACTAAGTGTCCTTGCATAGCTCGCTTAATGAGCCTAAAAAGCAGGCAAGGTGACAACCCCTGCATAGCTCGCTATAAATAAAATAGCCTAAAAAGCAAGTGACTAAGTGTCCTTGCATAGCTCGCCTAATGAGCCTAAAAAGCAGGCGAGGTGACGACCCCTGCATAGCTCGCTATAAATAAAAGAGCCTAAAAAGCAAATGACTAAGTGTCCTTGCATAGCTCGCCTAATGAGCCTAAAAAGCAGGCGAGGTGACGACCCCTGCATAGCTCGCCAAGCATTCTAGAAAATCCATTATTTATACTTACAAAAATTTTGTTAAGTGTTGCTTTTATTATTATCAGGTTTTGGGTTCATTAATTATCAGCTCGCAGGAAAAATGAAGAGCATTGGCCTGAGTAACATTCAACACAGAAGAAATAACGAAAGGAATTTTCATTAAGTATTGAAACTGATTACAAATTGAAAGTTAAATGATATACATGAGAAAGAAAACAAGTTGCTAGTTCTCAGCAGGAGGATCTGGATCAGTCGGAGGTTCTGGACCAACGGTGGACGAGGCAGCTTTTGCTTTGAAATCCTTAATAGTTTCAAGCCCTATATCCCCAAAGATAGAAAAATCCATCTCTGGATGGGACACCCACAGTGTGTAGAGGAAATCACGACCTGTTCTTTCCTCAGCCTTGTCCTTGCATCTGCAACCCGCACTTCCAGTTCTTGAGCTGCTTGACTTTTAAAGGTCGTTAGCTCCTCGAAGGCATTATCAGCGAGACGGTTGACGACCTCGGCCTCTTTCTTCACCTCTTCAACTTGTTGCTCCGCGGCCTCAGCTCGCTGGATAGTCTCCCCTACTTGCTGCCTTAGCACCTCAGCTCGATGCTCAGCCTCCTTTGCGCGGTTATCCGCAGTTGCAGCCTCCTTAGCTCGTTTGGTTGCAGCCTCCTCAGCACTTTTTGCTGCAGCTCCCATCTCATCAGCTCGCTTCTTAGCCTCCTCGGCCTGTTTTCTGCAGTTTCAGCTCGAGCCAGAGCAGCATCAACCTGGCGATGAAGTACTTCAGCCTTCTCTTCCGCAGCTGAAGCCCGCTGCTCGTCCAGTGCAGCCTGTTGCTCAGATCGCCTCAGGTCCTCTTTCACCTTGAGCAGCTCATCCTTTAGCATGGCGTGCTCATTCTCCATTTTCTTCAGGGCCTCCTCAGCTGCTTGCCTTGCAGCGGTGGCCTCGGCGATCTGAGCTTCCTGACCCTCTATTCTGCCCGAGGTAAAGCGAGCTAGATCATCGTTGGCCGCCTCCAAGTCGTATTCCAGCTTCCTCATCTCATCCTTGGCAGCCCTTGTCTCCCTTCTCCGCTTCATTGCAGCAAGGGCACCCTGGAAAATATGAACAGATTAAGATCCAGTCAAGTAAAGAAATCAACAGATGAGAAAGAATAACTTACCAGCATACTGTGGCGAGCCGCGAACTCATCCAGTTCCTCGCCCCTAAGACTCCTATTTTCCAAGACATTCGCATGATTGAGCATAATTGTTGCCCAGCTGTCAAGGAAAGAATTTAAGTATCTTCCTCCGGGACCCAGCTCGATGTCTGATTGGGTGGGTGAAGGAGTTCTCTCGCGCTCCGGAATATCGCGTGCATCATTGAAAGCACCACCACGTCGCGATACGACGGTACGCCTAGTCACATATGTGCTGGGGCCAGCCCGGGTTGCCTCGAGAGCAGCATGAGAAGGAGCATCACCTTTCCCAGGTTGCGAACTGGAAGTTGGAGGTGACTGAAGACTTGTAAAAACATTGGAGATGGGCACCTCGCTAGGAGCAGCAGTCGAGGGAGTAGTAGCTCCAGCAGCAGCATGCACCTCGCTAGGAGCAGCAGTCGAGGGAGTAGTAGCTCCAGCAGCAGCATGCACCTCGCTTGGAGCAGCGGTTGAAGGGGCAGTAGCTTCAGTGACTGCAGGCACTTTGGCAGATGCAGCAACTGCAGGAGCCTGGTCCTGGCCGGATGGTTTGGAGCGTTTAGAGGGTGCCGCTGGAGTGGCTAAGTCTTCGGCAGGTCGTTTTGCTGGAGGAGCCGAAGAAGCTTGGAATTCAGTGGGACGTGCAGGAGGGGATTTCATGAGAACAAGTTTCCTCCTGTTAGCTGGGAGTTTTGTAGAGGAAGGAGCAGGGGCTGGAGCACGAACTGGGGATAGCAGTGGAGCCCCTGGAGTAGAGGTGTGATGAGGAGAAGATGATGGATCAGCCTGTGCAGAAGGAGCTGCAGGGGCTGGGTCTGATCCTGTCCGAGCTGGAGCAGGAGCTGTAGAAGAACCTTTTCTAGACGCACCCTTTGAAGGGGTGCGAGTTGAAGACGGCTTCGCCTTCGTTGGTGTGCGAGCTGAAGATGATCTTGCTTTAGACGAGGTGCGAGCAGGAGCACCTCGAGATGAAGTTTTCCGAACTGGAGAAGGAGAGCGAATGTTATCCGAGCAAATGACATCCTCTGATGATGAAGAGACTGTTGGTGGAGATCGGGAAGTAGATGCATCCTGAACAGAAACCTCAAAAACAGAAGGAAGTCTAGGCCTGTCACTCATCTTGCCTATGTCCTCCCTAGCTCGCAGAAGATGGGATTCCGTAGAAGGGGCAAGCTTGTAAGCTCTAAGGATAGCATCATCGAATCTACTGCTGATGCCTGTGTTGCTCGATTTGGCGAGCCTGTCAAGAGCTCGTTCCTCCCCGCTGTTAAGAGGAGACTCATCCATCTTCAGCACTGCACAACAAATAATCAAAAAATAATAAGTAATGAAGGTACAAAACAAAGTCAGCTCGCTTAAATTTTCTTATGAGTACCTGGTTTCAAAACGAAGCTGAAGTTTTGGAGATCTGCAAGAGATGGGCACGAGATATAAAACCAACTCGTCTTGTACGGCCCAACGTTGGATTTGCCTTTTGCTTCTCCTTTGGGCAAAAGGTCTTTATATTGCGACTGGCGAGCTGTGAGGTAGTAGATGCCATCCGGTTTCTCACCATCTCCCGCAGACACGGCCTTGAAGGAGTAGAACTGCTGAAAAATCCTCGGTGTAGGTGCATGAAGGCCATTCCTAAAGAAGGCTAAAGCCAGTGAGATCAACTGCGTATAAGAGTTGGGAGTCAGTTGAAATGGCGCGAGCTTGACTTTGTTGAGAAATTCAATCAAGAACGGTGGAACGGGGAACCGCAACCCCTGCTCGAGATGTTGGGTGCTGATAGCGATGAATCCCCTGGGTGGATAACATGCGTGATTGTTTGAATCAGGCAGCAGTATGCGGCATCCGAAGGGAATGTGGAATTGCCTGACGAGTCCTTCCACCTCAGGACGTTTTAGAGATGAGGGATGACGAGCGAATGTCTCACGAGCTTCTCTTCCTTGAATAGCGTGAGCTCGGGCTTTGTCATGCTCGCGAGCTTCATCGCTTGGAATCATCCCCTTGCGAGTTCCACTTGAAGACATCTAAAAATAAATAAATAAGTACATATATATCATTACAGGAACAACAATGGCGATGGGACAAGATGAACTCAAAACAAAAAGTTTTGAAGAAAAGGAAGCCTCACCTTGAACTGTTGACGAGATGAAAAACGGCAAGAAAAGCTGATGATTTTGAGAAAGGACTGTGGGTCCTGGTTGCTTGAAAGCTTGAAATGCTTGTTTGCTTTGGAAGAAAGTGACAGATGAAAGAAGAAAATGGAAAGGGGCCAATGACTTATATAGACAAGCAAGCGTGAGACCCAACCGTTAGATCCTGGGAAAGCGTAACCGTCATAGATCTGACGGTGCAGCGCAGAACAGGGCTTTGGAAATCATGCAGCCGTCAGTTGAAGGACGTGCGCATTAAATACGCGTGTAAAGGACGTGCAGACGTCGCTTCAGTTATCACCTGCATGACCGCCACGTGTCGCAACTGAAAAGGTGGAATTTGAAAGTGCGCAGAGGCGGTTACAAAAGTAAGCGTGCCAGGGAAGCCAACTTTTGCCAGCAATTCAAGCTCCCAGCTCGCTAAAGCAAACTGAGAGCTGAGGGGCTAATGTTATGCGTATTTTTTGGACTCAGTAATTGGGCTGGTAAAAGTCCAACTTAGGACCATTTAAGACCCGATAAGAAGGCCCAATAAGGTCAACATAGTCAAAGCCCATCAGACGAGGCCCAGTGTTGACTCAAAGACCATCAAGACTTCCAGCTGGCATCAGCAGACCCATAAATACGGCCAGGTCACAGCTCGCCGTCTGCGCAGCTCGTCTTTCAGCGAGCTCGAGATGGGGACCACCATGACACGTCAGCTCGCTCAGATACGTGATAAGCACCATATCTTCCAAATCAGGCAGTTACCAAGTTCAATAGTGATTCTCTCTCCGAATATGACAATTGCCCAATCAAACCATGATTTCCTCGTCAGACATGGAGATTAATTCAAATTCAAATTCAAGTCATCATTACTTTAAGATAATTATAGTAATTTCCTGATATTATCTAAGTATATTAGGAAGCATAATTAATTTATAATTCTTTTCCTTATTTTTTCCAATTGTTTAGGGAATGTAATTAATTCAGGATTCTTTTCCTGATTTGCTACAACTAGAATTGTAACTCTTCTTTCCCTATAAATAGGGATTGAACACATTGTAACAAAAACATACAATATTGAATAATATACTGTCACTCTGCAGAATTTGAGAGATAGACAGTCGTGGACGTAGGCCTTTCTATTGCCGAACCACGTAAAAGCTTGGTGTTCCTCGTTTGATCCTCTGTTTCTGTCTTTGTCTTTTCTTGGTTTTCGTGTTTTCTCACATTGATTGCAGGTATTGGGCATTGATTGCTCGTCGACTGAAAATCAACGTCGACAATATGTATGCCAATTAATAAAAGTATTTTTAAATATCTTGAAATTGTATTTATGTGTGTATATATATTATTAGTTTTAAAGTCTAAATTTTAAGTATTTACATTAATTAGAAAAATATTACGAATATTATATTTTCTTTTAATATAAAATCGATATAAAATACATTACATAAATTTAATTTAATCTCCAAATGAGAAAACCATCGACAATTGATGGATTTTACAAGATAATTAAATCCTTTAAAATTTTACAATAAGATTAAAATCTCAAGAATTTTACAATATGATTAAATCTCATAGGCGGATTCATCTTCAATAATACATAATATTAATATTTCTTTTTTTTTTTTTTTTTGGAAATCAGTCCGCAAAATCTCTAATAAATGGTATTAACAATCAACCTCTTGAAAATTTGTCCATAAACTCTCCAACAAGTTATACTAATATTTCAACTTCTGAAAATTCGTCCACAAAATTTCTAACAAGCGATATTAACGTTTTAACTTATAAAAATCAGTCCACAAAATCTTTAATAAATGACCCAATGTTATGAAAATATATCTATATTCAAGTCCAACGTAGAATATGGATTTAATTTTAATGAGTTCTGATAAACTTTTAACTTTTGGTATCAAATTTCAAAAAATAAATGTGTGTAGGAGTACTTTGGTTATTCTAAAATCAGAAGCAGTAAATAATAATAATAATAATAATAATTTGCTCCTTAGTAAGTATTCACCGAAACAAACCTTTTGAGATATAAAAGATGCATTAAAGTGCTTCACTAGTACCTCTCACGAATAATAGTGTATATTTGGTATAATTTATCTACTGATCAAAAGTACTTTGTTAATATTAAAAACTCTACTTAATTATTTTTGTATCATTTGGTTGATATCCTAGTAGAGCTTTTAGGAATTAAAAAAACTGGAAAATGTTTACTTTTATAACTCTATTGCATTTTCTTTATAAATATAAACACATAGTCTCCACTTTCATTCACTTTTTATTTCATAAAAACCTTTGAGAACTTCTCTTTAACTGATAAGTTTTCTATATTTTATGTTTTTTTATTGTATTTTTTTTTACCTTTTATTGTCATGAATATTATATGTTATATTTGTTATATATATAATGCAATTGGTTTTATTATTAGTTCATTGATATATACAGACATATTTGTTATATATATAATGTAATTGGTATTGCTATTGGTTCATTGAAAATGTAAAACCTCGTTAACAAATCTAAATAAACATTTTTCTTTTGAAAATAAAAAATAAAGAAACAAAATAATTTTACATCTATTTTATTGAAAATATGTGTTTTGAAAATATACTTATATCATATAATCATTGATTGTTTAATTGATTAATTTTTTAGAGTTGAGGTTGAAGTTATTATATTCCTAGAATGAATATATTATTCTTTTTTTTCATATCATTTTTGATAAATTAACAACCTAAAAGTACTTTAAAAATAATTTAATCAAACAGTCTATAATTTAAAAGAGTTTTTTTAATTGACAACCAAATAATCAATAACTTTTTTTTTCAAAAGATTTACTTCTAAAAAATCTATTTGGACAAGTTATACCAAACAAAGCCTAAATATTCTTTCATAAAGTACTTTCAAATCTTTTTGCAGGCAGCACTACATAATAATTAGTATTTTCTACGCATAAGCTCTGTCAAACTCACCCTAAAACTGTTTGTTTCAATATTTATCATTTTTTATATTAACTCCATCAATCATTCGCTCTGTGATGCTAAATGCTTAAATTAATTGGTAATTATCTAAAATGCTTTATTATAATACTAAAATTAATGTGAATTTAGCATATACCGACCCATGATAATTAGAGGTTTTTTTAGCGCCATTAAATTCCTGAAACAAAAATAATGGTTGGCATGCAGACTAAATTAATTTGTGTGGGAATTATTTAATAACAAAATAATTTATTTTGCTCATTTAATATTTGCTTTAAAGTTCACAATAAGTTAAATATTATTTGTCGTAATTTTCATGATTTATCCTGATAATTTGCATGCTTTTACTTCAACAACCCCATTTTTCTAGATTAACGTTCACAGCTGAAATGTCAATTCTTTTCATTGTCGACATCCAAGTATACGGAAACAAAAAGGAAGTTTCCAGGACAGTGCTTATACATGTTACATAAGTCAGCATATATATATGTGTGTGTGTGTGTCAATTATAATAATGTTCACATCAATCAATTATAATAACGTTCACATGAATCACATCTTTGCTAATCACAAAAGTTGAAACTGAGATCTGGTTTGTAGAACTCATCGTTGGACAGGTCGCTTATAACTAATTTATATGGTTTTAAGATCATATTTAGTGTACAGAATTGGATGAAATAAGATTGGATAAGAATAAATCTATCGTCTTTGCTCCAATCGATGGTATGGATGGGATGAAATCTTTTCTTCCAAACCCATCGGGTTTCCTTGGCATTAAATACATTGTAGAAATCCAACAGTCATCTGATCCAAATTCTTATGGTCAGCGCCTACCATGGACACAATAAATGGTACACCAAAAGTGCAGTACCCATGTAGGTCCTCTCCTGCCTGGTTAAACGTCAAAGGTTCTTTCAATGTTTTCGGCTCACATCATGCATACAAGGACCAGAACCAAAAATTAATTATAAACATCTCTTGTTATTTATTGAATTTGTATTTGACTGATTCAATCAAACTCAAGATAGAATTTATATAAGATTTCCTTCCTCGTGACGCATTCTATAAAACTTTCATAAAGTAATTATTTTTCACACGTGAAGAAATACAAAATTGTACATTTTTTCTGTGTAAATTGTCAACCAATTTCTTATTGACTAGTTGGACAGATGATGGGGTGCTGGTGTGGACTAACAACTTCGGATGATGACGTGACATTTTCTTATTGATTTGTTAATTTACATGAAAAATGACGTGGAGCATTCCAAATATTTTGCACTTTGCAATCTATATAAATATGCAATTACAACTTTAATAACCAAAATAATATCCGATGTCATAGTCTATATATAAATTTTAATAAGAATGGCCCTTATTGCTAATTAAGTTGCTATAATTCAACTTGATCTTTACGTTACACTGTATTTCTCAGTCATTTACAGATATGAACACAAAGATTATTTTATATTAGTGCATGTCGTAAGTGTTTATGTTGGAGAGTATGAATCTGTTCAACGTCTTTTTCAATCAAAACTTGACTTGACATCTTACTGTGGGAGGTTGTGTAGCAATATTTTAATTAAACAGGCTCTACCATATTCAGGTCACATTATGGAGGAGATTGGAAATGACCTAATTAATTTTATAATAAATTATGAAAATAAATAAAGTTATCTAGAAACTGATGTAGACCCTTCAATTTTAATTCTACCGCTAGGAGATGAGGCTGTGGAAGAAGTCAAATTATATGTAGGTCTGACCAATTGATTGCATTCCATAACGTTTGAATATTCACATCATTGTCTTTAGGAAAATATTTGTTTGTTTAGTTTGACTTGTTATTAATCCAAATTGCTTTACCACTCACTCTTGCTGGTCTGTATAGAAAAAATTAGTAATATCATTTCTGTTTGTTGGTTGGAAACAACAGAGTTTTATCAAATTTCGTTTTGATTCAATGTATTTATGCTTTTAGAATAATTCGATCCGATTGAATATGGTATTAGATTGGTAATTTCAATCCTATATTCATCCAACTTTAAGTGGGGATTAGTTTCATCTTTCAAAAAAAAAAAGGGGGATTAGATTGAGTAACTGGTATTATAAAATGAATAATTAAAAAATTCAATTCAATCCATCCAGGTAAACTTATTAATCAATATTTTCGTTTTCTACTAATAAGGAATTAGTCTAGGATCTAATTTCCTTCTAGAGGATATCACAAGGCTTTGTAATGAAATTCAATTTCAATCAAACAAAAATAATTAAATAAATAAAATCAATATTTTAATGTACAAATCATATTCTCTCTATCACGATCATCAAAATGGGAGAATCATTTTTGAAAAACGTATAGACTCAAACATATGGGATTATCATAAAATGGACCCTCCATAAATTAATTTGAATAATAATGATTGATTTATATAAACTTATTGCACAAGATTTTAGTGTAGAAGCTTTTGTTTTCCTCCAAAATTAGAAAGAAATAATTTATGTTAATATTTTCAGAATTTTTCAAAACATTTATCTTTAGCATTAATCCGAATGATGATTTCCTGTCCTAGTTTCTCCTGGTATTTTTAAAATTAATTTTCTTCGATGTTTGCATTCAATTATAATTTTAAGACATCAAGAATTGAAATTGTTTTCGTTGGTTAATTTGTTCCCTTTCTTGAATATCAATTTTTCGAGTCCCTCAACTCATCTGATCATGCCTCTGGAATATCCAGCACAGAATGGAATGTGAAAGAACTCCAATAAGTATAAGTATGCTCATATTATCAATGACAATTGCTCTTCTTTCCACCTTTACCTTTTCTTTGGATGATATGACCTTTTCTCCCCGTAGATTTTGTTTGATTTAAAAATCTAACGTAACTTGTTATTTATACATTTATTCAAAAAAAAAAAAATCTCTATATATATTGATCGTTGATCACTATGATGGTCATTTATATATCCACGGAGAGTTTTTGTCTTTTCCCTTGGATGGGTGTGGAGGAGGTTAGCCCTCCTTAAACCATGAATCTGAGATAAAGCTTAACAAAGCAAAGTATAGTGGGGAGATATCCTCCTTAAACCATAAATAAATAGACAACATGGCATTCTCGAGATTTAAACCAAAAACCTATAAGTATTTTGGTCGTATCTTGATGATATCAAGTTTGCAATCAAAATACCTATAGATCTTTAGTTCAATTCATGAAAACACCACCTTGTCCATTTATTTGTGGTTTGGTTCAAGAAACCACACTTTGTTCTTCTCTCTAGACTCTGTCCTACACCGTCTCAGATCTGTGGTTCAAAGAGGACCAACCTCTACCACATCCCTCCGGGAGCAAAGCCAAATGTTATGTGGATAAATGGCCACCATGATGACATAAGGTCACTACAATATATACTTTATCTTCAAAGTTTTTCTTTCAATCATGTAATTCACAACTTTCAAACCATAAAAATAGTATTCAAACACAATTATATGATACATCTATTCACTGAAGTATTCTGGTCTCTTAGACTGAACCAAAAGAATACAATGAGGACAGAACATGTAGTGTGAAAGGGATATTATTAATTTGAGGAAGACTAATACAAAATAGTTGATGGGTCAAAGATAGAACAAATGGAAAGAAAGAACTAAGAATTCCAAGAAGATCATGATGAAGATTAGGAGGAGATGGAGGAGGTATCTTTATGGCTATCATAATTGAATGAGGTGTAAATTTTGACTTGGCCTTCTGTTTTCTGTTGCATTAAAAAGCAGGTGAGGGGCTTGACTTTGGAACATACTTTCCCACCAGTGTTTGATTGTGCAATAAGGCATTATTCATTCTTCCTTCCAAAACAAAGGTGGGAAACTCTATTTTAAAAACTCTAGGGTATAATTTTTTCCAGCTCAAACAATACAATGAACCCAGCCAAGAAATTGAAGGGAAAAATAAAACCAAAAACAAGTCATAATCAGAACTATTGCTTCTTGTTGACAAACAAGGATGGCTAAAAAAGCATGGTTTTTATAAACATAGATGTGCAATATAATATAGATAGACAGGTAATCCTTCGTTAAATGTGATTTAGTAGTGGAGAACATAATATTTAATCTAATAATATTTTCGATTCGAATCACTCCACCAAATAGTTTTTTTTCTTTTTTTTTTTAAAAAAAAAAAAAAAGAACTTATTAAAAAAGTAATTATATTTTAAAAGGCACGTTACACAAATAGTTATATGTGTTCCTTAGAAAACACACATCAAATTTTCCATTAAAAAAAAAAAAAGTGCTTTTTTTTTTTTTTTTCTTTTTCTTTTTCTTTTTTTTTTTTAAGAATAATAGTGCTTTTGTAATACAGAAGAAACATGAAAAATATCCATTAAAAAGCTATGTTAGAAAGCACAGCAATGCTTCTTAATTTCACAAATATTTTCTACATATTTTGACAAACATTTGCCTAAAACTAATTCACAGTTAAACGTTGAAAATTCTAGTAAATATTAATATTATTTAAATATATTTGTGAAATTGAGAAACTTAACCTAAACATTAAAATCACTTTATTTATTTAAAAGAAAGAAAAAAAAAAAAAAAAAAAAGAAGAAGAAGAAGAAGAAGGCACATAACATGTTCGAAATCTATCAAAACCTACTAAAATTAATCATTTTAACTTCTGATATTTCATTGAAGTTTTCCTTCTTTGTTTTTACCCACACATGACCCATAAGGACAAAACTATCGTTGTTTCTTTTGAAAAACTTGTCAGACATTTAATTGTTCTTGGTCAGGACCTTACCAAGACTTGGACCAAAATTTGATCAGGTATAACTCGGCCGGGATCTAGCTTGAAATAAAGGAGTTTTAATTTGTAACGTTAAGGGTATTTTGGTCCTCAAATAAGTTTGAAAAATCTCTTAAAAAAAAAAATCTCTGAGTAAAATTAAAAGTAGACATAATATTCAAGTTATTTTGTCAATTTCCTAATCCTAAGACATTTTTATAATAAATCACTTTTAAATATAGTTCATAATCTAAACTCAGTGAAATAAGAATCTAAATTCAGACGGAAAAAATAAAACCTACTAATAACAAATGCATGTTACCAGAGAAAATCAAAAGATTTACAAATGGAAACAACTACGAAATTATATATATTGCCAAACTATCCTCGAGCATCATGAAGAAGATGTTGATTGATAGTCAAAGGAGCAACATTCCACCAAAAATAAATTTCCAAGCTCAAATTATAATTCCAAGCAATTTATGCATCTATTTGGAAAATTGACTATAAGGTCATGCGTTTGATCATAGCCATAGAGACAGACACATAAACACTTACCAAGTTCCAACCTTCTTTTTATTTTAGCACTGAAACCTTACATATCAAAAAACTGTCAAGACCTATTAATATCGATTATTGATAATATGATTCAAATAATTACTTTCAGAACTGAGAGATAATAACTCCTATTAAAAAAAGACTCACACTCATGTTTTGTGTTTTAATAAATAAGAGAGAGATTTGAACTTTTGACTTTTTAGGATCAAGAGAAGTACTCAATCACTCCTTCTAAGGAGTGGTATGTTCCAAGTTCCAACCTATAATACAAGTCTCTTCCAAGGCAATAATAACATGTAGAAGTTTAGCATAGTCCATATAAAGCAATAGTATGATAACCAATATTGATAGCAAACAACCCTTAAAAACAACATTTTGACCAGAAAAGATAAGGCTTTCAAATTAATTCTTCTAGATTGTTTTTTGGAACGCCGTTTGCGTTGATTTTAATCCATTGAAAAGTAGGTACCAAGATAACAATATGAATAACAGGAGCTTTATGGAATTTGTGACAACCCAAATTTGTATAAGGGTAAATTGCACAAATCTCCTCACAATTCGGGCCTAATCATAGTCGGATGAACTTTTTACTCGAAATTTACAAATCTTCCATATTGTTAGTTCTCCATTAAAGTTACTGGTTCAAGAGCAAAATTGTTAATTTCAAGTCTTAGAGCATCTCCAACCATACTAACTATCTATTATCCTTAATTAAAATAGTTAGTGATATCACTTTTTATGTATTCCAAAGATCTAATCGGTAGGCTATTTTATAGAAGTTGCATCACCTTATAATTTTCTCTCATATTATTTTAATCTTTAATTTTTGAAATAGAGCAAGAATCCTAACCAAATTCTCTTTTATTATTTTAATATTAATGTTTAGCTAAAAATCTCTTTCCTATTATTTTCATATTAATGCTTAACTAAAATAGCGAGAATGGTTGAAATAACATAATGAAAAAATTATTAGCTAATATAGGTTTTTTTCGTTATTTTAGTTAAAATTTAACTAAAATTTAGAAAGTATAGTCAAAGATACTCTTACTTATTTAAACAATATATTATTAAAATGCAGATAAAAAAAACATACAAAAGGGCAGTTCAGACATTCCATAAGACAAGATCAGTCAACATTAATGATTAACCGACAAAAAGTCAACTAATGATAAGAGAAGTTTGTATAGTTTTGAACAGAAGGTTCATTCAATTGCAATTAAGACTTGGAAAAAGTTTGTGCAATTTATCCCTCATTAAAACCTCAATATCTGTACTGAGTAAAACCTGAGTAAAAATCTAAAGAACATGTAGATAAGAACTACAACAACTATCATTTACATTCATGGGGGAGAGACAGCGATTGGAAGACCATGATCTTCTTTTCCAAGAAAGAAAAATGACAACAGTGAGGATATTAATGGGGTGGTAAAATTACATCCCCAAGAGACAAATGAAAAGTGGAAAAGAAAAGGAAAAAATATACACAAAATTGGGATTATTAAGTTTCACCACCTTTTGATTTCCTTTCTATGAACCTAAAAGATTGCTTTGTATTTTGCTGCTGCTTTCTACTCTACAGTGATTTCTAATATTGTGGTAAGTCTTGGTTTTTTGTATCTTCTAAGAAGCAAAGAAGAGCACACAACACTAACAGATGAGAGAGCCATGCATGCACCTGCAGCCCATGGCGGCAACAGGATCCCTAACGAAGGAAAGAAAACGCCAGCAGCAATAGGGATTGCGACCACATTGTAGGCCATGGCAAAGACATAATTCAATCGGATACGGTGGAATGTTTTCCTTGAGATATCAATTGCAGTAATTACATCTTCCAAATTATTCCTCATCAAGACATAGTCAGCTGCTTCAATGGCAATATCTGTCCCTGCCCCAATGGCCATACCAACATCAGCAGCAGCAAGAGCAGGAGAGTCGTTAATTCCATCCCCAACCATAGCTACTATACTTCCATCATTCTGAAATGAGCGTATTACGTCAGCTTTGCCAGCCGGCAATACCTCTGCCCTCACATCTTGAATGCCAAGCTGCCCAGGAAAAATATTTTCAGTTTCTACTTCACAAAAACTTTTGATAATTTACTATTCATGGTTAATATTCGATAAGAAACTATCATAATGTGAGATAAAGATTCAAACTCATCTGCATGTGCATACTAGATCAACAATCTTATCAACAGTATTAATTGCCATATACATATACACTTCCATATGCATGTATGACTGCAACATAGTGCAAAAGTATTTTTATTTCCAAATTTGACATCTGACATTATTTTGTTATAAACAGAGATTTAAAAATTAATATTTCAGATAAGTTGTATTTAGTATACTCAAAATTTAATTAACAATTGTTAACATTTTCTGTCAAGTTTCTAATGTCTTTAAAGTAACAATAAATAATTTAGTATGCACAAACCTCTTTAGCAACAGCCCTTGCAGTCCTCCAATTATCCCCCGTGACCATGACTGGTCTCACACCCATTTTCACAAGACCCTCTATGACCACAGCAGCTTCTCTCTTTAGAGGGTCTGCAACCCCCAAAACACCAATTAATTTATTATCGTATGCAACAAGTATGCCTGTCTCCGCATTTTCTTCCAACTCTACAACAAAATTTTCGACGTAGGTCGGGATGTCGATTCCACTTTCATTCATCAGCTTACGATTGCCCACCTGCTCAGGACATATAGCAACTAATAAGCTACCTCCAAAAAGTAATATGGCATATTTCTTGCGTCCCAAGTTTTGTTAACAGAGACAATTCTTTAAATGCAAAAACTTACCAGAACCCTTTTTTCATTTATAAAGCACTCTACACCTCTTCCAGGCAGGGCAGAGAAATTTGACACATCATGAAGCCATCCAGAAACAGTGGACTCTGTTTTGTGGTTTGCAGCATCCTTGGTTGGAGAGGGATCATCAAAGAAATGGAAATGACGCGCATACTCCACTATTGCTTTTCCCAATGGGTGTTCACTGCTAGCCTATGAAATGGATGAAGAAAATTATTGATTTGTTAGTAATCTTTCGTCGCCTAACATTTATAGATTATCTACGTCCTTCCACAGTTCCACTAAAAAAGTAAACATATCAACCAAGAACACAAAAGAGGATCCGTTCTAAAATGAAATTATGATATTCAATTTCGAAGTTGCAGCATGTCATTATAATGTATGGCAGTAGGCCAACAAAACTTTTAAAGGTTGAAGGAAAAGAGAGGGGAGGTATTGCTTAAACCAGACAAGATATTAAAAATTACCTCTGCAGAAGCCACTAATGTAAGAAATTGACCACGATCCATTCCCATGAAAACCTTTGCTGTAGTAACAGTGGCTTTTCCTTGGGTCAAGGTACCTGTTTTATCAAATACCACATACTTAACCTTCTGACCTCTTTCCAAAGCATCCCCTCCTTTTATCAAAACACCATTGTTAGCCCCAACACCAGTTGCAACCATGACAGCAGTTGGCGTGGCCAAGCCAAGAGCACAGGGACATGCAATCACCACCACTGATATGGCAAACATAAGAGCAAAAACGAAGTAATTGCTATTTTCTGGCAGCCATTGTTCTGGGTACGCTCCAACAACCCCTCCAATATACCTGAAGGCAGTCAACAAATAAAATATATATTAAAAGGATGTGTACACCATGGTGGCACAATTAAACATTCTAATGTCACATACTTATTAAGTGAAGACAATCAAAACACAACATCATAAACTTACCAGCCCAACAAAGTCAAAAGTGACATAGCAACCACAGTAGGAACAAAAATGCTAGCAACCTGAAAATCAGAAGGAAACCAAACATAAATCCAGAAGTGAGTTCACAGCACACTGAACTATCAATATCTAATTGCAGCTTCTTAATGCTAAAAATTCAAGCTCCAAGAGAAACAAACAGCATAAAAAGGGCACTTGGCACAAGACTCAGACAACAATAACAAGGAGATAGGTGGCTCAGTATTGTTCAATCAAACATGAGCTTTAGAAACTAATTAAAGCTAGAGTATTCCACATCAATCACAACCAAACTTCTGTCATCCCAACCTAGTGACATCACAGCTGCCCCACTTATGACCTTCAATTTAGAACTTTAATAGCAAATCTTTAACTTCTCATTCATTGAAAAACAAGTAAAATAAAGCCATCACAAGTGCTAGGCCACAATGGAAAGTCAGCGAATAATAAGTTAGCTCTTAAAAGATTTACTTAATTCGCCTTTCAAAACAAATGCAGGACAGTTGGTTCCATAATGCTTTCCAAATTATCCGCACATACAAGACAAGACAAACATAACACAATGCAACATAACTCCAAGTAAATGAACTTACAAAATCAGCAAACTTTTGTATAGGGGCTTTGGACATCTGAGCTGTCTCAACCAAACTAATTATTTGACTTAAGACTGCATCACCTCCTACTTTGGTAGCTTGTATGTGAAGAGCACCATGTAAATTTATTGTACCTCCAATAACTGTCGAGTTGATTTCCTTTGAAACTGGTACAGACTCACCAGTTACCATACTCTCATTAACATAACTTGTACCCCATACAACCACACCATCAGCAGGAAGCTTTGTACCAGGAAGAACCTTTAATATGTCACCAGGCTGAATTAGAAGAGCATCTATTTCCCTTTCCTCGATACACCTTCCTCCTAGAAAACCAATAAATTAAACTGCTCAGTTCTTTGAAGGGTTTTAAATATCATTTTTTGCATTAACTAAATCAATTAAGACTATTTAGTTCAAGATATCCTGTTCATTATTAACACAAATTTGGCAATTCAACATAAATTGAAATCGTGAAAACAAACCAGAAATTACATCTTTAAAAAGAGAAAATAGACAGAGAGTAAAAGGAAGAAAAGGCACCAACCTTTATCTTTGACTACCAACAATGCTGTTGCTGGGGCAAGTTCAACTAGCTTCTTGATGGCATCTGATGTTTTTCCCTTTGCAAGACACTCCAAATACTTCCCCAACAATACAAATGTTATCAGCATGGCACTCGTTTCAAAGTATGTCGGAGACCAAAACCCTGTGACTGCACCATATAGAAGTGCACCAACAGAGTAGAAATAAGAAGCTGAAGTGCCCAAGGCAACCAAAACATCCATGTTAGTGGAACCATTTCGAAGAGCTCTGCCAGCGGCAATGTAGAAGCGCTTCCCAATAACAAATTGAACAACACTCACCAAGGCCCATTTCAACCAATCACCCATTAGAAAGGGTCCACATCGCCAGAGCAGTAAGGCATCCAACGTTGGTATTTGAGGACAAACCACTCGTATGAGAAAGACAGGAATCTGGAGCCAACGTGAAAACAATAAATTTAGAAAGAAATGACCTGTTAATGCCAAATACATTATACGATCTGTTCTATAGCAATAAGAAAGAGCATGGTTTCATAGACGAATTTCTAAAAGGCATCAAACCTCCCCTAATTGAGTGTTACTGAGAAAAATCTAAAAGGTGATCCTATCTTGTTTCCAAGCAAAATTTCAGTGGATCACACGCAGCATATACATTCATGAAGACAAACTGAAATCGAAATATTAGATCTTAGGTGTTCTGCTCAGAATTCAGGTACAAACAGACTACTAGGAGTACATTCAGTAATCCTTTCATTTGGATCACTAACTAACACTAGCATTATAAAGAACAAACTGACTGAGACATAATGAAATATATGTACACACACACACACACACATAAACACCCGAAAAAAGAAGAAAGAACATGTCACCTCTTAATTCCATGCATGAAGGATAGAAAGAAAGAAATCACTCACACTGAGAAACAGGCTCGAGGTGAATTGCCGAAACATATTTGAGGCTTCTTCAACATCTCTAGATGTCATTCTTGCATACGGATTCATAACATGCAATTTAAACTTCCCATTACTTCCTGCCTCAATCCCATCTACTAAGGATCTAGAACTAACAACTTCAGGATCAAAGAGAACTTCTAGTTCTCCTGATGTCCTGTCAAAGCGAAACTGTCTGACTCCTCTCAAGTTGACAAGAATGCCTTCTAAAAACTGGACATCCAATTCAAACAAAACCCCAGTAACCCCAAGTACAATTTTATCTTGTTCACTGCTCTGTACAAATGAACCTTCAAAACCAGCATCTTCAATAGCATTGATTATATCATCTTTACTAATTACAGTAGGATCATATTCAACCTCTCCTAATGCAGTAGCCAAGGCAACTACTGCCCTTTTGACGCCCGTAAGATCCCTCAAAATACCTTCGACAGAGTTTACACAGGCAGCGCACGTCATTCCCCCAATTGTGAACTGCCCCAATTGGATTTTATTGGGTTTTGGTCCAGATGAACATGGTTCAGTTAGTATCTCAGCCTCAAATCCTGCATCTTCAATTGCATTCTTGATGTCCTCATCCTAAAATAGGACAGTAAACAATTAGTTTATACAAAAAAGCCACATCAACTGTTTGAATATTACAAACAAACAAACAAACAAACAAAAAAGGGAAAAGAAAAAGAAAAGAAAAGGTCAATGTAGATAAAGAAAAAAGAAAAGAAAAGGTCAATGCAAATCTATACACAGCCAGAAATTTTATCATACAGAGGTTGACAATTCGAAACTGTGTCACTAAAAAGGATAAATATATGGTGCCCAAATTGTCATATCCCTGGCACAAATGACTAGAAGTGAAAATGTAATAGGAACCAAGACCACTATCAAAATTTTATATTTTAGGAAACCCAGAACTCACGACTTATACATGTGAAAGTCATCATTGCATAAGAAAGCTTTAACCCAAAAGATTTTAGATGATAAACTATCTGCAGCTGCACATCTGCACTGGTTTCAATACTGATCCAAATGTAAATGTCCAACATTCTCTAGAACCTGTGGCATTCTCCATCCAAATAAAATCCATCAAAAGCATTGCCCTTCCAGCCCAGTACGTTGGGAAGACATTTAGCCCTCGACAATGGCAAGTAAAAAGGGTGGACCAGGAAAGTAAGTAATGGGCTAAGATCTATTGCTATCTAGCATTACAAAAAGGTAAATAAAAAATAAAAAATAAAAATCAAGTTTTCTTTTAGAAAAAAAGAGGAGGATGAAGAAGAAAGGAAAAAGAACCCAAAGCCTAGGCCATAATAATCACGATGATAGGGTGCTAAAAGAAACCTCACAAGTGCAATAATAAAGTTCTGTTGAAAAAGGAAAATTGAGGATTTACACACAACTTTATACTAAAGATAATCATTACTGTACCCCAAATGTAAAGCACAATAACACATATAAACGCACATAAAATAAACACCATCAAGTGTAGTAATGACCTCTATAAAAGGGTAGTGCAGATTATTTACAAAAATTGTTTAGTCTATCCTAATCATGATATCAACCCCAAATGTAGCACAGGGGAGAAAGAGAAAGAATCACTAGATTTACTCAGAAAAAATCAGTGAGCAAAAAAAGATTCAACAACTAATCATTTACTCCTACAAATGGATGCATCATGACGAGACAGATACTAACAACACCATTCTGTAATCATACTTTTAACAATGAAAACCACTCATTGGTTTAATAATAATTTGTAACTATAGTTTGCAAAAAGTCTTAGCCCACATCCAATTCACCAGGACAATAGACACATTTCGAACACAGTAACATTGCAAATTTAAATTACCCATGATGAAATACTAATTAAACAAAACTCGGTTCCAAAGTCAGAGCACCACATACAACTCTAGTTTTAATGATTAGACTAACCGTAACAACCACTGCAAGATTAAAAAGTATATTAAAAAAAATGTACTATATTGCTTGAACAACCAAGCAAGTCCAATAAACAACATTGAAAAATACAGAACCTTAAGAATTCCAACAATTACTAGTTTAAATCTCAATTACAATCAAACGTACTGCAACTAATCAGTAAACGCAAACTAACGTCTAAACTAACAAGATCTATGTCACAAACATCTATCATAACCAATAAACATCCAGTAAAACTCTGATTTCTAATAAGTAAATCCAACAAACTTCCTACTCAACAACTATCAAGAGCTAAAAACATTATTGCAAATTAAATTTTCCAATTTCACTAGCCACGCAAAATCAAGATAAACCGATACTAAACATGGATCCAAAAAAAAGGAAAAAAAAAAAAACCAAAATGACACAAAATAGTCATCCACCATTTCCTTTTTTTACAAAATCTAGCAGCAACCCATCATCCAAACCCACCAAAAAACCAACCCCATAACAAAAACAAATCAAATTAAACAGCTCAACAGCTCAAAAATTCAAAACCAGAGAAATTAAAAATGAAAGCTTTAAATTAAAAAGCGACAAATAAAGGGACTCACTTTGACCAAATTGGGATCAAAAAGGACATCAGCTCTGTTCTGTAACAAAGCGACGGAGGCTTTGACGACGCCATTGACGGCCATGAGAGCTGCTTCAACGGAGGTGGAACAGGCAGCGCAGGTCATCCCCGTGACTCTGACCTGAATTCGCTTCATACCCTCTTCGATTCTGAGCAAATTATCGTCGGCGTCCTCGTAGGAATCGAGTAGGCGGACGTCCTCCATGCCGTCGCCGTCGCCGTCGCCCCGGCGCCGGCGCCGGCTTTGACCGGCGTCAGCTGCAAGTCCTTCATGCTCGGTGCCATTGTTGAGGGTGGTGGTTTTGAAAAAACACCGAGCAGAAGAGTTTCGTTGATACAGAGAGAGAGAGAGAGAGAGAGAGAGGACGAGGCGATTTTTATAGAGAGTTGAGATTTTTCTTGGAGTAGAGAGAGAGATATTTACGTGAGAGCTGGTGGAGAAGAAAGAGCTGGGGTGAGATTTTACTATTTTACCCTTGGGGTTGTACTTTTGTGAATTGGTAGTTTTGTACTACACATATTGAGAAATGGGGCCCAGCCTGCCTGCACTTTTGTGGGTCCATCCTAGCTGGATTAATTTTTTTTATTATTACATTCAAAGTAATTTTTAGTTGTCCAAAATATTATGTATGTGATGTTGGATTTGCTCTGATTTCGACAAAATTTTGTATGGTTAAGTGGATTTACCTATCTTATTCAATCATTAATTTTATCTATAAATTATAACATTTCTCTTAGATAAGATATAGAAACCAAAATAGGGGAGGCCGGATTAATTATTTTTACTACATTCGGATTAAATTTTAATTGTTCAAAAGATTTATATGAAATGTTGGGTTTGTCCAAATTTGACAAAATTTACTATGATTAAGTGGATTTAGCATTCCTCTTTAATGTTTGCTTTCATAACATATCCAAAGATAAGATTCATGGGCCAAAATAGGGGAGGAAATTCGTTAAGCATTACATGAGCAAAACCTAAGAAATCTATGTCTAAATAATATAGTATATAAATAGTAACGAATTTTTTATTTCGTGATTTACATAATAATTATAAATTACATGTTACATGTTTTAGAGATGGATTAAAGAATTTAGCATTGTTCAAATGTGAAAGGCTAGAAAGATTCTGTGATCCTTTATAAATTAGATGAGAGAGTAATGTCAAATGCAATGTTTGAAGTTTAAAGATGGGATTGTCAACAATAGGTAACAAATGTCATTGACTGTCAACAACCAGAAAATATCAGATTCATTATTCATAGTCTACACACTTGAAAGCAATAAATGTTAATATTATCCTCTCTCACATGGTAAATCAACTGCCGACCACAGTTTTCATGTGTGGGGATATATAAATATATATATATATAATATTTTATATTCAGATATCTGATTTAAAAAAAAAAAAAATCAATCGATCAAATTCAACTATTATATTTGAATTAAATAGGAGAAGAATTTATTTTAAGGAGAGAAAATGTAACAAATGAATTTAATTAGTTTATATTACTTTTAAAATCAAATATATCTGATTATAAAAATCATATATATACATATATTCTAGTGTCAATATATCCTAACTTTTAAGTAGTTAAAACCACCAATATATATATATATATATATATTCTACGATCACTATATATCGATATCCTAACTTTTAAGTAGTTAAAGCTATCAATTAAAATTGTTTATTATATTTTTTTCTCAAAAATTTCTCTCTCAATCAATTCAGATACATAGGCCATAGAATATATATATATATGCATATATATATATATGGAGGATTATTTTAACATAAGTTGATGGACTTAAATTTATTTGAACTCTTTATTTAATTTTTTAAATGAAAGGATATGTTATTCTTATCCTATATATTTAGTTCATTTGTGGTGCTTGGACACTAATATGATTAAGTCACTTCCTCGTCTATAAGCCGTCACATTATCTACAATTTCGATTTTTGCATGATAAATAAAAGCACGAAAAAAAAATTAAAATAACTACAGAATTACAGCAAAACTTATCCAGATAACCAAAAATTAATAATATTAAAGATAATAAAAGATTTTGGTGGGGTGTTATAGTCTATTGTAGCTGTAGGTTACTTAGGATAGCAGAAACAGTCATGTATAACTTTAATGCTACAAATTATTTGGTGGGAGCAAAGCCATAAAAATATCTTTAAATTATAATAACCAGAAAATTAAGTAGCTATCTTAATTGGTCCATTGAAATTATACCCCTTTTAGAACTAGAAGAGATAAAATTAACTACCACTTTATCATAATAAAATTAATGCAGTATTGGGTTGTATTGTTTTTCTTTCTTTTTCAAGTGCTATATGGTGTACGAAGACTCAGACCTCAGACACTAACAAATTAAATGAGAACTCTTTATCAAGACCCATTGTCACGGAGTTGTTATTATTAACTAATTTTTAATACTCTTTCTAAGACTTTTCCTAGTATTTTCTAACATTAACATCCTTGCATATTATCTGGAGTACATATGATTAAACATCTCTCTATTCACAATGGTGTCCAGGTATAAGTCTCAACAAACACATTTTAAAGTTGAGTTATGTTACATTACCGAAAATTTTATTCAAATTTGTTGTCTAAATGATTTGACAAGCTTATATATAACTACTAAATTATCATTACATCATCTTACAATTGAGGTGATTGTTTTGAAAAAAAATTTGGGAAATACAACATTCTTCTTTAAAGTTTGTGTAGATAGTTTCATACTCTTATTATTGAGGTAATTGTCTCCCATTTTAGTAGATTAACTACACAAGTAGCATTTGATTTCAATATGTTATGACAACATTTTCTTCATAATTATAAAAAGTAGTTGTCTCTCGTTTATAGAAATAGATTTTTAGGTCAGGCTAAATAGATAGGATTTGATCTCAGTAGGTTTTTAAAACATTCAATGTTAACCTTCAGAAAAAAGAATGTTAATGCATCATCATGGTATTTTTTTTCAATTGTATTATTAATCATTTTAATTTTTTTTTTCATGTACAAAAAGTATGAAAAAATGAAAGTGCAAAATATCTTTCCCTCCTTATGTTGTAGTAGATTTCCAACGATGATGATGCTTGATGGTAGATCTTCATAGAGTTCTCACCTAAATTTCCACATTTAAAAAAAAAATAAATAAATAAGATGGATATGCCACATTAAGGGTGACAAGGTTGTTGTATCCCATTTGTATCAACCAAACACAACCCATTAATTTTTTTTCAATCTAAGCACGACTCATTAAATTATCATGTCAAGATTTAAACTGAAACACAACTCATTAAATTAATGGATAATTCAAGAAATTTCCTTTAACACGTTGATTTATAAGTGAAATCAATTACATGATAAAACACAATGCACTAAATATATCTATTTAAAATTTCAAAATAATTTAATTTAATTATATAATTTAATCAGCAAAGATCATTTAATAAACGAAAATTAATCAATTACAGTACAGATTGATTTAAAGTAAAATTTAAAATTACATGTTTGATATATAATCATGGTAAATGAATTGAAATAATTTGTAATCATTCAGTTACAATCTAAGATATGTAATGGCTGGTCTACAACAACGAAGGAAGGAACAAACTCTGAAAGGTTTTTTTTTTAATGAAAATGAAACTTTGAAAGGTTGTGTGCACGGTGTTAGTCGATTACAATGAAGTTGGCAAAATGTCCAAAATACCACGTGACTTTGATATTATTCCATTCGTCGTTTCTGATAACTCATGTCGTTTTTGTTATCTTCTTTAAGGTGAAGCACGTTAGGTAGCACAGAGGGAGACAGAGATCGTTTCAAATGTGAACATCGTGTAAAACGATGAGAGAGAGAGAGAGGGGCATATTTGGAATAGAAAAATTACCCTGGGAAGCAAAAGGTATTGACGCGAGAGATTGCGTCCGGGAAACCGCAATGTCGTTTATGGACACGCAGCCGGGCGTCCAAGTCGTAAAAGAAGGCCTTTACGCGCATAGAAATTTCATGTCTTGTTGTCTGTCCAAAAAGTGGAATGCTTCATCCTCTGTTTTTTATTGTGTTTTTGTTTTTGTTTTTATTATTTTTTTTTTAAAAAGACAACGATGAAGACAACTATCTATTTAAATTGAATTTCTTACCACACATGCTATGGAAAGATAATGACTCTTTTCAATGTAATTATATGATCCAAATGTATATTTGATTTGATATGAGAATGAGTTTCTCAATTAAGAAACTATCTCAAACTGTTAATTAGGAATTTTACTTTTTCCAACTATATAAAGATTTATCACTCTCCCCTCTTAATTATAAAATATAAAAGGTGAGAGAGAAAAACATATTTTGTTTTGATTGGTTAAATATTGATGTATATTTTGCTTTTAATAATTGCATTGGTGAAGAAAATATATATTTTTATAATTTTTTTATCAAAGTGGATCCATATTACAATATTTATATACAACGTTTTTAAAATGAGGACTCGCTTACTTTAAAAAATAAGAATCAACTAATCAAATTTATCAATTGTATTCTTTTTTCTAAAAAAAATTCTCTCATATTTAATTTAAATGCGATAAATGAATTTGATTAATTGGTCCTTATTTTTTTAAAGTAAACAAGTCCTTATTTTAAAAGCACTATCTATATATGTGTGTTGCAAATACAAATTCAAAAAAACACAGTAGCATTAAAAATGTTCTTACTTTTATCATATATACATATTGTTAAGGAGTGAAGATTTTATACCATCCTTTTTTTTTTACTAAATTTTTAATAATCTACTAACACATCAATATAAAAATAATTGATAACCAAGATTATTATATTTTTTCTTTCTCTTACATCACTCAAACTTAAAAGTCTCTCATAAAAAGATAATTAGCACATGTTATCATTGACAAAAAATTCTTGTTCATTGCTAAGCATCCTGTTTTTTATATTCCAACTTCATTGCTATTTATGATATATCAAATGATAAAATAAATAATCATTAATGAACGTTTCAAAGATTTATTTAAACATCACTACTTGTACAATTTAAATATATACTTTATAGTTGGGAGATATCTATTTTGCTAATATGTTTATAAAATACGTATAATATTTGAAAAAATTGTAAGACATTTTCTACTATTAAAAGTCATATAATAGAAACAAAACCATTTTATAATGATAAATAGTTTAATAGTAAGTAGTAACAACACTTCGCCCATAAAAGCTGAAAGTGAAGCTGAAATCTCTTTCGAGTCAAAAGAAAATGAAGAAAAGAAATAAAATGCATCTCAACGTGTTGAAAAATATTTATAATTCTACTTTAATAAAGCATAACTTTAATCCATTTCTTTTGTTCACCATCACACACTCATGAAAAAGAGACGACACACAACATATAAAATTAACCAGTATAACCTCTATACATTCATCACTCAATCAAACTTCTATGGGGACAAAATTCTATGGAAAGATGACATTTTCTCCACTAAGAAATTAAAGAAGTGAAAATGGCAGCTTTCCACCATACGGGACATGACAAGTCATTGATGAAAATGGATTTCCTCATTATTCCACCAAAACAAATCCTTTTTGTTGATGTTGCACCCATTTTCATCCCAAATTGGAACTGATTAGGCTCCCACATGAGCCTTTATATCTCTATGAACACAGTGGTTTGACTGCTTTTGGTTTTTGACATAAAAATAGTTTTCACTACTAAGTAATTGCACGCTTAATACGCATTCTATTATTATATGGAACCTATATTCTATATAAATAATGTAGTAGAGAGACTAATGTAATTATTAATGGGCAGCAGTGCTCTTGCTTAAGAACCGCTGTCCTTCATGGTCTCATTATATATAGTTCGACACCCCTTCACAGCAGCTAGTTAATGTTTTTCACACTAATATGCGGACAGTTTTTTCAATCTTATATGGGCTGTTTTTCTACCTATATATGGGTCGCTCTCTCCCGTATGAAAACTACTCTTCAAGTTATGCCACTCATGTTCGATCTTGTTTGATCCCGATTATTCTTTAGGTCAATCTCAGTAATAAAATATAATGAAAAAAAAATGTATTTATCAAATAATCTCTATACAGAACTTGATCCTAATTGTATATTAACAGTCCATCATTTTGCAGTCAACGTATGAAAGTAAAGGTGTAAAGTTGTAGTACAAAAAAGTTGTCAATTTGAACAGGGGGTAAATAGGTAAATATGATACATAAGTATTAGGTGAACATATAAAAAGATTCACAATCACTTCACTCGATTATTTTAAACACCAAATCCATGGAGGAAAAAAAAAGAAAAAAAAAAAAAAAGCTGTGTTTTGGTATGCAGTCGCTTAAAGCATGATGTTCATTTCAATGGTGTAGTTTTCGATTGGGAATTCATTTACTACTAGGGTGTGTTAGAAGCACCTTTTCTAGAAACTGATTTCAATTGGAAGTAAAACTATGTATTATATTATTTTTGCTTCATAGAAAAACATTTGATATCTTAAAAAAGAAAAAAAAAATTTGATACGTGATTTTTTGATTTATAATAATGTTTTCTGATTCAATTTTATTTTATGAAAAATGGATTAATGATTTATAATAATGTTTTTGTATTCAATTTTATTTTATGAAAAGTAGATTAACGATTATAACGATATGTTCTTCAAACACACACTACAAATTAAAAATAATAGTATTCTTAAACAAATTAGAAAAAAAATAATGATAAAAAAATTGTCAAGTGTTTTATTTAAAAAGAACATTATGTGTTTATTCATCAAAAAAATTAGTTGAGAGTTTCCATTAAGTTAGTATATTTTAACTTATGCCATTTCGAGCAAAAAAAGTGTTCTTCTACCTTTATCGTAAACTGATTTTACTAATATTTATTCTTTCACTATCAAATGTTACTTATTAAATTAATTTGATTCAACAAAGAAATTAGTTGAGAGTTTCCATTAAGCTAGTATATTTTAACTTATGCCATTTCGAGCCAAAAAAAAGTTCTTCTACCTTTAACGTAAACAGATTTTACTAATATTTGTTCTTTCACTATCAAATGTTACTTATTAGATTAATTTGATTTTTTACTATTTAATACTTCACAATTTTTCCATCCCAATTTTAAAAGCTTATGATCGATTTTATGAAATAATTTATGTTAAACAAAACACCACAAAACAGAAAATGAAAAGTTAATTATTCAAAAGTGATTTTGCCAATACTATAAGAATACTAAAGTCCGAGTAACTTTAACTAACGAAAGTGCTGATAAGACGAAATTAACGCAATAGTAGTCTCTCATTCTTACAAGTAATAAGTTCTAGTAATTTCTCCAAAATCTCAAATTTATTGTAATATCTGAAAAAAATAACGAAAAATGCTTTTGACAACGTCAACAATACTTCAAAGAATTAATCAAACCACATTACTAATATCCTTAATTGGCCACCAAATTCAACGAAAACTGTTGACAATGATATAAAAAGCAAAGATGTTTTCATGTCCATATAATAGGGTAGAGATTTGTTGTTGGGACAGGTGAGCTGAGAAGATGCGCAGATAGAACATATCATACGCATATATCGATAGATTGAATGTTAGCTTGAGTTGGGTTTCGTTGGGTCAGCTTGAAACATCAACGACCAAAAATTAGTTACCACCTGTTTTGCTGCCCTATCCGATAGTCAATTACCAAATCTTTTTTTTTTTCTTTCTGCTTTTGAGTTTCTGCTTCTGCTTTTGCTTTCCCTTGCTGCTACCATGATAGAAAGCAACCATTGGTTTGATGAAACGTGGAGGCATGTGGGCGTAACACGTGGCAATAGAAAGATATACTTTGTGGTGCTGTCCTAGGTGAGGGTTGGTGTGGTCAGTCCACTAACTTCAATTTCAAGTCATTTTCTTTGCAATTGAATTCTTAGTGGTGAGTGGTGACAGACGAAGATTCTATCACCAAATATGTTATCTACAACATGTCGTTTCAAATCAAATTCAGAGAAAATTATAGTTTCCCTATAATACTTAATGGCGAGAATCCAAAATTTGGTCATAAATTTAATCAAAATCGAATAATAATTTTGTAGTTTTTGGATTAGATAAAAGTCTCAATGTAAAAAATTTGTAGATAAATTTTTTCTTTTTTATCAAAGAGGTTTATGGAATGCTTTCTAATTTACAACTTGTTAAATGTAGAACCTCCTTTAAAATCATATGTTAAAAACATTTCAAACACCATAGGATTATCGAAATTTAACAAAACAAGAAAATGGTTCCCTTTTACCACTTTAAAAATTGTTGGTAATAAAATTTTAGGAATCTTTTGCAAAAGTTTACATATCATTCCAACACCATCAATTATATAAGTTTTTTTTTTCTTTTTGTTTT
Organism: Litchi chinensis; assembly: GCA_019925255.1. Classification (NCBI taxonomy): domain Eukaryota; kingdom Viridiplantae; phylum Streptophyta; class Magnoliopsida; order Sapindales; family Sapindaceae; genus Litchi; species Litchi chinensis. The sequence continues at coordinate 11,357,324 of CM034469.1, read as the reverse complement.
TTAATTTGTGAAAAAATTGTTTTTCGATTTGGGAAATTACTTATGTAGTCATGCGTATGGGAGTCTATTTAAGTTTAAAGATATACCATGATTCTATTAAATTCCTATAATCAAATTAATCACAAATTCCTAGGGCTTGTTTCTGGAATGGTGAAAAATTGCATGAGTCCGATTGGTGTAAAAAGAATGAGACACAGGATGGAAATTCATTTGATGGGCCGAAGCGTTAATCAAGCCCAAGCGAAAAGCCTGTCAGCCAACCCAGCCCAAGTAAAGGCTCAAAGCTTGGGACCACCCATTCATCTCCTTAAATAAGGTTGACCATTTTTAATGCATGAGCTATAAATCAATTGTAACACATGCTTTCAATGTGCGACTATTAAGGGATCATAACTCCTCCAACGGACATTGTAATAACTCTTTAACGGACATTGCAATAACTCTCCAACTACTCCTTTTCCATATATAAAGAGAGAGGGCCATCAGAGGAAAGGGGAATCCCAACTTCTCTCACACAATGATACTCTGGCAAAGTCACTTTAAGATCCCACACTTGCAAGCACCTACATTTTTAAATACATCATTCTAGGTTCCTACATTTTCAAGCACTCACATTCCTACATACTAGCTTTTACAAGGTGTCACAACTCCTAGATCTATTAAGCAGGACATAAGCCTACTCTTAGCGAACAATAACCATTCTATGACCTTTATACACATTCTATCGATTCATATAGTCTCAATTAGCGTCCATCTCGTATTAAGTCAAGTGATAATCTAACTACTGTCTTGTTCATTTACCTACCAACTTTAACCGTAATGAAGAGATAAGTAAAAAAGAAAATATATTTACTTAGAACAAATTTAAAAGACAACATTTCTCACCCATCCCAATACATATATGATTGGATCTGTTTATCCCTTGACATCAATTCAAATGCGTGAGCCAAAAAATGTTGTTTTCTTTGACATTATTAAAAAAAAAAATGTTATTCACGCTCATCTTATGCTACAAAATGTTCTTCGCTCAAAAAGTGGTCGTGGTGTGGTAATAAATCATAGTCCACTCATAATACGTTTAGAGGTTATGGGTTCTACTTGCATAAATCCCACTTATGTGGGTATTTTTTCCCACACATGTGGGTTGCTCTCTTTTATCTTTTGAGAATTGATTCTTGAACTATGTGTTAAAATTATATCATAGTTGATCCCAAAGGCATCCCAGATTGGTTCCAGTAATAATAATAATAATAATAAAAGTTCTTCATCTAACTTCCATATGAAGCATTGTGCATATCTTGTTGATTGTCATGTGATATAAAATTATATGTGATTGATATGAGTGAGAAGTTATATGTCCATATGGGGTAGTAGAGATATCAAAGAATATGAAAAATCCTACTAGTTAGAATGCCACATCATTATATCATTCTACCATTAATCTGGGTAAAATAGCATTATTATATTATATATGGTTATCGTCCTCGTGGGTCCATTTTTCAATCCATTTACCTCTAACTAGAGCTTGCGTATCTATAAGTTATAACTTCTCTCCATATAATGTTGCTTTGGAAGGTGATTGGCTTAGAGGATGTTTCTATGAAAAGAATCTTTGTATAAATAGAAAAATCTAATGATGGCATTGTAATTAACAAATAATAATAATAATAATGGACGGATAACAAAAGGAAAATCTAGATCTAACATGCATGACATGGTTTTTACGTTAGTGGAGGGATCACTTCAAAAGTCCAAATCTAAAAGATGATGAAACTTGAAAGTATTATAGAAAGTTACTGGTTATGATCGTCTCCAACATCCCAAATTCCAAAATGATGCACTATAAAAGCGACATCTTAATGATCAGTCCCTGTCAGTATTAATATATTATAATAAAATCCTATCCTCTAATTGAAAAAAATTTAAAAGTTTGTCAACGGTGTGGTGGTATGTCACTAACCTTATGCCTTCGAGGTCCATGTTTCAACTATCATCATAGGTAAATTTTTTACCACCATATAAAAATATGTAAGTTATCCCCTATCTTATGTGAGTTTTTTTTTATTTATATGTGGATTGATCCATTTTATATGGATGCCACTCTCATACAAAGTTCAAATCTAAAAGATGAAGAAACTTGAAAGTATAATAGAAAGTTACTAGTCATGATCGTCTCCAACATCCCAAATTCCAAAATGATGCACTATAAAAGCGACATCTTAATGATCAGTCCCTGTCAGTATTAATATATTATAATAAAATCCTATCCTCTAATTGAAAAAAAAAAATTTTTAAAAAAATTAGAAGTTTGTCAACGGTGTGGTGGTATGTCACTACCCTTATGCCTTTGAGGTCCATGTTTCAACTATCATCATAGGTAAATTTTTTTATCACCATATAAAAATGTATGAGTTGTCTCTTTATCTTATGTGAACTTTTCTCTCCACCTATATGTGGGTTGATCCCTTCTGTATAGGTGTCGCTCCCACATCAAACATCGCTTAATCCCAACTAATCTCTAGGTTTGCCTCAGTCATAATAATAATAATAAAACTAGTGGAATCTTTGATTAACTGCCATAACGATTACTTCAAGAAACCATTATCATAATATTCATTCTTAAGCAATAGATATAAATATGTAACCCATTAATATATACTTTAAAGAAGCAAATTTTATATAAGAATTCTCTCAAATATATATATATATATATATATATATATAAGAATTCTGTAAACTTGTATCGTAAGATTACGCAGGTTAAACATTTAAAAACTCTGATTCTCATGTCTATAATACACAATCCATGTCTAATAGTTTTCATTATAAGTGTTTGTGTCCTCTAATTGTGTGGCCAGTGGTCTAAAATCACACATATTAAAAATTTAAGAACTTAATGTATATTGACTATTTGTTGAATAGTATACCCCTTTCTTCTCATATTCATGGTAAGGTTTGAAATTTTAATTATTTGTATTTACTGGTTTAGAAAGACTTCGTTTTAGTAAGTCTCAACAAAACTCTTATAAAATCAGTAATACTGTTAAAATAAAAGTTAAAAATTAATAAAAATAATCACTTATTCTTTCAATATATAAATAGTTTATTGTCTTAACATGCATCCATATATAGTTCAATATTATAAAACAGGTATTAAATTGGTTGATTTAATTAATTTTTTTAATCTTTAAAGCTATAAACACAAAACATCATCTCTCACACACATTTGTTTTTTTTTTTTTTAATATATATATATATTAATAATATATTTATAGAAAATAAGTTTCTAAACAATATATATGTTTTAAAGTTCACTGAAAATTAACTTTCCATGTAATAACTCCGAATAAAGACACCTTATTCCTTTTTATTAATAAATACAATTCATGCATGTATAATAATCAAACTTTTTGTTTCAAAATAATAATAATAATAATCAAAGTTTTATTCTTTTGATGGATAAAATGTTGTCTTGATTAATTGTTGAAAACATTTGTCTTCACAACACCCATTACCAACCATTTATTTATATATGAGCATGCATACATATGGTAATCTTGATTAGGAATCACACTCACTGTCCAGTTACTGTGAAGCACTAGTTAATTAATTAATCCATAGGCCATGTCAACAACACCAATGATACCAGTTTATTTGAATTGCAATTGTATGCCTAACTTTTCACGTTGATAGTCATTATTTATTTTTTCTGTATAGGACAACACATTTTGCATTAACTATATTAAACTCTTTAATTTAAAGAGTTTGAGGCCACAAATTATTTTAAGGTGTTCTAATATTATCTGTATGAAGCAATGGCATGGAATTGTAGCGGTCTGGTTTCCATGGTTGCTAACATAAGGGCTTGGTTCTACTATTAACTTCCTGGGATCTAGTAACGTGCGAAAAAGTCAAAAGAAATGAACATGTTACTTTGACATTTGGTTGGTATCAGTCGAAGGCGCACTTTGACGTTCAAATTAAAAAGGTGGTCAAACAACAATAAAAAATATTAACAACAATGAAAATTAAATAATATTGAAGGTAAAACAAAGGAAGATAAATGACTAAGTGTCAATTGAGATTATAGGAATAGATGGTGGGCTAAGACTAGGATCACTAGAGTAGTGAATTTAGCAAAGTAACAGTATCACAGCAAGAGGTCCCGTGTCCTCATTGGTTACTTTCTTTTTATAGGAGAGAAGTTGACGACTATAACAACTACTAAGATCAATGGATCGGTTCCCATGATCTCAACCCCCTACTTTTAATCAGTTAGATTTGACCAAGCGTTCCACTCAAACGATGGCTTTTGGGCTTTAATTGGGCTGAATGTGATATTGACCCAACATTTAGGTTGCTATTTTGGACTTCAGCTCCAAATCAACTAGTAGGTCTATACTAATTGATTTTGGCTATTACAAGAATCAAGCCAATATTTTACTTATGAAGTTTTCTCAACTAATTGATAAAGAATTGATAGATGTTTCTTCGGAGACACTCCTAATGGTTAGGTTAGTATTTTGATTTACGTGACCACGTATTAATTATTATAATATTATTTGGTAAATTTAAATTGAGACACTAGTTTAGGTACCAAAAATACCAAAATTGGGATTCATATTATTACATCACGAAATATACTAGGATAGAATTACAATAACTTTACAGATGGAAGAGTTTGAACTACATACCACTTTTTTTTTTTTTTTGGAAACTTGCACACTTATCACTTAAACTATGAACGAAATTGTACATTATTTCTTTATACTTTCGTCGCTCAAGTGGGCCTAAGGGTCTTAAGGTAATGTAGGTGGCCCTAAGGGCTTTACAATGCCACATACAATAATTGTTGGTTGGCCTAATCATGCATCAATTTTATCACGAACATACGTGACAACACCTCCATAAGATAATTTCGCTGACCCTACGAGGCCAACAATCTCCATCCCATACAAATTTCCGCTAATGTTACAAAACAATTATCAAAATAATCTCTTTTCCAGGAGAAACCGTCCACTATTTTTTCAAAATAAAAAAATTTGTCTATATTTAAGTCCAAACTGCACGTAAGTGAAGAAATATAAAACCTTGGTAGAAATTAGCTAGTTATTGATGCTCATAGAAAATCCTACTAAATGTTGACGGTGTCCTTAGAAACTATTGGAAGTGTATTTAGAAGAAATTGGGCCTCCCTTACGGCCCAAAGGCTTTAACACGTCATCAGAGTGGGTCCCACGAGTACACGCGTCATGGTTTGGACTCCAAAAACCCTCCACTCCACTCCACCACCAAACCAAAACCCTAATTTGCAGGGACATCAGAGAGACGAGAAAATGATGAGAAATTCAATATATCGCCGGTTTCTTCTTCTTCAACGACAACGCAAATTCTCGTATCAATGGGCAGCCCTAATTTCACCTCCGACAAGAACAATCACTTCTAAAACCACAACAATTCCCAATATACCTTCGTCGACCAATCGTATTGACATGTGGAGGCCATCTCTTCAGTTCCAGAGATCACTCTGCTTGTCAGGCCCAGATGGTACCTTCTCCTTCGTTTAACTTTCATTTGAATCGTTAGCTTTCTTTGGAACGCCATTTTTAATGGCTTTTTATGTGTAAAGATGGTGCCTTCAGTTGCTTTTCGTAATAAATTTCGGTTGAATTGTGCTCTTTGTGGTGTTGTGTGTAGTCGGTTGGTGTTTCGATTTTTGCTTTAGATTTGATTAGGTTGCAAACTGTTCAGTTGATTGTGAAAACCTTGTAAGCGAATTTGTGTTCAAAATGGGGGAAAAATGCAATGCAATGCAAGGCTGAGTTGCAAATGCCGTGATTAGTTCTCGATTGCGTAGTTGGAAGCCAATAAATTGACCAAATTTAGTAGAAATTTGTTGTGCTTGTGGTGCGATATTATATGTGTTATGTACTACGGATGCAAAAAGAGAAAAGACTAAGGCCTCATTCGAGATAGTTTTTGCTTTTGACTTTTGTCATGGAATAAGAAAAGTAAAAGTCAAAGTTTTTTTCATTGCTGTTTGGATAATATATTTCAAACGAACTTTTGGAATATTGGATTTCTTACTGGTGGAGAAAAAGATAAAATTATTAATATAAAAAATTCATTAAAATGGCAAAATAGCTTCCCTTCATTTATAGAAAGCTTTTGAAAAAACTAGTAAACTTAGCTTTTAATGGACGAGCTTTCAAAAGTCAAAAACTTAGATTATTGTTTTGTAGGAAAGTTGTCAGTAAAAGAAGAGAAGTAGAAATCGAAGCTTGTCAGTAGAAGAAGAAAAGTAAAAGTTGAAGTTTTTTCATTGTTGTTGAATAATATGTTTCAAAGAAACTTGTGGAATTTTGGATTTCTTATCGGTCGAGAAAAGGATAAAATTATTAATATGAAAAATTCAATAAAATAACAAAATAGCTTCCCTTGTTTGTAAGAATCTCTTCGTGAAGAAACTAATAAACTTGGCTTTTGATGGACGAGCTTTCAGAAGTCAAAGGCTTTTTTTGAAAGTACACAGAAACACTCCCATGAGCTGCTTTTTACCTTTCTGAAGCCAAAAGCCAACTTTTGGAAGTTATGCCAAACTAGCCCTAAAGCCGTTTTGGTCTTTTAACGATTTGAATGTAATGCTATGTTCGTTTAATTTGTGATTATTCATGCTTGTGTTACGCCACAAGTTCTATATTATTAGATTACACACGTGTTATTGTAATTGTTGTTGAATCTGTGATTTCAGGTCCATTGAACATTGTCTCCATTAAGTCAGAAGAAGAGTTCAGTAGCTCACTTAGCAAAGTTCAAGGTAAGTTGTTTTATTTTTGTATATATTTTATTTTGGTTTCTTCAATAATTTAGATTATTGACCATGATTTTGTTGAATTTTGTTGGATTTATCATGATAGATGGATCATTGCCAGCGATTTTTTATTTCACTGCTGCATGGTGTGGTCCATGTAAGTTCATAGTTTGTTTGGTTTTGTTAATGGAGGAAACTGATATACTGTAAACAGTTCTATCAGTGGTAAAAGGGTGGTGTTGAACTTGTTTAATGGTTATTCATTCTGTGCAGGCAGGCTGATATCTCCTGTAATAGAAGAGTTGAGTAAAAATTACCCACATGTAACCACATATAAAATTGACATCGACCAGGTAGAAAGACGTGCTGTTAATTTTTTAGTTTTAATGGTATGCGTCATATTTTCGTAAATTTACTATGTTATATGTTGTTTCAAGTAAATCTTTGCTGAATTCTAGTAGTCAACGAAAGCCTTCAATTCTGAAAAATAGTATCCGGTTGCTCTTTGATTTATAAACTCTATATTTTTTTTTATCTTCAAATGCATCAATTGGAAAATTCAATTTGTCAATTCCATTTCTGACTTCTTACCGTCCTTTGACAAAAAATCAATTCGTTGGAGACAAGTGATGCGTAGTATAATTTGCATGATTGCAATTGTTGAAGTAGTTCGATAAAGTTTTGGGAATGAAATTGGTTGGAGCTTGCATTTTTCTCACACTCATTCATTCCGACTTCCTTTCCCACCCCTTTTGTTCTACATCAAGTTCAAAGGAGTTTCTCCTGTGTTCTTTATGCTAATTCAGCTTCCTCTTTCTGGTCAGTTATTTCTGGTTCATAAGAATGAGCCTTTTTCTTTAATGTAAATCATTTACATCGCTGTCTTGGACTGTTATCTCTTTTTTGTCAACTTCTCAAGAAAAACTAAAGCAATTTTTGGGTCAGTTGAGTTAACAATGATGATAATTGAAACCATGTTTCAAGAACATAACTAACGGATAGATATTTAAAAGAAGAGCCAATGAGGATTGAGGGAAGAGCTAAGCATGTAGCAAAATTGCTGTTAGTCAGTAGTTAAGTAAGCATTTTCATCTCTTGATCAATATGGTTGTTACTAAGTTTGCCATTCATACATGACATTCAAGTGTTGTTAAAGAAATATGACACCAAACTTCACATTGTTTATGTTTAAGGAAAAGTGGACATAATTGTCAGCTAGGATTTATCAGCAAAGAGGTTGTGTGGTAAGCTAAAAATAATCACTTACATGGTTAATTAGTTGGGTTTTGTTGCTATCTGTACAAATGGTAAGTCTTTCAATGTCAGAAAAGCAAAGCTAGTTTTAAAGTATTTTATCATAAAGTATATTTATTTTCAAAGTTATAAGCAGAGCCAGAAAATCAGATTAGTTATTAAGGGTGAAGAATAAGAGGAAAGAGGATAAGGAGAGACTCTATATCATGGTAGAGGCTTGAAGTTGTAGGATTAGTTCAGATAAAAATTTGGGTGGTGGGGTGCAAGATGTGTTTGGATGGACTTAAGTTCAATTCTTACCAATTAAAAGACAATTAAAAATGCTTCTGATTTTGTGGAACAAAATTGTTTCTGACAGACTATACTACTAGTTAAAGGTGTCTTGTCATGATGCTTAAAGCATCTTGAGATTGGTGACACTGAGGTATATTCTTTTGGAACATCAACCCCTCCTTTGACATAGAATAAGTTACACTTACTGGTGGAGTATCATATTATATGATGTGCTAAAACCTCCTAGTAAAATCATTGTTGCTATTTATAAAAATGAAAATGACTGTTGCTACAGGAAACTACGCTATCAATGTCAGTTAACCTGTACTTATGTGCAAATGGGCATTTGTTTGCTAGGAACAAGTCACAAAGTTTATTATATTCCTACTGGCTTGGCTGAATCTTTGCTGCAATATCTGCATGTTAACTAATATTTTTATACCTGATAAAATAAGAGAATTACATTAACTGTGCATCAACTGCTTGGTTTTCAGTCTCTCTCTTTCTCTCTGTCTCTTTCGTCCTCTTATATTACGATAAAGCTACCTCATTATTTAGTTACAATTCATTTTTGTGGATGTTTGTAGTGTGACTGTGCTTCAGAAAATTGCTGAAACTAACATGGTCCGTTCTGGATGCAGGAAGGATTGCGAAGCACATTAAGCAAATTAGATATTGGAGCTGTGGTAAATAACTTGATTTCTCTCTTCCCACTATTGTTTGAATATTGTTACATCATCATTAGCTCCAAGAATCTAATTTCTTTTAGTGTGTTCATTTTTTTTCCTTTTTTTTAAATTTTTTTTTTTATTTTTATCCTGTGCTGGCAGGTCTTCTAATATTCCCCTTATTTGTTTTCTATCCTCCAGTTGTCTGTTGAAGTTGATTGACATTTTCGAATTTCACTAGATAAATTGATCATGTGTTTAGGTTCATTATTTTTATGAATCTTGACACTGTAAAATCCATCAAAATATGACCACCATGAAGGGAAATTTTGTTCTCTTCTTTGCTTACTGTATAGTTTTGTCTTTTATTCCCTTTTAGGTAATTTTTTTTTCTTCTAATTTGTTGATACCAGATTCATTTTCGATGAAGAAAAGATGGCAGCAATTGCTGTTACCTTGATTTTCTTCACCCTAATACGATGACTTTCTGTTACATTATCGTGTTTGTTTTATATGTACAAAATTTGAGTATATGACCACTAATTGCCTTTAATATAATAGGAAGGCCCACAATTGTTGATTGACAATTGTTTTTTCAGTCAAGTTAGTTGCACTGTTTAATATTTGCCCCTCTTTCCCTCAGTGATTGGGCAAACTGCAAAGTAGTGTTAGTAGTAGATACTTCTCTTTATTGTTCACCCATGAATCTTGATTGACGGTACAGAACTCAATAACTGCTCACAGTAATCAATGGATTTATTCTGGATATATCAATTATAGTTGTTCGTAATGACTACTTCAATTCTTATGTTTTGTTTGGTGCACATTCTTTTCTTCTCTTTTCCTGCAATTAGATAATGTTTGGTAGTTTTACCACTTCATCCCTGCCATTATGAACTTATTACTGTTACCTTTTGCATTCGCTTGCTTAATTTGCTGTCTATAAATTAATTGCTCTTTTGTCTTATTCTGCAGCCAACATTGCAGTTCTTTCAAAATGGGAAAAAAGCAATTGAAATGGTTGGTGCTGATATTGAAAAATTGAAGAATGCTGTGGCAAAACTTTACAAGTAATTCTTCATTTGTCAACTTTACACTAAATGAATGCATTTGAGTAAATGCACGTGTAATATATTAGTTAATGGATGTAGTAGATGCATGAAGATAACCAGAATGGTTGACATTAAGGATTTGATATGTATAATTTGAGAGTCCTGTTAAAATATGACTGATTATGTTTCAAATTGTATTAACTCTAGATATGTTTTCAATAGAATATAATTAATACAATATAGCATGTTACAAACATTTGGATCATATTTTTCATTTTAGATGTGATGTATATAAAAGTTTTTTCATCTTGCACAATTGAGGGATACAATTATACGTATATTTTATGTATTTGTACGCATTCATTAGTGCATTTTTTAGCTACAACACTTGTAATGGTATTAGAACTATGAATGAGACAATCTCCAAATCAATGTTAAGTTGACTAATTGTTTATTTGTTTGATTCACTGTTGGCTTTTTTATTGTAGTTAAAATGACAGGATTCAAATACGACCAACGTAATTTGGCAAAACTTTTGAGTTATTACAAATTTATCATTTATTTTTAAATATGAATGTTTATGCTTGCCTGATTTTTAGAACTTAATATATTTTTTGTTCAGGTTGATGCACATGCCAAAATTAAGTAACTTTCATTTAAAAATTTTCCTTTTGTTGTATAACATTGTTCCTCTTTAGTTTCAAATAATTTGCCTTCGCATTTATAATGTATTGATGTATCTGAAATTGGTCAGTATGCACTAATTCAATCTGAATGATAAAGCCTCTCTATGCTGGTCTGCACATTGGATCTCTAGACTTAAGTGGCACTTGTGCATAAATTGGTTCTTGTGGATGTGTCTTTGGTTCTTTGCTATCTTAGCCTGTAATTTCCACATTTGTTAAAGTAATTTTCTACTGTTTGCATTTGCAGGAAGGATGATTGAAGATAGTGCTAAAGTGATTAATGGCCCAGTTCGATCATTCAGTAACTACAACTGAGAATTTAGAAAGCTTTTGTTCAGGTTGGCTTTGTTTCCTGGCCTAGTAAGGATACAATGATACTTATATATAAGTTTTGTGCTGTTTAAGAATATTTGAGATGAAATAAGTACGAAAATTATTATCAACATCTTTTGATTGTGCATAAGTGGTGAATTCTTAGGTCTACAGCAAGAGCAAGGATTTAAGTGGTGCATGAGAAAGAAAAACTTTACTGTAACAATTTTCCGTTATATTTTTGTTTGTTGATATGTTATAAGATTATAAAAAATCTAAGGCAAAAAAAATGCTATGAGTGGATCCTATCTCCTACAGCAAACATTAGTGGCATAGTTGCATGGAATATGACAAATGCATCTGAGAAATATGAGGCAGAGTTGCATTTTGTGTGGCAGAATGAAACATATATGGTCATGTTACAAGAGTGAATGATAGTTTTTGTGATTGTATATAGCTTTTCTCATGGAGAAAAGAAGGAATCCTAGGGGATAGGGAAGGTACTGACTAACTGAGCGTGATGAGAGGGGGGGCGGGGTCTGCTTTGCGCTGTCTGCATTGAATTGGGCTGTTACTGGTCATGGTTTGGGAATGGGAGCAACTGTTCATGCCAGTGAAAATGGCTTCAACTTTTTTCCCTTTAGCTGATTGGGTTCATGAAGTCAATGCTCAATAGCAGTCACATATCACATCATCACATGCAATTTTCAGTGAGAAACAATATACCTGAGAAGGATTATTCTGCTTCTCCTCCTCTTGTTAAAAGTTGTTACAAAATCTCCTGCCAAAACTGATTTTTCCTTTGACTCTTTTTTTCATGGCAAGAAATGTTTATATATATATATATATATATATTTAAAGGAGAATTGCAATAAATTCCCTTTGAGGTTGATTTTTTCAAAGTAATTCCGTAGTTTTGAATTAAAAATATAGAAAAAGGATGCAATCTCTCATTGTATATTGAAAATGCCTTATAGCTTCAAAAGTTCAGTTAAACCTTTAATTGTGTACGCAAAATGCTATTTGTAGGGGATACCGTTTTAATTTGATATTAAAGAATTATCCCAAAGAAGATCTGTATACAAAAGATCTTTTTTTTTCGAATATGTATATCTATAGACACACACACACTACACACACAAAAGTTCTTCTAGATGCACGAAGTCCCTCTAATTTCTCCAACCAAATAATTGAGAATAATTGGTAAAAGTAAAAATAGACATTTCAAGTATGAAATTAAATAAATTAAAGAAAACTAACCGTGGGGGAACTATAGTCAATTATATCACTCTTTGGCTTAAAATTAATTTAAATTTAAAGCTACATTAATTAAAAACTCATAAAAAATAAAAAGATGCGGGCAGTGGGGGAAGAGATTTAGTCAAACTAGACCTCTTCCCTTTAAAGATCGATCTGATTGGAGGAAATTACATTGATCTCCTTACCTAGAGTTAGGTGTGATCTCCATGGTGGAGATTGCACCTACTCCTTCAACGGTAAAAGGATTTATGTAAGAGAGAATGGATCATTTTATTTTGAAAATCCATTTTGATTAGAGGAGATCAAACCTGAAGATCAAGTGTGATCTCTAAGGTGGAGATTGCGCTTACTCCATCACTCGATAGAGGGATTGGTGTTAGCGAGGAGTGAAAAGGGTGATTTTTTTTTTTTTTGTCTGTATTTTAACTAATACTTCCCATTTTATTATTTATATTTTATAAATTATTACAAATATTTTATTAATTTATTAGATAATAGGGTAAATATGACTATCTAGATTAAAACCAGGGGTAAAACTGACTTTTTATAAGTCAAACCGGTTGACAATTAAAATTAAATGTGGTCAATGTTTGGTCGACCAATTTTAAAGTTAGATTCGTGTAATTAAAAAAAAAAAAAAAAAAAAATGTCTATATAAATCTTATTTCACTGGAAGTGAGGGAGCCATTAGTGCAATTTTCCCTTTAACAAAAGGTTAAGACTTTGAGGGTTTTTTCTAGGCTAATCCACCCTTTTTAATTCTATATGGCAGTGTTGATATGAAAATATAGTCCTATTGATATTTTCTTAATTATTCTTGTTGAAGAAGAAACTTAGCAAATTTTTATTGAGTGTGTAATTGAGACTATTTCCACTCATAAAATAATCATTTATTTCATTATAAAAAATCAATAATACCTTAACTTTAATAATAATTTTACGAACTAATAAAGTAAAAGTATTATTGACTTTTCATTATAAAATAAGTGATTATTTCATAAATAGAAGTCATCCCAAATAAAACCAGCGTTATCTCCTAGTTGTATGAAAGTTATTTGATGCATTTGTTTGAGGCAGTTTAAAGCCTAATTTCAATTTTTCTCCTTAAAGAGGAAAAGACTTCACTGAAAATTTTGTCAGAAATCCTAAAATATGATATGGGCTCTTCTTGGGCCTGGTTACAGAGATGAAGCCTTTATTTTATGGGGGAGGTGAAGCCTAAAGTTTGGTTATATCTACTATTCTGGGACATCTTTTAAGAGTATCCATCCCATTTCAATAAAATTTTCAGTTAAATTTATAAATCTAACTTATTACAAGAACGTAATGTTAATTGCATAGATTAAAATATGTTCTTTACAAAGTTTTTTTGTTTACCTGTACAAACCTAATGCAAGATCCACTTTAATTTTCATAAATTTAATATTAATTTGACAGTATGAATTTTGATTATCATTTATAGCTCTATAGATCTTAGGGTAGAATCTGTAAACTTATGTTAGTTTTTTAATAAGGGCATGAAATTTAACAAACAGTTTTAATAACTCGTGCTTATTTGGTTGAACTTTCTGCTAGCTTAAAAGCTTTACGGACCTCTATTTATTATTATTTTTTTTAATAGAGACGATTTGGTTGGGCTTTCAACATTGTCTATTTTAATTTTCATAGTCGTTAGTAGAGGTTAAACTTAACCTCTACTAGACAAAAGTTCATTGGAAGGGGCTATTCTAAATATATATTTTATAAAATATCCCTAAATTTTTAGGGTTGACATGGAAACGTCCTTAATAAAACAAAATCCTTGAATTAATAATATTTTTTTCGATAATTTAATATTTTAATAGATTTTTTGACATTATTCAACCAAATAACAACAAACGTTTTCTACAAGTAGATATTTTATAAATAAAGATTTTTCAAAAGCTCAAACTTCTGTTGTTAGTTGATAATAGTCAGATTTAACAATCCATTTTGTAAAGATAAAAGAAAAAATCCACCAGATGTCTTCTTCAATAGCAAGAGAAGATCGAAATGATATGAGATGCTAAGGTTAGTACAAGTTACCTTAGATTTTATTTAATTTTTTGAAACTCCTTTGATTTTATGTTAAACTACACAATCAATCATTGCAATACCCTTGTCACTTATTTTGCTGACAAAGTGTGCAGAGAAAAACAAAAATGATGAAAATTATTAAAGAAGGGGGACATGGCTACAAGAGCCGGTTGAATAGGGAAGAAGCCTGGAAAGGTGAAAGCAACAGCTTAGCAGTCCAAATGGTCAAAAGATGGGGACAGTCATGGCCTCTGTACTCTCTGATTTTTGGGTCCATTTCCATCTGTTTACCAGCACAGACCACTCACCAGGACATTCATCTCCATCTCTGCCATATTTCTTTTTTATTTTATTTTATTTTTTTGTTTTCCTTATAAATACCATAATTATTATTTTTTTTTATTAAATACAATGAAATTTCAGTTGATCTAAAATTCATTTGCATTCATAATTGTCTTGATTCTATTTGAAATTCATTAAGATCGATTAATATGTAAGTATGGATTTGACTTATACGATTTTAAAATACATTAATGTTCTATAGTCTTTGAAACTCTTTCGGAAGCCTTTAGAAACTATGTTTTTTTTTTTTTTTTTTTTTGAGAAGTTAGAAAAGATTAAATTTGTTGGTATAGTTTTTTTTTCATATACTTTTGTTGTTGAGAGTGTGAGAATTTTTTTTTTTTTTAATGAATTTTAAAAGCATAGCTGTGTTGCATATGTATTTATTCAAAAATTAAAAGAAGTAAGGGGTGTTTTTTTCCCTAATATAAAATACAAATGAAAAATTAAAAATAAGGGTAAATTTCATTTTTCCCCTATATTTTGAGAAATTATCAATTTTTAATTATATATTGTAAAACGATCCAGACATTTCTAAAGTTTCCAAATCTCATCTAAATAGTCTCTGTCATTAGTCCACTAGTTATCATATGTTAAGTTAACTTTCGTCAATAAGGGCAATTTTGACATTGCACTAATCAATAGGCTTCCACTTGTATAATCAGGATTAAAAGTAATTAATATAAAAAGAAAATAAATACAATTTTTTTTTAAAAAAAAAAGGACAAATCTCCATTGTCCGTAATTGAGATGGACAGTGGAGATAAAACATAAAAAAACTAAAATAGAAAATAGAAAAGATGGATCTTCACTATCCATATTTGAGATGGATGATAAAGATCAAATATAACTCAAATGAACTTAAAAAAATAAACATATAAATATAAAAAAAATGAAAAAAAAAAAAAAAAACCAAAATCAGTGACAATCTAGTTACTAAACTGTTGTCAGCTAGTTACTTGACCAAATTGTCAATATGGTCTCATATCAAATCATCACTGATCTAGTCTTCACTAGATTGTCAATCAGGTTTTCACCATATTGTGATCTAGTGACAAACCAGATTGATGATTTGGTTAAACTAAATTGTTGTTCATTTAGTTATTTAACCAAATCGTTGATTTGGTCTTCACCAAATCGTAATCTATTGATGACCCAGTTACTGAAGATCTATTTGTCAATCGTCGTAACCAGATCGATGACGATTTGGTAATGAATCATATTTCTACAATCTGATTCAATCAAATCGTCCCTTTAGTATCCAAGCAAATCGGCAACAATCTGGTTGAAGATGGAGTTTCCATAACCGTTGATGGTGATCTAATGGATCTCCACCATATTTGAATTTATTTAAAAAAAAAAATACACTTATTTTATTGTTGTACCCATTTTCTGGTTGGGCTCGACTGGGCCCAAGAAGTCTGCTTTATTTCAAACAGAAGCAAGGGCTCAGGAAGCCCAAAGACAAAACCAGCGACTGCAAGCCCAGCCCGTGAGGCCGCCAGGTCGCGAGCCAGCAACAGTTCTTCAACATGTTTCCTGCCAATGCTTCCAGCTCGAGGAGCTCGCGAGGTCGCACTGATTGCGAGCTCGCGAGCTCGCACTGACCGCCAGATCGCCTTATCTCTCTTCCAGGGTGCATACTCTGTTTGACCTGAAGGCTTCCTCAGAAGGTACCGTGTACAGAAAGTTGTCAGAACTACCAACTCTCATGATTTCCCGCCGGAAACTACCTACACAATTACCCAGAAACATTTAATGAAGTGAAGACCTCTTCAGGTATAATTAATGCAGACTTGTGCAAGGAGGAAACCATCATTACCTTTACAATTAATGCAGCATGGCAATGTCAGGATTAGTTGAAACTAGCCGTTGCCAGTGACTTGCACAGCTTTCTTTTGTATTTTTTATTGTGAGCTCCCTTCCTCTATAAAGAGGGGAGACATTTTTACTGTACAACAAGCTGAACATACAAAAGAACTGTCACTCTGCCGGAATTACTCCAGAGTGGCCGTGGATGTAGGTGCAGTCACCGAACCACGTAAAAATCCTGGTGTTTCTTCTTTCTTTCACTTGCTCTTTCTCTTATCTTCTCATTAAATCTGATCAACTACCAAAACCCGACGTTCCTTTATCCGAACTTATTACCACCAACCTAGAACTTCATTAATTAACCATTTACTACCCCTTTCGCATAGTACGGCCAACCATTAATTACCAAGTTCGCCGTCTGGGCCCCAGAATCTCTGGTTGACCGTTTCCGGACGTCAACATTTATTAAGTTTTATTCTCAACTATCCATCTTTTGAGATGGATAGTGATGATCTTCTTTTTTTCAATTTATTAAATATTATTTTATTTATTTTATTCTTCAATATCCATCTTTTAAGAAGGACAAAAGATGGAAATTTCCAGCAAGAGAGACTAGATATATTTATTTACAAAATTATAGAGATGTTTTGATCATTTTGTAATATATAGTTGAAAATTTAATAATTGTAGGGACGAAAATAAAATTTACCCTAAAATGGATAAAGCTGGCGGAACCGTGGAAGTGGTGGTGAAGCAAAATTGTAGAGATGTACCATTTTTCTTTTAGTGTCTGACTCTGAACAATCAATTCCTGTCACTACATTTTCATGACACAATCATGTCTTTGTTGATAAATGTAGTGTTGAAAGGAGGTAAAAACTGTATAGTAGAACTCTAGGCTTTAATAGTATATTGGTTACACAGCTAAATAGGATGATGGATGGACTTTTACTCCAAAAATACATTCATTTTCATAAGCTTCTAGTCTACAATATGAATTATTTATAAGTTCATATGGCAATTAATTTAATTCTTCATGGGGGTATAATACGCATTACTTTATGGGAAAATAATACTGATAACTTTGAATTTTGGATTTATTTAGGGATAAATTTGAATAATTTATAAGCTCATAAGCAAGCTCAACTTTAAAAAGATATTTTAGTAAAATTTTACAGTTGAAGATTAGGTTTTTCTATGGTGGCACTAACTAGTTTTGTTAGTATCATTAAGTCACTACCTTTTAACTTAAGATTTTGAATTTAGCTGTATAACTAATATACTAATTAAAGTGTCGTTGACCTATTGGTCTTAAGTTAATCTTGAGAACCTCTAATTTTATTAATTAAACATATAATTGCCACATTAATAATGTGCTTATCTCTTAGTCCACATGATAAGTTCAAAATACAACCTTACATGTAAGGACTACTGTTACAATTTAAATACTGTTGTTAGGTATTTAATTACCTATCAACTAAAGCTTCAAGGTCTAGGACAACAGATAAATATGAGAGATCGTGTACTCTTAAATTTTGATTTAAATGGTTTAGTTTATATTTATTATCATACTAAAAATAATAATATAATATAAAAGATAAATTTTAGGAAAGTCATTGAGACAGGGCCAGGGTTGTGGTGTGCCATGGGGCCACGGCACCCCCAAATTTTAATTTTTACAAAATATATCTATATGATTATCTATGTAACCCTTAATTTTATATAATATATATTTTATCCTCTCTTAATTATTATATAATTATTTATTGACCCTATAAATATTTCTAATTAAGTTTTCCTGGCTCACCCTTGCTTCAAAACTTCATAAATATGAACAAACAATTCTAATAAATTTTGAAACTCTTAAAGAAGTTATAATAACCCATACCATAAAGAAAAAATGAACAGAAATGTAGTATATATAATATGCAACTAGGTTTTGGTGTGAGACATTGGACAAAATAATTGAAGCAAAAATTGTAGGGACTAGCGTCATCTTTCTTGGAAAGAATTTAGAGCCCTTCGATTAGAGTACAAGCCTAGATTCCTAGAAAAGAAAATTATATAACTGTAGAGACTAGAGAGCAGCTAAGAAGTTATATGTCAGCCATTATCATTTTCTCTCTTTCCAATGTATCAAAAGGATATCTCCAACCCATCATCCCATGATAGAAATGATCTTGGAGCTAATAAATTTAAAATTCATCCTTATTTTTTAAAATACGATACGTGAATTATAAATTTCTGAGTTTCTCTATTTTTAGGAGTTATTCTCTTTTTAATTATGATAGTAGTTATTCGAATTATATTATTAATTATTTATCTAATAAATTTTAATAATTATTGAATCATAAGCTGTGGACGGTATTAAAAAATATAATTTTTTTTTCATATTCACACATTATTGTCAGCATACATTTGACCATCAAGAATTTTGATTATAGTACAAGCCTGGATTCGTAGAAAAGAAAATTATACAACTCTAGAGACTAGAGAGCAGCTAAGCAGTTATATGCCAGCCATTATCATTTCTCTCTTTCCAATCAATGTATCAAAAGGATATTTCCATATTCACACATCATTGTCACCATACTTTCAACCTTCAAGAAACTTGAGTAATTTTAAGGTTAACTAATAGACTAATCAGGGTGAATTACAATACAATATCTTTAGATTTACATGAATACACAAATAATGGTAGGTTTATTATAATTACACAAATAAACATTTTATTGTTTTGACTTCATTAAACATACTATTGATCAAGATGACTTCTTAAAATAATTATATTACTCTCATTTAATTTTCTTGTAAATTATTATAATATAATTTATTTTTAATAGTAAAAAATTAAAAATTATAATTTTTTAAATATGTTTTTAAAAAAATAAAATAAAATTCTTCACGCCTTCTAAAATGGATGAGACACTAGAGATCTACCTAACCTTCTCTAATATTGAAGGACTCTCCTTCAGTTTGGGGGATGATTCTATCAATGTCCTTCGTTTTCAAGATTAGGAGATCTTTAATCGATGGAGGACATTGACACTTTTATTTTTCTAGATTATTTCACTTGGTTTTTATAAAACCATTTTTTTCAATTAATTATTTTTTTACAATTTTAAATTCTTAAATGGTGTGTCAAGTTTTGATTTATTTTTTATGAACAATGTATAATTTTCTATTTATTTCTTTTTAAACCACATATAAAAAAGCTACTTTACCCCTAAACCATTAAATTCACGAGGGTTAATGCAGTCAAGCATACCGTGTAATTATAGCAAAACCGACAGTATTTGCATTTTTATATGTGTCAAATGTTAGGGTCCTTATTGTCAAAAAAAATGTTAGGGTACTTAAATGTAATTTATCATAAATTTATAAAAATTAGTACATTTGATACATAGAAGGAGATTTATGATATTTCAAAACTCTTAAGAGAGGTTTTTATCAAATTTTAAAATCAATCGAATGGATATAACAATAAAAATTGAGAAATTCATATCAATTTTGAGGATGGGAGCTTGGATGGGGTGAATTGCAAACTCCCAATGTAAACAGGGCAGGGAACCTTTGCAATTACTTAATTAATTTATTTTAATCAATTTAATGGGATTATTTTATGAATAATGAGATCATTGAGTTTGAAGAGAAAATTTCATTAATGATATTATTATAAAATTATTCTTAAATTTCAAGTTAAATAACGAGGAAAATAATGTAAATGAGTAATGAGATAGGTGCCCTTATCCTTGTTTTACCTTATACGGAGATGAAGCAACAGACAGGATATAGAAATGAAATGAGCGTGGAAGAATTATCTACTCTCTTGCAGAAATGATCAACTGATATTCCTAATCGTGTAATTTAAACCGGTAATTCATAATATTAATTCAAAAGTTCTAAAATTGGTGTGTTCACAAATATCAAGGTAAGTTATATACATATACATAATTAAGTGTATATTATGTGTTTTATGATAAAGTCGAGATATGAACCATTAATCTCTTAGGATCAAATAAGTATTGCATCACTCTTATAAGCGGTGGTGTATAATAGTTTCAGTATATAAAGTAAGGGTAGGTTAAAACAACACAAAATCTGCGGAGCATATTACAATTAGTGAAAATTATGTCGATTTTATAGATTATCATAGTAAGACCTCCATAAGATTTTTTTTATTTTTTATTTTTTTTCTGAAATTGACTCCATAAATATTATGTTAATGTGTGTATGTATATATATGTATGTATGTATATGTATGGAAAAGGAAAATTTGATGAATCATAGAATTGGAATCTAGAAATCGAGATGCTCCTTAGATCCCAACAAATGAATAGCAATATAGCATCAGTAGAAGCACCTTGGGAGAAGGGAAGTCAACACAAAGTTGCTGGAAGAAGAAAAGAAATTGAAGGGAACATATAAAAATCCAACGGTCACAGCCATGTAACATCCACTAAAATTAATAAGCCGCCAAGAGATAGAGATAGATGGAGAGGGAGCTGATGACAGCCAACCAGCTTCTGCTTTTCCTTCTGGCTTTCTGATTCTGCTTCTTCTGATGCTGGTGCTAGCTAAAGGGCTAGTTAGCTAGCAAGTAGCTGTTGCTACTAACAAGTTGAAATAAAAAAGGCTGACACAAAATATGTACTGAGTATGATAAGGATGGGTGATGTGCCGTTAAGATGCTGATGAGATAGAGATGAGATGAGACACCACTCTTCTCTCTCTCTATCTCTCTCTCTCTCCACTTCATGTCACCTAAAGTCCTATCTGAATTCTAATATCTACCGCAAGTATTACTACTAAGATTCTGCGGGGATAAATGGGGCTGTCACACTTTTTTTTTGGGTGCTTAATACTATTATTGTAGCTTGCTTTACAAACACATCAATCATTGGCAACTTCAACCCCTCTCTCTAACCATCCCTTAGCCTGTTGTTCAATTGATATTTCGATCTACTTTCCTTTAGTTTCTGTGCAATATGTAATTTGGTTGTTCTTTTTTTTAAAGCAATAATTTGATTGTTGAGATGTGTTTTAGATTATTATTTTATTTTTCAAAACATATCATTTTATTCAATTTAAAAAAAAAAATAGAGGAAGATATAAATAACGGTAACATTATGTTAACTGAGGTCATTCTTTGAGAAAGATATAAATAATAATGACGTTATGCTAACTGAGGTCCTTCTTTGAAGATAAGATTAAAGATGTCAAATTATGAGTTAGACAATTTGCCAATCTTGAAATAACCTAACACTTACTAGAATTTGGATATGTACAAAGGACCCTAATATCCTATCACAAGTGTTTTAGATTGTTATGTGAGAGATTTTAGAATGATTTTAGTATTGAATTATCCTATATAATAATATAAGGGTTGAAAGAGTTTGATATATATTTTAGCCGTATGGTCATAAGGGTTTCATTCTATTCTTAATCTAATAATTATTGACATTTCATAGGTTTTGATATTGTTGTGAGGAAGCCTAATTTAGTTCTTAAGATGTGTTATGGATATTAGGTTATGTAAGGATTTTTAGAATTGAAACTATCCATGTTGGAAGAATTTGATATACATTTAACTCATACAATTGCATGCAAACTCATTTGACCAAATAAAAGTTGAGTTAACTTAATGATAAATTTTCGTACCCACATTAATGTGATTGCGGGTTCAGATTGTATCACCATCACCAAACTTCTAAATTTCTAGTAAAAAAAAACTCTCTTAAACCAATATTCAAAACCTAGCTTTGAGAAATATATGTCAATGTGAACTTCCTTCATATGGTGTTTACCTAGTGACTGTGAAAATTTAGTAACAATTTCTTGTTGAAACTTTGTATCAACTTTTTCGTAGTATTTCATACCAAAACAGCTCTTTAGACTTTAAAATGATGTTTATTAAATTTTGAAACCATGTAACTTGTACATTTATTTGATTATGAATCAAAGTGAATCAATTAATAGAAACATGAAAAATTATAATTTTACTAAATGACTAAAAAGAGATTCGAAGAAAACTTAAGAAAACATGAATCTCAAAATTGTAAAATAAATTCTCTTAACACCTACCAATTCAAAATTCTATTCTTGGAAGACGTGAGAGGCTATATAAATTTATTATTATTTCATTTTCTTAAGGAAAACAAATCATTTCAAACTATAATATATGCTCAAATTAGAAAGGGCCCATAATAAATTCCAAGATTGATAATTGAAGTCACAAGGTGATCAATGATACTCCTGCATGCACTTTTGAATAATAGGGAGTGGCAGTCAGTATGACTAAATTGGTCATATCAAGTGGGTTCCATTTTTATGTGCATCATTTATTAGTTGGTCAAAAATGCATCAACACTCATACATAACATGCATTCATTTCACGTTCGTTGAAAAAAAAAAAAAAAATCTGAAATGTTACTTAACTGGACCAAAAAAATACACTTGTAAGTGAATTATTGTATATGTTATTGTAACATATGATTTCTTATTTGTGAATTAATTAACAATAATATAAAAAACAAAGACTTTCTGCTTTTGTTTTATAGTAATTATCCGTTTTAAAAACAATGCAAAGACTGCTTTCTTTTATGAAGAAATTAGCAAACATACTTCTAAGAAAATAACAACTTGATGAAATATGCATAGAAGTTTGGGGTTCATATTATCATATAGGGTTTATAACATCTTTGCATGTATAATATTCATTGGACATATATGTGTTTTCTTTTCAGTTAAAAATTCATTATTGGATTGAATCCATCATACTAAAAGGACAAAATTCAAAGCAAAAACTAAAGAAGTTTAAAATATTTGGAGAACTCATGTAATTCTATATGTTCTATATATAATATCGTAATCTTAATACATCGATGTACACATCCCATGATTGAATTTTGATATTTTGAACGGAAAAAAAAAGTGTATGCATATTGGTATAAAAAAGAGAGATGGAGAGGGAGATAGAGAGAGCTCCAATAACAATTATTTTTGAACAAGGATAATCCTTAAAGTACTTGTTTTGGTCCCATCTAAGCATCGATTATATATTTTTTTGTCCCCTTTCTGCAAAAATTGAAAAAAAATGTAATGTGAAAGATAGACAACATATCCATTTAATATTTTAATGTCTACAGATGGATATACTCATAGTTCAAATAATTAGTATACTTCTTTTACATCTATGATTAGAATTCGAATTTCATCATACATATTTATTAATATGTGTAGAGAGTTTTATGCTCTTATTATGTAAGTAGATTTTCATATTAAACATAGTGTTTAATTTTTTATCTTTATCAACATCCATAGAAGTGAATTTTCAGGTTACACATAGTGTTTAACCATAGCAAGATTCAATAAATTTCTTGGGAGTAGATTTTTGGGAGACACATAATTTTAATTGCTTACCTTTACCAATATGAGTGAGTAAATTTGAGACCAGACATATTGTCTAATCACAATAATTCCTAATAGATTTTTTAGAATAGATTTTCGAATCATACATAAATTTTAATTTCTCACCTTTACCAACATGCATACTAGTGAATTTTTAGCCCACATGTATGTTTAATCTCACGAGGTCCTAAGATATTTTTGGGAGTAGATTTTCAAGTCATACAATGTTTAATTTATTACCTTTATGCACCACATGTGTGGCAACAAATTTTGAGGCCATATATAATGTTTAAGTTTGATAACTCCCAATAGATTTTTGAGGAGTAGATTTTTAAGCTACACATAATACTTAATTTCTAACATTTACTAAGATGCATGAGAGTGAATTTTTAGGTCACATAGTGTCTAATATTGATAGGTTTTATTATGTTTTAATTTTTTAGTGTTAGTAGGTCTCTAATTACATTACAGTAGTAGTAGTAGTAGTAGTAATAATAATAATAATAATAATAATAATAATAATGATGATGATGATAATAATAATAATAATAATAATAATAATATTATTATTATTATTATGTTGTCTATCTTTTTATTTGTATATTCATTATCTTTTTTAGGTCCCATCTTATTCTAAACATTATATTGTTTATGGTAGAAAAACAAAAAATTGACTTAAGCTTACTAATAACTCTACAATTTCTTGTATTTACATGGAATTTGATATAAGTTAATATTAGTAAATTTAACTGTTGTATTTGTTTGACAAAATGAAATTTACAAAATTGTAATGATATGATATTTGGATTCCAATCTTATTAAATATGCTATATACACTAAAAACATTTTTCTTTTGTTTAAGGTTGACGTTATTTTTATTTTGAATAGTCAGTTAAAGTCATTTCTCAATTGATAGTATGAAAAAAATTTAGCTAATACTTATATATATATATAAAATTTTTGGATGCGTACAATATTATAGAGCAATTTTTATAAATTTAAAATTTTAAAACATATTTGACAAATTTTAGAATAGCCTAGAGTTGATGATATTCAACCCAAATAGTAAGAGTGATTTTTTTTTTTTCCTTAAAATTATTGATTATTAAATCAAACTTATTAAACAGGGTGTTTATTTTTTCTACTTAACTCTCAAATAATTTAAATTACATTTATTAAGTTATTTCCTTTTATAGTTGTCAAACAACTTAAAAATGCTAAAAAGCAATTGAAAAAAATAATAATAAAAATTGTTAACTTTTCAGTTAATTTCAAATTAATTACTAAATTACATTTATATACTTTCTTCCAAATCTATCTTGCCAAAGATAATGTATTTATGTAAACATTGCATTTAATTATTAACATTTCAACATTATTGAACCTATCATTATTTAGTATATCTTAATTATGAATACAATTATATTGAAATTTACATAAAATTGGTTTAATATTTGTTAAATTATTTATTTTTAGTTGTTTGTATCATTTTAAATAAAAATATAGAATAACTAAAAACAAAAAATGGTATAAATGTCAAATTAATTATTTTCAAACAATTTTGTTTGTGAAAAGCAAAAAAGTTGATAGTAGTGCTAAAAAATTAAATACTGATTTCGATAAAATTAATAGAGTTCTAAGTTTATAGAAATATAGGTGAAAATATCAGGAATATTATCAAAATATCGAGAATATTCGATTATAGTTTTAATATCAATTCTCTCATACTAAGGAAATATCGGGGGATATATAGGGCATGGTTTGATATTTAGTTCCTTAGTTGACACTACATTCAATGGTAGGAAAAAAAA
The DNA here is from genome assembly GCA_019925255.1 of Litchi chinensis. Lineage (NCBI taxonomy): Eukaryota > Viridiplantae > Streptophyta > Magnoliopsida > Sapindales > Sapindaceae > Litchi > Litchi chinensis. Next base: position 11,331,578 of record CM034469.1, on the reverse strand, counting down.
TCATTCAAGTTTAAGTTTAAGGGGTTGTTTGCTTTTGGCACTTATCATTTAAAGAGTCTTAGATTTATACACTTATTTTTGTTTATTTTTTAAGTTGTTAAACTATTTAAAACTACCCAAAAATAACTGAAAAATAAAAAACAAAAAAAAAATAGAAATCTTGACTTTTCATTTAATAGTAAATCACTTAACATATTTAAAAGATTTTATTTCAAGTCTGTCCTCCCTAAAATAATATATTTTTAAATTTATTCTATTTTTATACTATTCAAATTTTCCTTTTCTTTTTTTCATTTGATACTTGCAAGATATATATTTGAAAAAAAAAACCCTAAATATATTTCATCCCAAATTTTCTTGGAATTAAACTATTGTATTTTAATTTACAATTTAAACATTCATTTTTCTAGTTGATTTCTTACATATATTAATATATTTCAATATATAAATATGATTAATGCTACTAGATTTTTAAGCATATTTTATTATAAATAAAATATTATTAATATGTACATAAAATGTTTTAAAATTTATTAAATTATTTATTTTCAGTTGTTTGTATTAAATTAATTAAAATTATATAACAACAAATAGTAAAAATGGTATAAATTTCAAAATACTAGTTTTCAGATAATTTTAATTTTTAAAAATAAATAAGTTTATGATATATTCAAAGATAAAGAAAAAAAACAAATATATTGTTTAGATTTTAAATTTCAATAATTATTCAGTTTTTAGTAAATTTTAACACTGTTTTAATCTTTAGATAAAAAAACAAATGATCCTTAAATCACTATTTAGGGTTTAATAAAATTCACGATTATTCAGTTTTCAAAAAAAAAAAAAAAAGAAACAAACAGCTTAACCTTCTAAAAAGAAGGTACTTGGTAATAAGTAAAGAATGAATTTGTATATAAACTCTTAATTTATTGTAGACACCAACTATTTCAATCAATAAGTTATTTTTCTGAAAAAGAACTTCAAATGGTAAAAGGGTATCATCACTTTAATTTTTCACGCAAATTGTCACACATGGATGATATGTGATTAAATTATATATCAAACACTAATATTATTCAGAATTTGCTTTGGTACCAATATAAATTCACAATTTTACCTATTTAAGAATTAATTCACCTTTTTTTTTTTTAATAAAATATCAAATGAGATTTACGATTTGAACATAGAATATTATTAAGTTGAAAAAACACTTTCTACCGTCAAGTCATGTAGAATTATGTTATTAATTTAAAATATTAAACTTCATAATTTTAACAAAGTTTACAAGTCAATAATAGTAACATGACATATAATCTCCACTTAGGTCCTATTTGGTGCACGAGATTGGGTAGGATATGGGATCAGATTGAATTTAATAGGATTGGATTGGATGTGATTTAATAATTACCATAATGTGTTTAGTACAGTTAAGATTAGATTAGATTTGACTAAATTAATTTAATATTAAATTAAATTCATTTTTAATTATAAATTCATTTTTAAATACATTTAATATAAAGAACAATTAGAATAAATAAACATGGAAAATTTTAATTAAATTAAAAATAAAATTTACATTCAATTTATTATAATGAATAATTTATAGATTATTTAGTAAGTAAATTTTTTTGAAAGGTTGAAATCCTGGTTGGGCAGGATTTCAAAACCCAGCAAATCCATGTACAAAAAAATCCCACCCGACCAGGATTTGAAGTAGGCCAGAGAAGAAGTTTTTGCTTAGTGTCAATATTTACACCCATCTAAACTTGTTTATGTACCCTTTTAATAAATTCACCCCATATCATTAAATGAATTATAATTGTAAAGGCAGATAGTACAAACACTCTTGAGTTTAGGTGTACTTATAGCTAGATGAGAGTTTTGATTATAACTGCACAATCATCTCCTACTGTCGAATGTCAATTGATTTTTGTAAACTTAAAAACTTTAACCACCATTTCAATATTCTTATTAGGGGTAAAAATATCTTTTAGAGTAATTAATCAATTAACAATAAATTTTTTTAATAAATTAATTTTTTTTTTTAAATTTGAAAAGGAAGAAGAAAAAGAAAAATAACATTGGAAGAGATTGAGGATGGATCAAATTTGCTCATCTGATAGAGCAAATTTGAGCTCATCATTATTCATCATTAATGTAAAATTCGTTTTTTTTTTCAAATAATAGATAGAATAATATATTAGGATATTATAATCATTTTATATTGAAATGATAGTTAACAATTTTGAGTTTACGAAAGTTAATTGATAATAGGAGATGTTTGTGTAATTATAATCAAAATTCTTATCTAGTTATAATTACACCTAAACTCAAGGGTGTTTGTGCGATTTATCTTTATAATAATTATTTATTTAATAAAATGAGGTGATGTTACTAAAGGGTGTATAAAGTTTTATAAAGAAATTTTATATAGGACGTTTAGTTAACATATCATACTGATTTTGATATAACTTTTAAATAATAATACGATATGTGATATAATTTTTTAAATGAAAGTTTTTTTATAAATAAAAAAAATTAATATTAATTTTTTATAAATTTTTTTTATATTATATTATTATTAAAAAATCATATCAATTTCAATACGGTATGTCAATTAAGTTCTGAAAAAGGATTATCTCCTGTTTTAGATGTGGGTAAATACCGATACTCTTTAATGTTATCCCCTCCCTTTGCATTGCCAAACATCGCATTAGTGGGGCCACGATTTTCAGTCCTTTTCCAATCCACCAAAACTCGTCAAACCAACACTGCCTAGATTCCATTGGGCAAGTTGCTGTGACCAATTGAAAAAGGTTCCTTTAATTGAACCAGGGACCTATCAGCCAAAACCTAATTATATTGGTAGAGTTTCAATTTTCAAAGTGAATTTTGTTGATTGCAATTTGATTCGATTTGGTTTGGGCGCTCCAATTGAGAGAAAAAATATATATATAAATATTATTAAAGAGTCGACATTTCTCGATTGGGTACCGTGACCTGCATCACGACTCACGAGCCTCAACTCTAATTGTTTGATTTGTATCAGATGATGACATAATCATCATAAACTCTAATCAAATCAATCACAATTATGACCAACCTTTTTAGATTTTCTCGTAATTATTCCACCTTGAAAGACACACACTCTCTCTCTCTAAAACCATTTTTTTTTTGTTTTTTATTTTTAATATTTTTTTGTGAATAATTTCAATTCCTCGGAATGCTCATTTGAAGTCAAGCCCATAATATGCCCCTACAAAATGCTGCATGGAAGTCCATATTTGAGGCCCATGGCCTTTTGCTTCTTTTTGTGCTTTTTGTTTTACAAGGTTGATTCATCCCCTCCTTGGTTGAAAAGACATTTACACCCCTCATGGAACAAAATATATGCTTTGTGTCAGACCTTGTCAGGAGTTTGTCTTCCACCTTCTACACCAAGGCCAGATCGTCTTTCTTACATTGGATGTATGCAAATTTGTTCCACAGAATTGTATCGTGGTGTTTGTATTTTCAGATAAAAAATAAGATCATATTAATATTGTTAATATATTATAAGTTCAAATCTTAAATATGATAATTAAATTATTTTTTATTAATTTAAATTTTTAAATTTGATAATAACTAATATAGTATCAAAGCTTAAAAATCTCTTATTTAACTCTCCCTCCTTTATTTGTCATCTTATTATATATGTTATATGATAAATAGTATTATCTGTCATTTCATTGCACATGTTATATGATAAAGAATGTTAAACTATTTTTTATTAACTTAAATTTTTAGATCTGATAATAACTAATATAAATAAGTATAAATATCATTATTATAAACTTGGAGTGCTAATTGATGTGGCATTCTAAAGTTCCACCTCATCCATTCTCGTGATAGCTTTGTTATATCCAATCTGTAGCTAACTCGGGAAGAATGTACTCTTGACCTGCTTAACAAACACATCTTTGGTCTATCCCTAGCTCGATTCCTTCTCCCTTAGCATAGATGTGACGAGGACTCATAAAGAACATACAAATTTGACATGTATTTCAATAAATTTATCGAATTGTTTTGGTTTAGCTATATTGTATCATGCATGTCATATCAGGTTGAACCATAACCACTAAAATCGAATTGAATACAGATTAAGGATAAACAAACCTCAGCAATTCGAACCGACTCCTTTCACACCTCCATAAAATATTTATCTTTTTAAGAGATGTAGTACCTCACACCATAAATAAGATTATGAAGGCATCCCATGTGATAGTGTCCAAATCAAAGGGTGTGTATATATATATATATATATAATACTTCTATGATAATCATATTCTAATTTTTAAATTATTAGAATTCCTAATTAAATTCATCTATTATATTTTTTCTTCTAAAAAAATTTCTCTCTTAATCAATTTAAATGTAATAAATAAATTTAATTGATAATTTTAATAATTTAAAAATTAGGATATCCTAACTATAAAAGTTATACATAATATATTTATATAATATATATATATATATATTTCGGGACTGCCCTGCCCATGTTTTGCCTTGCCTTCCCTTTGCAGAGGATATTGTATATAAAATACATATGTAAGTATTAAAAAAAAAAAAAAAAAAACAGAATAGAATGTGACAACCCATGTGATTAATCTGACTCCACCTATCTCATCATCACATGTTACAAATTACAATACGCTTGACCCAATTAGCATGTGGCATCAAAACAGAATTTCATGTTTTTTCTTTGGACATGCATCACCCTTTGGGTCTTTCCAAGTGTCCATCGCCAAAGGGTCACATTTCATTTGATTTTGTCCGACTTAATTCGTTTTCTTCCTTGTATTGTTCGGGTTTCTTTCTATTTTTTCCTTCTCTTATTTTTTCAAGCAATAGACAATTTTACATTGAATTTTTACTAGAACAAAAAAATTAGAAAAAAACCTTTGAGATTTAACATTGTAAGAGTATTTGGTAAGAAAACACCATTATTTAGCTTATAATTTATTTATAAAAAAATATTTATGCGTTTAAACATAAAAGATTGAATAAGAAAGTTATATTTATTCTACTTAAAGTTATTTTTAATACATTGAAAAAATAAATATGATTTGTTTATTGAAATTTTTGGATACATATTAATATGATCCATTTAAAATAGGAAAATTCAATACTATTTATCTTCGCACTAGCTCCATGTGACATAAAAATGAGTTGGGATTTTTTCATAGTCTTATTTTCAATTTACTTTGACTTTTTCTAAAAGTGTTTTGACTTTTGAGTTTAAATGAAACATTTCTCATGCCGTCGTGCATAAGAAAGAAACACTAACAAAATTTGACAATATATTGATTTTTATGCTGATGTATTAGCATATGAAAAAAAGTCAGGGAATAACAAAAGGCTAGGAAAGAATTCACACTGGAAATGGGATACCAATAATGCTCAAAATTGCGAATTTTTTAAATCCAATCCAAATCATAAGACGATACAAAAATCCAAATGGTTAATTTCGTTAGCCCTCTAATTTTTGACATAAATGTGCTCATCCCTAAAGGTTTTGATTATCATCACTCACTTCTTTTAAAAAATTAAAAAATTATCATAAATGTCGTCTTGTTGTAAATCAATTGGATGCCACCATTTAGTATTCTATAAACTCCACATTAAAGATCATTATCATACAAATAATGATCATTATAATTGTACCTTAATGTTTTTTATAACCTCTACATTAAAGATCATTATTACTCAAATAATGATCATCATAATAGTATGTTAATATTATGTATAACTTATGTCTTTTCTTCTTCCTACATTAATGATTCTTAGCCTATAAATAGAGGGTACATAAGTTTGTGTATTTGATATCCATATATATGAAATGAAAGAATAAAATAACTACACTCCCTCCCAAAATTCTTCTTGTGTTTTAATTTTAGTTTTTGTTCTTATTCTGTAATATCTTAATATTACATTTGTTTTATAACACGTTATCAGCACGAGGCTTTAACCAACTGAGTACAATAAATCCGGTATGATAGATTTTATTCATGTGATCTACTCTTTACTATTTGATTTAAATAATTTTACTAGTATATGTGTTTCGTATATAGGTCATGTTATACTAACAAATATTATGTTAAATCCAAAATAAATTTTTTTTCAGGTTTAATTGATTTTGTCTTTTTGCTATTCTGGTTTATATGTTATTTAAATATATGCAATATGTATCTTGTTTTGAAAGCATATGTTAAAAGCTTCAAATTCATATACTATTTTTATGATTTGATTAATTGTATAAAAAGAACATATTTAATAAAAAAAAATTGTTTTATTGGTTTGATTGATGCAAAAAGAAAGAAAAGAAAAAAAAAATATGTGAAGTTTGTCTTTGTTCTATGTATGGAGAGAAAAAAAAAATTATTCTTTTATTATTTATGTACTATACAGAAAATATATAAAAATATAATATATATATTTTGCTCTCTGTGAGATATCAATGTTCTTGGTATTTGTTTAAATAATTTTATGAATATTGCTATATGAAAATTGCTATTTTTGGATCTTCTGCATTCGAAAGTAAATTTTATATCATTGAACTTATGTTTTAATATTTTATTTAATATGATATTTCTTCTAGCTTTCTAATCTGCAACCTGAAGTTTGCAATCAAAAATTAAAACTAAAAGTTTTAGCTTTCAAATAGAACCAGAAGTTCTATAATCTCAATTTAATTAGAACCAGAAGTTCTACACTTTCAATTTAATTAGAATTACGAATTTTGATATATTTATCTATTAGAACCAGAAGTTCTATAGTACTAATTCATCTGAAACTAGAAATTCTAGTTAAATTCTAATTAAATTTTGTTGGCTTTCATATTCAATGTGGGCAATTGTATATATCAAATAAATTATAGTTGCCTGAAACAACATAATTAGCCATTGTCTATTATATTTAAAGAGTGTGTCTTAGATCATGAATCTAAACACAAAAGCAACAAAATGTACAAATTTGTGTTTCATATATAAAACCAATGTTATGTATGTACATATAGACAGAAAGCAATGTGGCTTTTTCAGGTTATGAAAAATTAAATAAAGATCGAACAAATTTGATCTTGTGATGTTATGGTCTTGCTTTTGCATATGATATAATGGTCTCATCAAATTCGTTTTAATTGATTGGATTCTCGATGAACAGTTTAAATATGAATTGTCGAATTCTAAATCTGAATTAGAAATTTCAGATTCTCAATAAATTTATTCTCAGTTTTATTTGGTTCTTAAAACCTGAAATTTCAGATCCTTACTTCAGTTCTAGATTATAATTTATTTAGATTTTGGAACTAGAAGTTTCAAAATTATAAATGAAAAGACTGAGAAAAATTAAATCAATTCGAATTTGATACGAGATAAAAAAACTCATCTCGAACCAAGCATATAAATTTGAAAACATGTCTCCTCATTACAGGTGAGTAGAGACTTGAAAATCTTTATACTAATTTCTGTTCATGATTTTAGGATATATAGATCGTTAAATTTAAATTCGTAAATACATTAAAATATTCTATCTTTCTGTTTATGATTTTCAACGCATCGAAATATGTATTTTAATATTTATGTATTTAATACTGATTAATTGATCAGATACATATAACAATCTCATACCTCATGTTACATAGTTAAATATATTTGTATTATGGTTAAATTGTTACATTTCCAATGATAATATGGGTCTGATAGTGGCATAAACTATTAGATATGAAAATTAGGTAGCAACGACTATTAAAGTTTCCTAATAGTGATTTTATTTGAGATCTTTTAAAACATATCATAATATTAAAGTATTATTGTAATTTACTTAGAACCTGAAGTTCTAAAACTAATTATAGTGATTAATGTGATTTGGAAAAGAATTTTAATGCGATTTGGAAACAAATTTCATTCTCAATTCTATCAAAAATTGAAGTTTTGAGTTATTATCATATTGAACATATAATTATAATACACAATTACATTATAGCCTGAAGCTTGGGTTTTTGAGAAGAGAAGGTACAATATTTTTATTTTTCTTATATTAAATTATATAATAATTATTGTTTCTCATAAAATTTTTGTTAGTGAAGGATAATGTTATTTTCGTTTTTCTTCTTTCCTCAAGAGTAAGATATGAAATAAGGTACATGACATATATTTTTTTATACCTTAATTAATTATATTAAATGTTCGTTACAATTCGTTGTAATTATATTTTGAGAAATTGTTCATTAATTCACTGTGATTATGATTTATATATCTTGGTAAAAGGATTAATTTATATTTTTAAAGAAACATATATGTATACGTATATTTGATCTCCAAATAAATGTAGTCAGATGATTGAAATAATTTGTATTTCAAATTTGCTCCGGAAGTAGCAATGTTAATGATTATGGGTGAAAAATCATTTATATCGTATGACTAAATTAATTAATATCATTCCCTGAAGTGAATATTAAATCATCTAATAGTCATGGCGATGATTATGGTTAATAAAGTCTCGATGATCATAATAAATTTTAACCACCTGAAGTGAATTTCACACTAAAATAAAGTAAGCAAAATGTTTACTGTTACTGGAATATGAAATTATAATAATTATGTACCTGAAGTATACATAATTATTTATCGATATACAAAGGCTCCAGAAGAGCAAATTTGCATATTACAAAGTGAAAATTAATAATATTATATATGCGAAACTTTGTTACTTTAATATATCATAAAGGAATCTATTTAGATATACATTAATAAAAGTATATCGCATTTGTATTATTCATATTGTCATATGCTAGAAGCATATTTTATGATGACTATCATATGATCATAAGTATAATATGATCAAAAATTATGATGAATCAAAAGTTTTTTTTCATCCAATAATACAAAGAGAATGACATCAAATTATTGGAAGTAATATGAATATCCATTATAAAATCTGAAGATTCTTACCTAGTAAATGTCTCTGAAGAACAATAATTAATATTACAATTTGGTCATTGAATGACACTATGTGTTTGGTCCCTTAAGGACACTATGTGACATTTGAGTCATTGAAAAATAATATGATAGTCTAATATATCCTCCTGAAGGATAGTAAGACAGTATAATTAAGTCCTAGAAAGACATTATGATGATAGAATTAAATCTCAGACGGACATTATGATGATGCAAATAAATTCATGAAGAATAATAACATAATGCCAATGAATAAATTTTCTCGTCGTTAGGGGGAGAATAAAGATAAAATTATAAAACTTAGCGACGTAAAATTACAGTTGGCATGCATAATTCATTATGACGATTACTATATAAATCATATGAACCTGAAGTTCAAAAGATTATTTACTTGAAAATTGTATATACGAATGATTTTATATTCACTGCTAATACATTAACCCAAGTGATTATTCCTGAAGAACAATTTATATAAATGACAACAAATAAATCATTCATTACACATAGGAGTGTGAAAAGTAAATTTGGTTGCAAAGTTATTATTCCTTAAAGTGAATAATGAAATATCATGATCAATTTAAAGATCACGCTCAAGCTATATATAATCCTCATCATATAAATACAACTCCTAAAGAGTTAAATATTTTTGAAGAGATAGAACTCTTTGAATCTCCCCCTATGGAACTCAAAAGGGATCTTAATTATATATGGAAAAGTGTATGTGCTCAAACTATAAATATTATAGTTTGACTTAAGAATATATGAAAGTTTACAGTATGTGAAAGTTTATAGTAGCCCCTGAAGAGGCATGTGTGCTGAAAACTTAAAGAAAATTAAGATCTTATATTTTATTGCTCTGCTTATTACAGAAAAATGATGAGGATATTAAATAACATATTGTGGATAAATGTCGACATAAAAATTATTGATCAAAACAAAAGTAGAGCTATATTTATATAGTTGTATTAAACTTGTCATGTGGACGCTTGAAGACGTCATATGTTTTGATCAAAATAATTATTCATATGAAAATTTAGACAATGAGATATAATTGTATCTCAAAGGTTTACTGCAGAAACCCAATATTGATAATGTAAAAATAAATTGTCTCATAGTTAATTCCATATGATGAGAATTCATAGCCCTTACACAAACTAGTGCCCCAGAAGCGATAAAATCTCCTGAAGAGATATAAAATCTTGGAAATACAAAAATTTTCTTGAAGAACTGTGGAGTCATGATTGTAAATGATGATCATGAACTGCATAATATTAATGAGTGTTGAAAAAAACATGATTGGCCTATATGGAATAAAGCAATTCAAATAGAATTTACTTTATTAGCCAAATATGATGCATTTGGACCAATAGTCTAGACGCTTGAAGACGTCAAACCCATGGATATAAGTGGGTATTTGTAAACATAATAAGATGAAATATATTTACTTGTGATGAATGCGATTAAATTTTAATTTTTAATTAGTTTGGTAGTTTTTAAAAGACTTTAAACGTGCCTTTTTGAATGTGGTAATGACATATTTATATGGGTCATTAGATATCAACATATACATAAAAATCCCCGAAGGATTTAAAATACCTGAAGCATATAATTTAAATTCTCGTAACTTATATTCAATAAAGTTACAATAGTTTTTATATGACTGAAAGCAATCCGGATGAATGCCTTAGTGAATACCTCACAAAAGAGGGATATATTAATGATCTATATGTCCTTGTGTATTCATAAAGAAATCAAAATCTGGATTTGCAACTGTAGCAATATATGTCGATGACATGAATAAAATTGGAACTCTTGAAGAGCTCCTAAGAACTGTTGAATATTTGAAAAGATAATTTGAGATGTAAGATTTTGAGAAAACAAGATATTGTTTCAGTCTGAAGATCAAGCACAAATAAGAGGGAATACTAATCCATCAACTCGAAGACACTAGAGTGGAGTCAAACATATTTTTCAATATCTTCGAAGAAATTACAAGAGTAACAGTTATATACCTTTCAGGGAGAGTATATTAATTCAATATGGATATACGTGTACTGCACTTTTTTTTCCTTCAATCAGGTTTTGTCCCACTGAGTTTTCCTGACAAGGTTTTTAATGAGGCAGTATCTTTAAACACGTCCAAATACTATTGAATTCAGAAGATTATCGTATTTTTGATCCAGAAGATCATGAAATTCATCAAAAGAAAACATATCAACATGAGGGGGAGGTTACTGCGTATAAAAATTATGTATTTTTTTTTTCCTTTATCAGGATTTTTTTTTCCCACAGAGTTTTTTTCTGATAAGGTTTTTAATGAGGCATATTCTTTGTACGGTGGACATCCAAAGAGGGAGTGTTGTAAATTAATTGGATGCCACCATTTAGTATTCTATAACCTCCACATTAAAGATCATTATCATACAAATAATGATCATCATAATTGTACCTTAATGTTTTCTATAACCTCCACATTAAAAATCGTTATTACTCAAATAATGATCATCATAATAATATGTTAATATTATGTATAACTTATGTCTTTTCTTTTTCCTATATTAATGATTCTTAGCCTATAAATAGAGGGTACATAAGTTTGTGTATTTGATATTCATATATATGAAATGAAAGAATAAAATAACTACACTCCCTCTCAAAATTCTTCTTGTGTTTTAATTTTAGTTTTTGTTCTTATTCTGTAATATCTTAATATTACATTTGTTTTATAACACGTCTAAAAATGTTAAAGAATTCCCTTTAAAGTGTTAACAGTATTTCATTAAAACTTCCATTGTTAGGAAGGCTAGTGACGAATTTCAAAAAATACAAGAATATATGTGTATTCAAGTTAAATACCATGAGTGCTAAGTGAAATCAATTTGAATTACTTCCAGGCGTTCTAAATAAGCGATATTTCTCCTGTTTAGAAAATTTAATTTAATCTTGAGAAATTAAAAAAAAAAAAAGATAAAAATAACATTTTATAGCAAAAAAAGCCCATATCACAACAAAAGAGTAAGTACTCCATTATCACTATACGGTTCTCAATTATTCTTTCTGCTTATTGTCTTGTGGAAATAACTAGTAACTAGCATAGTGACACACTATTACCCTATTTCTACTAATAATGCATTTTCTTTTACACTGTTTAGTAGAAAGAAATAAAAAATATATATAAATTATTTGAAGTTTAAACTTTATTACATTACTTTTGAAGTTTGAAAACACACACACAGATATATATATACATATATATATATGTAAAACATTTCTACAAATCCAATTCTGGTTAAAATATACTTTATCAATACTCCATAAAAACACTTCAGAAGTCAGGTAATTCTGCGAAATACTAATTGAATTGCTTTTAATGAGGACTTGACCAATAGTAAATAAAGAAATGGAGCAGAGTAATCATTATAATCGGATTTAAAAAACAACTAATTTTTTTCTTTTTTTTTTTTTTTAATATAACAACTGTAACTGAGATAAACTCAGAGGACATCCGGGACCATTTAACCGAGATATGACACTGAGGTATGACCCGGGGGATACTCCCAATTGGGAAAGATCCACCTATATGAAGGTAGGGGAGAGACCCACACTGGGATGAGAGAATAATCCACATAATTGATGGAAGATGAATTAAATATCATTATTATTATTATAATATTATATTATTATTATTATTATTTTTAATAATATATATATAATTTTTGCTATTAAATCAAATAACTATCGGAATTGATTGATAAGGACTATCAAAGCGAATGACCCAAGGAAAAGACTACTTACGAGATATGTGAAAAAATTATCACATACACCCTGGTTCAATTGAGGCCACCAACTGTCTTTTTATTTTTTAAAACAAGACTTTCTTTTTTTTTGAAACATAAATGAAGATTCTTGAAAGGCTTAAAGGTTGCTACAAAGGTCACTCAAACACAAATCCTCGGTTATTGCATTGTCATGTAGTGGGGTGTGCTGCTGTTCTCACAACATCACTGTTTAGTCATGCCACTCACACACCACTTTCACTTACCTCTCTTGGTTCTCTCAATAATCCTTTTTATTCTGTTTTTTTTTTTTTATTTTACAAATTTAAATCAACACCATTCCTTTCTCTTTGCTCTTCGATTTCCCAATCCTTCCTTAACTTTTCAATTTTTTTAAGTTCAATTTAAAAAAATAATAATTTCTTTTAATTCATTTAAAAAAAAAAAACAATTTCAATCCTTTTACTTCATAATTACTTTTAAGTCTGTCACTCTATTTTTCTTTTAAAATTTTTCTCGAGCTAATAGCTTAAATAGATTTGGATGATTTCAAAAATTATAGATTTGGATAATTTCAAAAATGATCTCCAGACTTCTTATATGATCATTGATTTTTTTTAGAAACCAACTGAATAGATTTATATTATATCCAAACTTTGAAGAGATTTTTTAGTTTTAAGTTAATCTTCAATATAAACTATATTACCATATGTACTTCAAATCATTGATATAACTTCATGGGGTTGGTATTCTCAACCAACAAAAAAAAAACCCTTCTTGGGGTTGGTTTTTTATGATTTTGATAATTTCTATCTACTTATATTTTCTTAATATTAATTCTATATCATGTAACATAATTTGTTTAAACGATAATGGTTTTACAAAAAATAAAACAAGAACAGTACTTCGAACAAATTAAATCAAATCTCACTAATAAAATACAATTAACCACCAAAAATTAAAGAATCGGATCTTATTATAATGAGGATAGCCTGACTGAAGAATTTTTACAGGCTCAACATCTAGAGGGCTTCAAAAGAAGCGGGCGCGGGACATGGGAATATTGGGAACCCATTATCTAGTGATGTCTCGTGAAGTGATTTTTAAAAGTAAAACAAAATGTACGGAGGACCTGGGCCGTGGTGTTTTTTTGAGTATTGTTTTGTAGGTACCTTTCGCTGCCATTTTTTGTCGCTTAAAAAACCCCTTTCTGTTGTACCAAATTACAACACCGTACTCCTCCACCACGACCATGCATGACCCTGACCATCACCACCACCTCCACCTCCTCGAATGTTCCTCGCTAACATGCGCCCTATGTAATCCTCACCTTGGCCCTCCAACAACCACCATTTGTTGGAATTAAATAACCCATATTAGATATAGAAAAGAAGATTCTTCAATTTCGGTCAAAACATTTGCCTAAATAAGCAAACATTATTTGATAACTTACCCAATTTGGCTTTTTGCCTATCCAGTGAATCATCTCTCTTCATTTCTTCCCATGAGTTTCCCAATTCCAACCACCTATCATCTTATCTAATATTCATCTTTAGAGTTTATGGTGCATTTATTTTTATTGGACAAGCTGGAATGGGAATCAAAATATTTTGGACTCAAAATCATATGTCAAAATCAGAATAAATTATTTATTTCAATTATAGGAATTGGAATAAGAATCAATAATATTTCTATTAAATTATTTACTTTACTTTGAAATCGAAATAAATTAATTATAAATTACAAAAATATCCTTAATTAAAATTATGATCAATTACAATATGCAAAATAGTATTTAAAGAAAGATATAAGAAACTTTTTACAATGAATTTGGAAATGAGAATGAAATTCTCAAATGGGATGGAGGGAGTGAAATTCCCATTGCACAACCCTAAATTAACGTATGACCCACATTTCCATTCCCCTTATAAAATAATTTTAAACAAGTAAACATTATCAATCAATCTCATTTCCTATTTTCATCCCCTAATTCATGAAGTAACACGTTTTGCTACAATCAGATTCAAGTTATATAATTGATAATATCCATGTTAAATTTGTATAGTTAACATTCTATAAATATTAAATCATAATATACACACTCATTGTTACATCTTGAACAGAATAAACAGTTGAAAACTCGATTCTCAAGAAAATAAGATTATAAAACTAGCCAAATGATTCATGTGAAAAATAAATGCTAACAAATGGAGAAAAGCTTGAATCAAGTTAAAATAAGTTATATATACTTGCAAGTTCCATTACATGAGCGATACAAAATTGGTGAAGTGAAGGGGCTGCTAGCGAGCAAATTTGAGTGAAGTCTCTTCACATCCACCTATGTCTGCAACAGAAATGCCTCGAGCAAATTTTGACATGAAAATGAAATTCCAAGGATACAAATATATAACCGTAGCACAATAATACACGGATGAGATTAAAATCAGAACCTAAAAATATGTATTTATATAGATGACCTTATTTTTAAATAGCGAAATTTTGTCTAGGAAAGAGGAGCTCTTTGTGGAGCGCCTTTTCGCCTGTTGCCGAGGGAGAGAACAATTCCCGGAAGGAACCCTTTTTTCTTCTTATTAACCACCACCGCGGGCTCATGTGAAATTTCTGAACTGCCCATGTTGTCGTTGGAGCATGATGAGTTCTTGTACTGCAATGGATCTTCAAGGATGGAGTTGGGAGTAATTTGACCATCATCATCTATAATCTCCGAACCATCTACTCTTAACCCCTCGAATTGTGAAATTGCAAAGTCGGATTCGTGGATCCCGTAGAGAATGCTCGATAGATCTTGCCCTTGACATACCATATAGTTCACCTGAAGAACACATTTTGTTAATATGCTCACTAGCTATTCAATGTGAATGTCACAAACTTTAGATCTTAGATTTTCTATTGATATGAGAACTGTGAAGGATATTTTACAAAATTCCAATCAACAAAGAAATTTTGTCCTGTCAATTGGACAAAGAGATTACACTAGGAGACATATTACTCCTAGAATTGCAACAAACATGGCCTATCTATCATGCATTTGTAGTAAAGAAGACATAAGAATCCGTCAAGCAATAATTAAGTAAGGGATTGAAATCAAAGTGGACCTTGCATGAGAGGGAACAGAAGTGAAATGAATCTTGAAGAATCCTGTCACATGTGAAGCAAATGTTTGCAGAGCCCTTACAGGACCTGGACTGTGGCCTCTGATTCAAGAATATCACTTTGGCATGGTTGATGGTATAGGGCTGCCACACACACATCAAAATAACACATCAATTACACAATCACGATTCTCACTAATTTCTTTTCAACACAATCATCACCACAAAAACTATATACTCGTTTGCAATGTATATACCTGAATGTAGGAACAGTCAATGAGCTTCTCGAGATCACCTAATCGAACCACATCATGGTAAACGTATCGTCTCACCTATTAGAATTTGATTAAAAAAAAAAATGTTAATCGGTCATTAATAAAACTCAATTACATTGGCCTAAACATTACATGAGTAACATTAATTGTGAAGTACAAGTGAATTTTATTTAGCTTTTTATGCTTTTTGCCTTTGAAGGTTGAAATTTAGGTGAAAAGTTAGGCAACCAACTTGCCAAAACAATGATAGAAGAAAATAAATGGTCTGAGGAGAGAATAATAAATAATATAACCAGAATACAGTGTTATTTTGAGAAAATTAATTGTGAAATAAAAAACTGGGTCAAACTTTCACTTTCATTGAAAGCAACAGCTGAGGGAAGGCTTTTGCAGGTGAGAATGGCTAAAAAGACATCTTCTATATATAGGAAAGAACTCTACTCCAAAAAGTGGGAATAAGGCAAAAACATTATACACCTCTTAAGGAAACGTGTAACCATATTTAAAAAAAAAATGAATTAATTATTTATTTAAAATTTAAGAATTAAACAAAAAAACATATAGAAATTATAGATTCTTTGAATTGAAGGGTGTAAGAGATTTTACAATGATTAAAAAAAAAAAAAGGGAAGTAAATGTTTATAGAGAGAGAAGAAGAACCAATAGATTTGAGGGTACTTATGCAAGTTTATTAAAAGAAAAAACAGTTGCATGGAAGAAATTAAATTCAGCAAAAACTGGAAAGTAAAAAAGGGTTGAATTTGACTGCCTTAAATGGACACAAGAAACTCATCATGAAGAGATGAATTAGAAGTAGTGAAAAAGATGTTTGATCTCAAGAAGAAATTGAAGAAGATGTGGTCTTGTTTGGAGAGTGATCTGGTGTGAGAGATTTAACTAAATTGTTGTTTAGTTGAAAAAAATTTGAAACAATTTGTGAAATAAAAGAAACTGTAAGGGAGAATTGTGCAGATGCTTCTAGAAAACTGAAAAACTGGGTTGTTTACAAGGATATTGAAGAAAGAGAAAACACCCCAAACATAAATTTAGAAAGAAACAAGTAAACAAGTTATGAATTTCACAAAATTCAAAGAATTGTGAGTTACTAGAAGAAAATTAAACCACACTAGAAAAAATAAACTGTGGTTCAAAAGCTTCATGTATTGATTAGATGTTACAAAATTCAAAGAATTTACATGAACCCACCAAAGAATTGAGCTTGACTTGCACAAAAACCAACTTGAAATCAATTTGAAACAATTGAAATAGTTTTTGATGATGATGATGTAAGTGAAAAATACCTGAAGAAGAGGATGAGAACAATGAGAAGGGAGGCAGTGAGGGCAGATACTGAGGCAACAGCGCAAGCAAAAGATATTCTTCTCATTCTTCCTGCGGTTTTCATGGACCCCACAAGCTCCAAAGAATGTCTCCCCCATCAAACCTTCAAGCCATGCAGGCTTCATCATCACTTGCACTTCCTCTTCCTCTTCTTCTTCTTTATCACTCATCATCAACCCTCCTCCTCTATGATGATGATCTCCTCTCCCCATCTCCTTCAAAATTTTGTTTTGGTTTTTGATATGCCAAAAAGGCAAGTCCTTTTCTCAGGTTTCCTTTGCTTTTGTTTTTGGTTAGCTCAGGTCATTCATATATATATATAGCTCAGCTTAGCTAGGTACACACAGGGCTCTCCATGAAGCAACCCCCAGGTGATTTTGAAGAAACCCTACTTGGATGCAAGCCATATATATATGTGTGTATATCTGTATACATATGTGTGCGTAGTGTGTATGTATGTGTATATGTGTGTGGTGTTTTTCTCTCTCTATTTATAGAGGACTTTCCAGAATTCTTGTCGTTTGCAGAGAGTGAAGGTTTTGTTTTTATGATTTTTTTTTTAAGTACTAACATAAATTCAGGAGATAACCCAAATCAAACTGGTAAAATTCTAATAATATCGTTTAATTTTCATAAGATTATGAATGATAAAATTCTAATATTACCGTTCAATTTTCATATGATCTTGAATCATTCATATCAGGATGAGAAATAATATATATATATATATATATATTAGAAAAAATCCAACCTTTATTGAATAAATTGGGGACGTCGGTGTCAAAACTTGGTTTTATGAATTATGTGTCGTTTTGGGGAGAAAATTTAGAAAACCCAGAAAATGGAAACTTTTCAACGAGTGTGAGAGTGTATGGTGTGTCGTCTCGGAGAAAACAGGACGACACTAAAGGTCGCGCCCAAGAAGCAAAATTTTTCTTTTGGTTGTTTGGATATAATTATAGACCCTTGTTCGGTGGTTTTAGTGTTACGTTAATAATTTAATTTGAGTTTTATTAGAATTTAAATGTGTTTTAGATAAAAATATCTTTAGAGATATTATTTATATTAATAAATTTCTCTCTCTTCTAATCTCTTTAAACCGTTGGTCAGAGAAGTAAAAAAAAAAAATTGAAAACCAAGAGTAGAAAGAAAGAAAAAATTTTAAAACCAATTAAAAGAAAAGAGAGAGAACTGATTTAAATTTTAAAACTAATTAGAAGAAAAGAGAGAACCCATTTATTGACAAAAAATTGCAAGAAGATTCAGTGAAGCAAGAAGAAATTATGAATTTGAAAGTGTTATGAGTATTTTTCGGATTCAATAAATGAATTGGTAAAAGTCGGATAGAAACCCAACAAATCGACTCAATGAAGTGGTTCAGCAGACAAGATCCGATTTATCAATATTCAACCCATGCGAGCTCTTCAGCTCGCACGAGCGATCTCGCATCATAACTATTATTCACAGGTTGCTGCTAGTATTACTCAGCTCGCACTATGTACAACTCGTTACTCAGAGTAAGGTCTAACTCGAGATCGTCCAATGTAGTTCATAGTTCGCATAAGGAACAACTCGATAAGAAAATCTTCTAGAAAGACAATAACTCAAATTAATCATGATTCTTCCACCAGAATTAAAATAAATTCAAATTCAAACGTTGATAAATATAATCTCTGATTTAGCGAAATAGATTCCTGATTCGGTGCTAACTGATTTGGAAGTGTATTTAATATATGATTCTTTCTTGTTTTATTTTAACTAAAATTGTAACGTCTTTTCTTATTTATAGAGGTTGAAACTCATTGTAACAGACAAGTAATAATATACTGTTATTCTGCATAAATTATCAAAAAAACAGTCGTAGACATAGGCATATTTGCTGAACCACGTAAAAAACCCCCTTTGTGTGTTTTTCTTCCTCCTGCTTTCTACTTTTCTTTTATTTTCTTGCTTTGTTTTCTGTTGATTGCAAATATTGAGCTTTGAACTGTAGTCGACTAGAAATCAACGTCGACAAAAAGAAACTCAGAATCTAAAACATGGGGAGAATGGGAAGAATTTTTTTAATTAAAAAACAATATTAAATTAATTAACTTTCAACCAAGCTTATATCAACTCTTGACAGCTAGCTTTGGTCTAGAGATAATATTTGAGACATTTTAATTTGTTTTGAACAAATTTGTTATCATTTTTCATGATTTCGTCTTTTATTATGAAATCAAGTGTTTTTTTTTTCTTGCTTTTTCATTTTTTATTTAAATTGATCAATCTTAAAATTCAAAAACAAAATTAATTAAAAGTACACATAATAAATTTATAGAGTTCCAGCAAAAAAAATCAAAACAAGTTTATACCTAATGATCACAAACCAAACCGGTGGGACAAAGAGGTGGGGGGTAAAAAAAGAGAGAGAGAAAGTAGTAGATGCCCTTTAATATATTATGGGTAATTTCGATAATCTTTTTATTTAGATAATATTGAAACTGGTGATATCCGCACAAAAAACATGAGCATTAAGTAACAATTCCTAACATTTTTTTTTTTTTTTGTTTTTAAAAGTATATAACATATATATATTTTATTTAGATTATTGTAAACATCTTTTGAAAATGCATGCATTTGTCAATTATATGTAGTCAGAAACTGTTTTAATTAATTTATAATTTTTTTTGGAAAATCTTTATGTATTCTTGTAAAAGTAGATAGCGAGCATAAAGTGTTTCATGATGGAGTAGTAGGAGTTAAATCTCATATTAAGGTCAAGGAATTTTGTTTACATTTGAGAGAACTCAAGTGGAGAATCCAGAGTCAAGAGTAATTTCACACAAAAAAAAAAAAAAAAAAAAAAAAGAAAAGAAAAAGAGAGAGAATCGAGAGTGATATGCTATTTCAATGTAATTAAGTTTATGTGCTCAATTGGATGAAACCTTTTATTTTCTATTAGAAGTCCTATATAATTAGTTCACGTAATTGAAACAAATTTTAAATATAAACTTATACAGGTATGTTAAGGAGATTTGTAGTTGTCATGGAGATCATGATATAATGTGTAATGATATAGTAGTTATATAACACTACATTGACATATTTGGACAGAGTTTAGATATATTTCTCAACAATAGTAGCTCAATTTATATGAGTATCGTACGTCAAGTTAAATTTTTTTAGTTCAATATCCAGTAATTAATTTGCTATTGTTTTAAGGAGTATTAACTGTTGGCAAAATGAAGTTAATCTAATGATATATTATACCCTTGATTCTTTTGAGTTTAAATAATTACTCTCCCTAAACCTTAAATTTATTATAATATTTAACAAAATGGTTATAGCTGTCCTTCAATTTCAATGGTTACAACCATTTCTTTGCTCTTGTTGTAAGAGTTGTTAAGTTGTTCCATTCTCAACATTTGAATTAACAAACAAATAAATGGTTTAACTTTAATATCAACATGTTTTTGTATCTTGGAATTACATTAATTGTTAATAATATGATTATACATATAAGCGAAGACGTGATTGATTTTGAAAAAAAAAAAATTATAATAAATTCGAAATTTGGGGATCGAAAAATGATTCGAACTTACAACATTTAAAAGTGTGAATAATTATTATTAGGTTAAATTCATATAAAAAATGAAAAAACAATTCATAATACAAAAAAAATAATTATATATAAAAGTTATTGTTTTTTTTTTAAATATATATTGCCTGAAATACCATTTTTGACAAATTGAAATGTTATATTAAATATAAAATTAAATTCTTACATACAGAATATAAATTGTTTTTTTATTTACTTTTATATATATATAAAAATTAAAAATTAAAGTCCCAAATTTGGAAGAGGGAGGAGAGAGAGAGAGTGGAGTGAATTGAACAGGTGAGGTGTAAATGGAGGGGAATTGAAAGACCACCAATAAGTGTACCTCATTTTACCTGCAACTTACTACCTGTCTCCATCTCCTTTTTTACCACATGCCAAAAAAATAAATAAGTAACCTAAAAAAAAAAAAAACAATATTTATTCCACCACTCCTCACTTTTGAACACTCAACCACCTGAAATGACCAATATACCCTTCTAATGAGTTTCATTTCCCTTTTTTTTTTTTACTTGCCATCTCTCAAACAGTAACCCTCCCGTAACCCTTTAAACTCTCTTTTGTTTTATTTTTTCGTTTTTGTTTTTTATTACTTGACCTACTGCAAGCGACTTATGCAAATTGAACCCATAACTTTTTTTTTGGACGGACTTAGTCTTATCATTGGATCAAAGCCGCTTTCTCATTTTTGTTTCCTTTTTATACTATCTAACTTTTCTTTTTCTTAATTATTACATGTCTATAATTAGTAGCAAAAGATTTATTATGTAAAAGCATTTGATAAATGAGATGCGGATACTATTTTAATGTCACATAAGTCTCAATGTCAAATTCATTTTGTAATTCCAACATTTTGTAGGAATACTTTTCAAATAAAAAATATTCACTCCACATGAAGTTTATAAATTATTTTGTATTAATCTCATAATAAAATCACAATTTACCACATAATTGTTTGAAAAAATTAATTGGTGTAGATTTTGCCTTTTAATATATATATTTTTAAATGTCACTTGCCATATAACAATTCGAATATGAAATATTATTAAACTAGAATGAACACTCTCCACTATCAAGTCAAAATGGGCAGCAATTGTGTTTTAGATTGTTAATATCACTAAATTGGTATATCTGACTAAAATTAAAATTAAATTATCTTATAGGCTTATAATTTCAACCTAATTGTTTATATTTCCATTTTCATGTTTGGAACTAATTGAGACAATCCAATTCTCAATTTTTCACATGTGAACATAAGGATAAACTACAAATATCACTATGATTATACCAAATTAAAGATAATACATCTGAAACTATAATTCATCTTTAATGTTATCTTTTGGCAATCCATCTCTAATGATATATTAGATTTTGGTTGCTAATCAAGATTCCACTTGGTTTACAAATCAAGATTCCACTTGGTTTATACGATATGTAAAATTATAACATATAAATTGATTTTAAAGTTGCGCAAAGTGAGGTGAGTGAATTGATAAAGCTGTAGCCCTCACTCATGTAAATCATGAGTTCAAACCATGCACCCCACTATATGTGGGTTGTTTCTCCTCTCAATGTGGGTTCCTCTCGTATTAGGAAACGTTTCTCAGATTGCGTTTTAGAGTCTTATCCTTATTAGTCCCGACTACCTCTTGAATTAGGTATCAGTGATTTATATATATATATATAAAGATTTTAAAGTTAAATGCTATATGTGTGTATAGTGTATACAATCAGAAATAATTCATCCAACTGGTTGAACCAAGCAGAGCACAATAAAACTTGTCCTAATTTATCAATTATTGGAGACAAAACAGAAATGTATAAATCAGGTACTATGTACTGTGAAAAAACATGCAGCCTTTTTATTACAATTAAACAAAATAATTAGTGTTATAATATTAACGTGTGATTATTTGTCTCATCATGTAACTTTCGGTGGAGTAGGCTTTCCTCGATCTTAAAGCTTTGTCATATGAAGAAAAAATGTCCCTTATTAGTGTACATGGTTTGGTCTGTCTCCCATTTATTTATTTTTATTTATTTTGGATCAGAATATATACGTGGCCTCTCTATTTTTAATTATTTAAAATGCATCGAATTTCTAAGAATATTAATTTTCTATCCCATTGAATGACTCAAAACACCCAATTGTAGTCTTGCTGTCTAACCATTAATTTTTGGGAGGCGTGTCATGTTCTTATTTATTGTTAATATTTAATTAAATAGCCTTCATTTAAACCTCTTTTATTTACAGCAACTAGTAATCTTAATTAGGTGCATTCCCATGTTTACTAAAAAGAAGAATATTATTTATTTTTTTAATTTTTAAAATTATTTAGTACAATTGTTCAAATCAAACCATTGGCACTTTTACATTTCCAATAAAGGTCAGAATTAATATAAGTAACTTTATATATATATATAATTAAGAAGAGCAAGATCTAAACAATTTTAAAATTGATTAAGAATCTGATTTGAATTTGAGATTTATCAAGGATTTCTTCAAATATGTTAAAAAAGTAGTTATAAATTAACACCGTTTAAATTCCTTTTTTTAATCCCATAAAAAGAAATTTTGATAAATTTTGAAACTATTTAAATTTATTTGTATTTAATTAGAAAAAGAAGTCAATAGAATCAGCCAAAATGATAAGCAATTTTGAATATTAGATATTTATGAGAGTTGATTATTATCATATGATGAAAATTTGCTATCTTCAATTGAATGTTATTATTATTTTTTTAATGTGAGTAATTTTTTAGGATCGAAACAACTCTTATTTACATATCCAAAGAAGGAGATTTTATATTTATTTTGAGTTTAATTAAATAATCATCTAACAATAAACATTGTTCGAGATATTTGCATTACCGAAATCTTGTTTGAATTCTAACAACATATATATTTTTTTAGAAATCATGATGTTCAAATTTGGATTTCAGTAAATTTAAATTTGAAAGTCTGTAAGTGCATTGACATGGTAAACTGCTTTTAAAAAAATGTTGATTTGTATAAAATTTTGGTGGGAAATTGCACATGCAAGGCGGCCTGCAACTAGCTTTCCCAAATATTCTCTAAACTCTTAGAATAAAGATTTTAAGGATGTGTTTTTTACAATAATATGTTTGTAACTTATGTAGAATTATTGTTGGCAATGCGAAAATAATTTTATCAAACGCTTTTCAGGATGTCATAAATTGAACAGTTGTTGTAGAGTCAAAAGTGAAAATAAATGCACAAATAGACATGGTATGTGGGTGTGGGCTGCAACATGAGGGTTTAGGGTTACAATTTATATATGACACATGCAAATTTATGCTTATACGCTTATAAAGTTGGATCTCGGTTCGATTTTGGTTCTGAATACTCAGAACCGAAATGAACTGAAAAATAATTGGTTTTATCCATGCAGAACCAAACACCCTCTCACTTGGTCACATGACTCGAATCAAACACCCTCGGGTTGGATCAGGCCTGGTTGTTCGGTTCAGGTCATTGTTTTTGGCCCACCCCTACTTAAAAGTAATAATGTAATTTGATTTGATATACTGATGCACTTTCTTTTTTCTCTTGGTTTATATTTAATGCAATGAAAAATTTCTAACTAGTAGTGATGGATCTTGTTGATCCTAATAGACTTTTCATTTGTTCCCCGTTAACCTTGAAATTTATAAGTAGCAATGTAACAAGGATTATGAGAAGCATTTGTTGTAATTTCGATGGGCGAGTTCGAATAATCGGTAAAAAGGCTCAGAAAAAAAAAAAACTGTAAAAAGGGCAGATTGGTTGTGAAGATTGAGCCCAAGATTTTTAAGAAATTGTGAATATAGCAGGCCCATTTCAGGCCCAATTTGCCGTGATGATGCAGTAGTATCAACGGATGAAAATTTACTAAAATTAACTGTTGTGATCAATGATCATATGGACTTATGACAACCTTGATATATAAATATATATTTTTTGAAATACCATCTTGATAATTATTAACTATTATTCAATGTATATTACTCCGTTATTATCTCTAGTTATTTATTCAATCATCATCTTTATTGTAGAGATAATTCTTCCGATGCCTCTATATAGGTCTACTTTCCAACCATTCATTGAATGAATCAATTGAATATATTTCTCACTTTTTTCTTTCTTTTACTTTCTTATTTACTTAGCTTTTATGCTTTTACTTTCTTATTTACTTTATGTTATAGGCTTTAGGATTTATTTTATAACATGTTAAAGCTTTTAGATCTTATTTTATAATACGTTAACGACATAGATTTAGTATAAGAAATTTTATTCATATGACTTTTTTTCTTACTATTTTTAAGTAATTTTATGAACATGTATGAGAATTGCTATTATTTGGATCTTTTGCTTTCAAAAGTAAGTTTAATATCATTGAATTTATATTTTGGTTCCTTATTTTTATTTGATCTATTTTCTATCTTTTTAATCAGCAACATGAAGTTTGTAAACTTAAATTAAAAGTTTTAGATTCCCAATATATTTAGAAAGAAGAGTTCTATATTTTGAAAAATTTATAACTGTAATTTCTAAATTTTCATAATGATTTAAAGTCAGAGGTTTTAGATTTATAAATTATTTAGAATTGAAGTTATAATCCTTAAATTAATTACAGCTAAAAGTTCTATGGTCTCCATTATTAAAATTATTAAGAACATGAGAATAAAGATCACATTGATAGAATTATATTTACAAATGACACGATTACAACTGGATTATCAAATATTGTGGGGCAATCTAATAGTCGATAAAGAAACATGTCCTTTCAATTCTTTTTATTATTTATTTTAAACATATGAATTTCAATAAAAGCCTTATGGTAAAATGGTGTCTTCAACGTAAGAGTATCTTCAATAGAACTCTCTAAATGTTAGCTATATTTTAGTTAAAATAAAAAAAAAAAGTAACATTTCAATTAGCAAATTATGATTGAGTCACTCTAACCGTTTTCTCTATTTTGACCGTACAAGTGTAAAAATTTGTGCACGTTTGTTTTTTTCGATAAGAAAATTATTTGGCTTATTACAAATTAAATATAAAAATAATAGGTGAGAGAATTTGACTAGGATTGCTTGTTCTCTATATTTGGTTAGGGTGATTCAAATTTTTTAAAATATTAATAATATAGAATGGTTGGAGTTAATAAAATGCCATGTTATTAGCAATTTTAACTAATTAAAAATAATGGGCAATTAGTATGGTTGGAGATACTCTAAACAACTTCAAGTGCACACGTGTAAAATGCTAAGCATAATGGTGGACTAGAAAGTCATATTAGAGAAGGCATCTAATGATATTTATATTCTTTTGTGTCAACTTAAATTACTAAAAAATAAAAATATTAGTAATACCAATTTGTATAATTTTTCCCCTCAAAATTTATGTTCAAATTAAGTAATATGTAATTAGTAATTAACATGAAAATTATAAAATATTACACCTAGAAAGTGTGAATGGACCTATAATCAACCAATGAGTTTATTCATTCATTTGTCCTTTTTTGTTTATTTTATTGGTCTTCATTTGTTTTTTTAAATGCTAACATTTTATGAGTCAAAGGACGGTCGAGACTTAGCAAAATGGATAATTGATAATAGGTTTCGAATGACTATTTTTGTAGGGAGAGGACAATTCTTATCAAGAGAAGACTCACAACTCACATATTGTATTTTAAAGGATAAGAGTGTGACTTGGACCTTTAACCCTTTTAGGATCAAGGTGGGTACTTAAATACTTTTACTAAAAGGTGGTGTTATTTTTCTTCTCTTCATTGATTTGTTAGTT
This sequence comes from Litchi chinensis, assembly GCA_019925255.1. Lineage (NCBI taxonomy): Eukaryota > Viridiplantae > Streptophyta > Magnoliopsida > Sapindales > Sapindaceae > Litchi > Litchi chinensis. The sequence goes on along the minus strand of CM034469.1, from coordinate 11,304,670 downwards.
GTAGTTATTAACATGTGCTCTTAGCACTACCCTAAAATAAGCAATAATCCTAATCAATATATATATATATATATATATATAAGTTTATGCTATATTTGTTTAAAATTTTGTCTTAAATTTGTTACTACCTTTTCACTTAATCTAGAGGGTGTTTTTCATAATTGCATTCGGTAAAAATAAAGAATTATTTCACTAACTGTCAAACTATCACTTTAAGTAATTCAAATTTAGCAAAATTAGAAAAGTAAAGGAAAAAAACGTAAGACAAAAGAATAAATAACAATTCATAGTTAATAAATATGATATAACAAATTTAGATTATTGATTTGGATATATATATATATATATATATATGAAGATAAGGGAAATAAGATAAATCAATAAGATACAGTACTAGTGAAATGTAAATGAAAAAAATGGTTAAAAGAAATCAAAATTAGATTTAATATAAATAAGTTTATATTGTTATAAGTGAGATAAATTACCTTTCAAATAAAAAGAAATAATTATAATAATAAAAAATCCGATACGCGTCTGTCCTGATCATGCATTGAGAATGCCTTTAATTAATATGTTAGAAGTAGAAATAAAAAATCACTCACAAGTAATAAATAGTGCATCCATTTATAATTCAAGTACATAGTGTATTTTTTTATATTATAACAATAAGAATGGTTAGTGACAAAAAAAAAAGTATAAAAGTTAGGGACGTGTATAATAGTGATATTAAAACTTTTTCTTTATTCTAAATGAAATAATATTTTATATTTTCATTACCAATTTCGATGATACGAATTTTTTTTTTCAAATTAACAAAAATAAATTATAATTTTAATCAAGGGATGTAATGATGTGATCAAATGAAGAATAAGCAAGCAACGGGTATTGATTGCAATGGGCTTTGTTGGAATTGTCCTTTTTTTTTTGTCCCATGAAGTTGTCGGGTCTTCACTGGGCTGTTTTGAACAGAAGAAACTACTGGACTATACTATTATCATTGTGCTGGTTTGATTTGAGTGACCTTGCTAAATCTTTGTATATACCCAATTTCTAAATACACTCCATTAAAGATTACTTTGAAAAATCATAATTCATATTGTGTTTCATAATATATAAGAATTTTATTTCTTCGATTTTTCTTCTTTTCTTCCTCCGATATGATTTATAATCTTCTTCTTCTTCTTCCTATCTCCATTTTCTTCTTTCGATCTTCCTTTTCTTCTTTTAGGTCAGATTTGCTTCTCCAATAACCAGAGAAAGCCCACAGTGCTTGTTTGTAAAGTTTTAGATTATTATTATCTTAATTTAGTGATATTTAAATTATTTAATAAAATTTATATTTATTTATTTGTAATATTTGGTATCTTAAATGTTTTATATTGTTTAATGGGCAATGTTATCATAAATAGCGTCTAGTCGGCTGAGTAAAAACTAGTAATTGGATTTATATTTGAGTATTAAAAAAAAAAATTGTTTGAAAGTAGAAAATGGTGATAAAGAACGCAGTTTTTAGTATGGGACCAATAAAAGCGCCTGAACTTGATGTTTTCCACACTTTATTCTATTAGATATATTGATCAATCGTTGGAAGTGGATATATTGTCTTATGCCGTGGTGATTTTAACAGAGGATTTCTATTGGGTATCTGAATACCAATATCATCCTCATACCAAAGATTTCAATGCCTTGTAAGGTATTAGATTTTCATCCCATCGGTTTATGCAAAATTATCTATAAAATAGTTACATAAGTTTTGGCTAATCATTTGAAACTTATGCTTCCTTTGATTATTGATGAGACTCAAAGTGGTTTTATCCCGAGTCGACTTATAATCGATAATATTATTACTGCTTCTGAGCTTATGCATTTTATGAGTTAAAAAACAGCTGGTATAAAGCTTTGGTTGGCTCTCAAACTCCATATGAGCAAAACTTACAACAAAGTTGAGTGGTCATTTTTTAGGGCCATTATGTCAAAGATGGGGTTTGATGAGTAGTTCACAACTTAGTTTTGTTTTTGGTGAAACGAGAATAAAAGCTAATTTTTGTGTTGAATGAAGAAAAATTACAATTTTTATTAAGTCAAAATCTAAGTCAATCAAGGATTCATGTTATGTTCAAAATATTTGTTAAACAATTAGAAAATTGGTTGAGACAAGAAAATAAATCAATGGAAAAAAAAAAAAAGCAAATTTGGAACAAATAAATTTTGAATTATTTTTTTAAGGGTTTGACACATATAAAAGGAAGCTTATGCATCAAATTTTGGTTGTACCGCCAAACACACAAGTGGAGAGCAATTGGAGCCACTAAAACACAAAGAAGAAGACAAAAAGAGCAGCTCACAACAACACAAAAACAAAGGCAACATCTTTGACAAAAACAAGAGAAGAGGCAACAGTCTTGGCATTGAAACAAGAAGCAATTGAGTTGAGATTTGGGAGCAAATTTAGGCTTGCATTCAACCAAAAATTGGAGGACAAGATGCCGAGTTTTAAATTCTTTTTGTTTTTGTTATCACCATGATTGTCTTATTTAATTTTTGAGGTGTAGGATGAAAAGCTTATTAACTTTGTAATAATTTTGCTATTCGAATGTTATTTTAAATTTTGTTTTTAATGTTTAATAATTCTTAATCTCACCAATTGATAAAATAAAAATTGTTTCACCTTAAATATCAATTTTTATGATTTGAGATTAAACAATTTTTATTTTATCAATTGGTGAAATTAAGAATTATTAAACATTAAAAGCAAAATTTTGAATAACATTCGAATAGCAAAATTATTACAAAGTCAATGAGGCTTCATCCTACACCTCAGAAAAGAAAATTAATTAATCATGGTAATAACGAGAACAAAAAGAAAATTAAAAGCCAACATCTTGTCCTGCAATTTTTGGTTGAACCCAAGCCTAAATTTGTTCCCAAATCTCAGCTCAATTGCTTCTTGTTTCAATGCCAAGACTGCTGCCTCTTCTCTTGTTTTTGTCAAAGATGTTGCCTTTGTTTTTTTGTTGTTGTGAGCTACTCTTTCTGTCTTCTTCCTTTTGTTTTAGCAACTCCAATTGCTCTCCTCTTGTGTGTTCAACGACACACCCCAAATTTGATGTATAAGCTTTCTTTTATATGTGTCAAACCCTTCAAAAATAACACAAAATTGATTTGTTCCAAATTTATCTTTTTTCTTTATTGATTTATTTCCTTGTCTCATCCAATTTTTTAACTTTTGACAAATATTTTGGATATGACGTGAATCTTTGATTGACTTGAATTTTGATTTGACAAAAATTATAATTTTTTCTCATTCAACACACAAATTCTCTTTTATCTTTATTTTACTAAAAACACAACTAATTAAAATAAACTTAACATAAAATTAGGTTAATAAACCTATATTTAAAGGTAATAAAAATATACAAATTATGTTTATTAGTTCAAAACAATTGTTTATGATTGTGTGGATACATCCCAATTTTTTGTGCTTTTGAATGGTGTTCCTCAAGATAAAAACATCCCTCCCATGGTTTGTGACAAGGTTATCCACTTTCTCCTTTTTACTCCTTTTGTATGCCAATGGCCTATCTTGCTTTCTCAAGGAAACTAAAAATATGGAGACTATTTCAGGTTAATTTTTTTTGTACTCAAAGAAAACCATCTATTATTCATTTATTATTTATTTATTTTCTATAGATGATAGTTTGCTTTTTGCTTGGGTTCTTTGAATGAGGTGGATAAGATTCAGGAGATTCCACAATATTATAAGCTTGCTTTAGGTCAGTCAATTAATTTTTAGAAGTCAAGCATAGCCTTCAGTCCCAATGTGATGAGCGAATTTCAAGAGAACATTCAAGCACTCTTTAATTTTAGTTATCCATTCTCATGAAAAACATTGAGACTCCCTTCTGTAATTAAGAAGACTAGAAGAGCTACTTTTAAGCACTTGAAGGAGCATGTCTTTAAACAAATACAACTTTAGTGAGCCAAGTTATTTTCCATTAGTGGTAGAGAAATTTTAATAAAGGCAGTTGTCCAATCTATCCCAACCTATGTTATGAGTGTTTTTCACATTCCCGTTTCACTTTGTAATAAGCTTCGATCTTTAGCAGCCCAATTTTGGTGGGGAGGAGATCATCCACGAAAAAAATGGATTGGTGGAGTTGAAATAAGTTATGTCGAAAGAAGAAGTTTGGAAGGATGGGTTTTTAAGATTTGGAGGCTTTCAACTAGGCTTTAATTGTTCAACAAGCTTGACAACTTATCTTTTATACATCCTCTTTGATGGTGAGAGTTTTGCAATACTAATATTATCCTGAGTTGATTTTATGATTGCTCAATGTAAGAATGGGTCCTTTACGATTTGGTAGAGCATCATATGGAGTAAAATGGTTCTTAATTTTGTGATATAGATGACAAATTGGTAATGTTAACTATTTAGTGGTCTTTTAGGGCCCTTGAATCCCCAAGCCCTCCTTTTTTTTTTTTTTTTTCGCCCCATTACTCTCCTAGTTGCTCATTTTATATGCATGAGAGTAGCTTATTTAATTTCTGATGATAGGGAGTGGAATGTTGACTTAGTATCAAATTTTTTGGCAAGTTGATGTGTCTACTATAATAGGAATTCCATTGAGTAACTCTTACCATTATGATAGCATAGTGTGACATTTCAATTCGAATGGGCTGTGTTGACATCTTGAAACGGTCAACTAAGAGATTCAGGGGCTCAGACTGCGAACGTGGTAATAAATGGTAATTAACGTAATAAATTCGTAGTAATGGAGATTTAAGGTTGGTATATTGTAATAAAAATGAAGAAATGTTTGTCGTGGTAGGTGGAGATAGTAAATGGAACAATTAACACAGAAATGAGGGGGAAGAGTGAATGCAAGACACAAGGATTTTTACATGATTCGGCGACTATACCTACGTCCACGGTCACTCTGAGGTAATTCCGACAGAGTGACGGTATTCTAGTATTTTCAGCTTGTTTTTACAGTAAAAATCTCCTCTATTTATAGATCGGGAGAGATACAAAAGAGTATAATACACGTTACAAATTATGGTTATTTTAACTAATCCTAACATAAGTCATGCTGCATTTATTGCAAAGGTAATGATCGTTTCTTCTAGGTGGACGTTTGCATTTATTGCATCAGGAGAGGTCTTCTCTTCATTAAATACATGGTCGCCGCATTAAATGCTCCTTGGTACTTGTGCAAATGATACCGACGAGAAATCGGGGCATTAGGTGCCACTGATGACTTTCTACACAAGGTATTATTTGGCGCGAGCTCCCGGTTCGACGGGCTGAGTGAGCTGAATAGGTGTTGAGACGGGCTGAAAGTATGCTCGAATTGTTTTGGTGTTAAGCGATCTCGCGAGCTCGGTGAGCTCGCTATAGCGACCTGAGGATTGAGTCTTCTAGGTCTTTATTCTTGTTCGTGCTCATTGGGCCTATATTGGCCCATTTATCCAGGTTGAGAAAATGGGCATAACAGGCTGTAATCTATCAAATCAGGTTATTCGATTCTTATGGTCTCTTGCATCGATATGGAGTTGTCTGATGTGAGTTTTAATAGCTGCTAGTGGAATTTTTCTTTGGAACAGTACCGATCCCGATATTTTAGTGGCCTAGTGCTAAAAACTAAATTTGGGCCCATTTATATATACTTATATATATATATATAACTTGTTTTATTATATTTTTGGTGTTTATATTATAATTTCATTAAGAAAAATTGAAAAAAAAAATGATATCATAGAACAAATATATTCATATAATGATAAAAAAATTCATCACAACTCATAAACATACATACCGAAGAACTTATAAAACATTATTTAAAATATTTTCTTCACTTTAAATTGTTGATGAAATCTGCAAATTTTAGCCAATAAAAAAATAAACCAATAATTTATAGTTTATTTTATAGGTGAAATATGTCAACTTTAGGGCTCTCCAAATGTTAGAAATATTTTTCAACTTAAATTAAATCAGTAAAAGTACTTAGCATGGCTGGCGACTAGTAGCCTAAATGTTCCTTCCCTTGTTCTTAGGTTTGAACTATATATTCTTTTTCAAAAAAGGAAAAAAAATAAAGTAAAAGGAACTATATATTCTTTTCCAAAAAAGGAGAAAAACAAAGTATAAGGAAAATGCGTGATGGTGGTTCGAACGCCTCTAACCACAAAAGCTGTTCCAAGATAATAAGTGTTATGTTAAAAATTAATTGTCTATTGACTTTACAAAATAATTATTACTAAAAATTGAAAATTTGAGGCCCTAAAATTAGGAGATACAAGGCAATTGCACCTTTAGCATGTGATTAGGGCCAGCCTTGCTTTGGAGACTAAAAATTCCAAATGAGACTAAGATATTTGGTTGATGTATTTTCCATGATTTGTTGCCCATTATTGTTGATTTGTCCTGAATTTGAAGGGGAGGAATTGGTTTTCCATGCTTGTATATCATGTCCTCGTGCAAAAAATTGTTGAGTAAAGAGTATTTTTCAGAGTCACTTAAGGAGTTTTTCAGGTTCATCTATGCCTTGTATAATGCTTTATCTGCGTGATCATCTTTGCCCTTCTAATTATGAGCTATGGCTAATGATATTATGGAATATCTAGTGAGATAGTAACAATATTCATCATGAAGGGACACCTAAGAAGGAGGAGTTGATTTTGGAAGAAGTTGTCGTTTATCTTTCTAAGTATTAGAGGTTAAATGGAGTTAATAGAGAAACTCCAATCATAGTTTCTCCCATACCGCATGCTATATGGCAACCTCCGAATAGGGGCTATCTTAAACAAAATATCAGTGCAGCAATAGGTAATGCAACTAGACATGTGGACATTGAAGCTCTGGTTTGTGACTACCTCGAGGATGTTAAGTGTACTCTTTCTATGAAAATGTTTCGTTTTTTCACTTTTTTCTTGGCTAAATGTGTGGTGATTAGAAATGGTTTGAAATTTGCTTTAACTCATGATTTTAGACCTTAAGTTGTTGAAACAGATGCTCAATTAGTTATCTTGGCAATTCAGGTTCAGAATTTGTCATCTGTTGAAGGTCCTTTCATTAGGAAATTCATTTCTTTGCTATTAGAAGAGTTAGACAATTTTAGATGTCAATTTACTCCATGATTGGGTAATTGTGCAACTGATAGCCTAGCAAAGTTGGTTTTTAGAAGTAATTCTAGTCACTCTTGAATTCATTTGGTTCCAAATTATATTATAAGTATTGTTCTTGCTAATGCTATTTAAATAAAAGTACATCCCACATTTCAAAATAATAATAATAATAATAATTGAAAATTAAAGAAGATATTTTTTCATATAACTATATATTTATTTATTTATTTTGAGAGCATTATAATCTATTCATTAATAAGACATTATTCATTTTGTGATTAAAAAATTTTTGTATTACAGTCAAGTTATTGCTTAATATAATAAAAAATATTTTAATATTATTAACTATTTTTAAATCATTGAATTATAATATTAGATGAGATAAGAAAATTTATAATAATGATTAAGTACATCTGATTTCAGTTAACTAGTTCAAATAAATAAGGAGTTTTAATAATAAAATGTAAACAAAATTTCTCATTTGGTGAATTTTAAAAATTTTTACTGTATTTACTTTTGTTGATTTTTTAATTATATTAATCTATTAATATATTCAAATTATTCAATAGAGCTAATTTATATATTTTATATTATTGATATAATAACATATGTTTATTATTATTGTCTTTTGTTTTGAGTAATTACTATTAGATGTGTTTTTCGATATATATTTTCGGAAGCATTTTAAGAAATTTGAAAACAAAATAAAAAACATTATTTTCATCTTCATTTTCTTTTTCAAAACATATAAAGTGTAAAACACTCACTAGACGCACCCTAGTGTTTAAAGGAATGTAAATATAAATACTCATTTAATTTTTCAAAATTTTCAGCTTACGCGATGGCCCTAAATCAAACTCTAGTGGGATAATGATTCCAACATTTAATTTATAAAACTAAGTCTAAGAGATTATATTTAATCTAGAATTTGTTGAAACTTGATGAATTTTTTTAAATGATAAATTTTTATGAGTCCATCGATTCAAAGGTTATATTTGTAAATCTTATTTTAAAATCCATTAAATTTCATAACTAATGTAATGTGCAAAATTGCATGATAAGTGTTGTAAGGTTTGTGACGTTAGAAGCTAGTCTATAAAAGTTGAATTCTTATTCGAGATTTGTGAAGTTGAACTCTATATTCATCAATGGATTTGCATTACACACCACCACTCAATACTTTAATTCTAAGAGGTCAAAGGTTTAAATTTCATAACTATATTAAGACATAAGGTGTGAGTAGTTTTTTAAAATTTAATCCCCCATCCTCTGCCCTTTTTTTGTTTGAGAATTTTTTTTTATATATAATATTTTTATAATCAGAACGTCTTAATTTTAAAAAGTAAAAACCAACTAATTAAATTCATTCATTATATTCTTTCTCTTAAAATAAATTCTCCTTCCTATTTATTTTAAATGGAATAGATGAATTTGATTGGTTGGTTTTTACCTTTTAAAGTTAAGATATCCTGATTATAAAAGCCCTATATATATATATATATTATATAGAGAGAGAGAGATGGATTTGTATTGCCTTCATCTTGCAAAGGGTTATACTATTATGTATTACCTGTATGGTTAATAGAAAATTTTTCACCATTAGATTTTAAATTCAATTGTCCACAAAGACCTGGTAATTAAATTTTTTCTTCCTCTTTTCTTTCTTTTTTTTTTTTTTTTTTTCTTTTTTTTTTCAACCCAATAGAAAGGAAACTCATTTTGTAGTCATCCTTATATTGATAAAGTTTGGCTATGCTAGCATAATCCTATTTCCAGAAGATAGGGTAACGATATTGTCACCCAATAGATCTTATTTCTCACACCCCTAATTTAATAAAAAATATTTATCACAAAATTAATTCTAAACAAAATGACTAATAAAGACAAATAATTTAATTAAAAATATTTTTAAGGGTACCATTGTTGCGACCCATCGATAGGATTTACACACTCATTTTATAAATACACCCATACATAAAATATAAAAATTAAACTAATACCATAAGCGCCGAAACTAATTAATGCCAACATGACAAGGAGCCTGTAGAGTTATAAAATTTCAATAATCAGTATAATTATAAATTGGGTGTGTAGTTCATATATTTGGGTGACGTCATCTATACCCTCACTGATATTGTATGGCAATATCTCTTATAAACTAAAGCTATAGTTTTCTTAGCAGAATCGATACCAATAGCATTGGTCGATTAGAAAAACTCAGTTGTAACCACGGGATTTTTCGATTTTTAAGGGAAAATAATAATAACAATAGCAGAAATAATTTACAAATTCATACCAGTCGTTGGATTATAAAATTGTTTGCGTCCTTAGCATGGTTAATACTGACACATCACATGATCATTGTCGACGTTGAAATTCAGTTGACAAGTATTCAATGCTCAATACCTGCAATCAATGTGAGAAAACACAGAAATCGAGAGAAAAAACAATTAATAGAGAACCAAGAACCAGACAAGAAGACAAAGGGTTTTTAACATGGTTCAGCAAGTGTGCCTACGTCCACGGCTGTCTCTTTTAAATTCTGCAGAGTAATAGTATGATATTCAATCTTTTGTTTACAATGATTTTAACCCCTATTTATAGGGGAAGTATCGTTACAATTTAGGAAGCAACAAAATAGGAAGAGAATCATGAATTAATTACACTTCCTAATCTGTTTGAATAAAATAAGGAAACTGCTCCTTAAAATCCGAGATAATGTTGATTGAGTTTGAATTTGAATTAATTTCCATATCTGGAGAGAGAATCACTATTTGATTAGGTAACTGTCTGTTCTGGAAGATATTGCATTGATTACGCTTCTGGGTGAACTGCCGTTTATGGTGACCTCGAGTTGAAGCTCGTTGAGAAGCGAACAGCGAGTTGTGCTTATTATGAATGGTGGAACGAGCTACAACCTGGCTGTGAGACGAGCTCGTTGCTGTGAGCTGAGAAGATTGCTGGGTGAGCTGTGGAGCTCGTTGGGATTAGAGTTGAAATATGGGCCTTGTCTGATGGGTCTTGATTAGGTTGACTTTATTGGGCCTCCTAATAGGCCTAAGTTGGGCTTTTACCATCCCATTTAGTGAGTCCAGAAAATACATATAACATTAACCCTCCAGCTCTCAGTTCGTTCTGCGAAATGGGAGCTCGAGCTCGTTGGTAAAAGCTAGCTTCTTAGGTAAGCCAGTCTTGAATTATTGTTTTCCCGCCCTTCCAAATTCTGTCTTTTCAGTCTTGACACGTGGCCGTCATGCATGAGGTAACTGAAACGATGTTGGCACATCCCTTACACGCGCATTTAATGCGCACGTCTTTCAACTGACGGCTGCATGATTATAAAGCCGTATCTCGCGCTGCACCGTTAAATCAATGACGGTTACATAACACAGAGATCTGATGGTTGGGGTTCGAGCTCGTCCACCTATATAAACTGGTGGACCCTTCTCATTTTCTTTTCCTTCTGTCATTTTCTCTCGAAGCAACCAAGCAACCAAGTTCAGAAAACTTACTGATTTTTCACGAAATCAACACTTCTAGTCACTATTCTTACCATTACATCAAGGATTCAAGGTAAGCCTCTGGTTTTTTTCTTCAGACTTTCAGTTATTTGATTTATTTTTGTTGAGTTGATGTTGTATTGTGCCTGCATTATGCCATTCTTGTGTATGTGATGGTACGAACATGCTATGTTCTTGATATTAAACTGTTGTTGTTCTCGGTTTCTTGTTGAATAAGACTTTTCAACTTCTGTTGATTTGATCATATTGTATGCTTGTTTGCGAGCTAACTGTTGTTTGTGGCTTGTTATGCATGCAATCTGTTGAAATAGGCACCTGTAGACCATTAGCTCGCAGGTCGTTTGTTTATAGGTCGAGCCCCCATTGCATGAATGATCTGTCAAATAGAAAACTTAGAAAATTATTAGCCTTTCAATAACTTGCTCCTAGCGATCTAACTATATCCTCTTTTGCATAGATGTCTTCAAGCGGAGCTCGTAAGGAAACTACCAGAGGTAGAGAGACTCATGAGCGAGATGAAGCTCGAGAGCAAGCTAGGCAGGGAAGAGAAGCTCGCGAGACATTTGCCCACCATCCTTCAAAGTTAGAGTTTTTTGATGTGGTAGGGCTTAGCATTCAATTTCGTATCCCTATGGGTTGTCGTGCACTGATACCTGTTCCTAAAAACCATGCATGCTATCCACCAAGGGGGTACGTCGCTGTCAGTGCCCAACATCTCGAGCAGGGACTAAGGTTCCCTATTCATCCTTACTTGATCGCATTCCTCAACGCGGTTAAGCTCGCATCATTCCAATTGACACCGAACTCTTATGCACAGCTAACCTCGCTGGCTCTGGCCTTTCTCAGGACCAGCCTTCCTCCTCCAATCCCAAAGATCATACAACAATTTTACAGTTTCAAGGCTTTAAACACAAAAGAGGGGGAAAAACCCGACGACATCTATTACCTCACAACTCGCCCGTCAGAATACAAAGACCTCTTGTCCTAAGGAGAAGCGAAGGGCAAGTCCAATGTTGGAAAGTATAAAACGAGCTGGTTTTATGTCTCCTGCCCCTTTCTCGTGGGCCTCAATAATTGCAGCTTCGTCCTGGAATCAGGTATGTAGAAAGGAAAATTTAGCGAACTGATTTTTTTTTTTTTTTTAAATGTCTTGCTTTGCAGTGCTGAAAGCGGACGAGTCTCCTCTCAGTAGCGAGGAAAAAAGGGCTCTTAATGCGCTTGTGAACTCGGAGGAAGCGAGCATCAGCAGCAAGTTCAACGATGCTCTTCTTAGCGCTTACGGCCTTACCCCTCTTAAGGAATCTCCGCAACTGCGACTTGAAGAGGACATAGGGAGCATGAGTGATACCTCTATACTTCCTTCTGTCCTTTAAGTCCCAGTTCATGAAGAGGATACATCTGCTCCTTGACCTTCAAAACCTGTCACTACTTCACGAGCAGCGGGAGCAACTCGTGCACCTACTTTAGCTCGGAAAGCTTCTGCTCAAAGGTGCTCCTGCTTGCGCCCCAGCTCGCGCAGCCCCTCTTGTACAAGTGGATTCATCCCCATCCCTAATTCTCATAACTGTTTAAGAAGCTCTTTTGCTTGCTTCAGTGGGTTTAGCGCATGCTTTAATAGTTCCAATATCTGCTGAAGCAACACCAGCTCTAGCTCGCACCCCAACAGTGAGTGCATATCAAAAAACTGTTTCTTCAGCTCCTGCTCCTTTCACTGGGCAAGTTCCAGCTAAAAGGAAGAAACTTGCTTACTGGAATTCTCTTCTGATCAACCTGCTGAGACTCCAGCCGCTTTGTCAGCCCCAGTGAAGCGACCAGCTGAAACCTCAGCCTCTCTAGTTGCTCCTTTAAAACGCTCCAAGCGACCTGCTGAAGCAGCAACTCTCTCGGTCGTTATCCCAAGCGAGGTACCGCCTCCAGAATCAGCAGCAGATCTTCAATTGGTTCCAACTTCCAGCTCACAGCCTGAAAAAGGGGGTGCTCATTTTAAGGTTGTTCCCTAGGCAACCTGAGCTGGTTCCAGCAAGAGAATAACCAAGCATACCTTCCTTACACGATGTAATACTTATAGCACTGATGAGCTTGATATCCCGGAGCGTGAGAGGACTCCTTCCCCCACTAGACCAGAAATCGAGCTTTGACCTGGGGGGAGATATTTAACTTCCTTCGTCAACAACTGGACACCGATTATGTATACTCATGCAAGGGTCCTGGAGAATAAGTCCCTTAAGGGCACGGAGTTAGACAAGTTCGCAGCTTGTCATTCTATGTTGGTAAGTCATTTTCTTTTATCTTCTAGTCTCTTTACTTTATCGCGTATTAACTTGTAGAATTTTTAAGGCGCCCTTACTGCAATGAAGCAAAAGAGACTGACCAAAATTACTGAAGACCGAATAATGAAGCTCGAAATGGAGCTGGAGGCTGCTAATGAGGAGTTAGCACGTTTAGCTGAGAAAACCACAGAGAGCTTCGAGGCACAGATGGCTGTAGCGAATAATGCTAGACAGGCTGCCGAGGAAGCTCTGCTGAAAATGGAAAATGAGCGTGACATGCTAAGGGAAGTGCTGAAGCAGTCTGATCAGCGGGCCGAGTTAGCCCAGAAACAAGCTGAGGACCATGAGGCACAGTTAGTTACAGTAAATAATGCTAGACAGATCGCCGAGGAGGCTCTGAGAAGAATGGGAAATGAACGTGATACGTTTAGAAATGAGCTACACAAAGTGAGAGAAGAGCTGAGGCAATTTGAGCAACGGGCCGAGCTGGTCGAAAAACAAGTCGAGTGGACACAAGCCGCGGCACAGCGGACTGAAGAGGTTGAGCAACAAGCTGCAATTGCAGAAGGACGAATCGAGGAGCTTGGTCAGCAAGTTAATGCCGCAGTGCAACGGGCTGAGGCTGCAGAGAAGCGGGCTGAAGAAATAGAAGTTGCCACTAAACGTGCTGAAGAAGCTGAGCACTGGGCTGAAGTGCTTAGGCAGCAAGTGGGGGATGTCATTCAGCGAGCTGAGGTTGCAGAGAAGTAGATAGAGGCTATGAAGGAAGAAGCCGAGATCATCAATCGCCATGCAGATGATGCTTTTGAAGAACTGATGACCTTCATAGAAAAATTTGCTCAGGAACTAGAGATGCGGGTCGCTGATGCAAAGGATGAAGCTGAAGGAAAAACAGGCCTCAACTTTCTCTTTATGCTGTGGACGTCTCACCCTGACTTGAATTTTTTCATCTTTGGGGAAGTGGGACTTGAGGCTGTAGAGAAGTTCAAGGTAAGGGTTGTCTTATCCTCAGCTAATGCAGTTCTTTTGGCAATGGAGGTGCCTGGTGCGACCTCTCAAATTGAGCCCGCTGGCGACCTCGAGTCTTCTGGCACGTCCCTTTCTTATGAAGACCCCCTCTCTGGCCCAGATCCTTCAGCTTAGAGCTAACAATTTATCTTTTACACTTGTACTTTTTAATCATTGATGTGTAAAGAATTTTTAGACTTAATGAAATTTTTTTCATTATTTCTTCCGTATTGAATGTGCTTGAATTATTGCATCTGTGATCACATATTTCATGATCTTCTTCATGCGAGCTAATTGTTAACGAGCTCAAAGTTCAATAATAATTAAAGCAATCGCTTAATTCAATCAGTTAATAAAATCTTGTATTCAATCAGTTAATAAAATCTTATAATTGATCAGAACCTTTTCTGCCATTTTGAAATGTTGACGAGCTATGCATGGATACATAATCACACCTGCTTAAGCCCATTTTTCTTTTAGCGAGTTGTTCATGGGTACTTTAGCCATCTGTTTTTTAAGCTCATTTAGTTTAAGCGAGCTATGCAGGGGTTGTCACCCCGCCTGCTTTTTAGGCTCTTTTTGGCGAACTATGCAGGGACACTTAGTCACATGCCTTTTAGACTCTTTTTGACGAACTATGCAGGGACACTTAGTCACCTGCTTTTTAGGCTCTTTTAGTTTAAGCGAGCTATGCAGGGACACTTAGTCACCTGTTTTTTAGGCTCATTTTTTCATAGCAAGCTATGCAGAGGTCGTCACCTCGCCTACTTTTTAGGCTCTTTTTATTTTTGCGAGCTATGCAGGGGCACTTTAACCACTTGCTTTTTAGGCTCCTTTTTTCATAGCGAGCTATGTAGGGGTCGTCACCTCGCCTGCTTTTTAGGCTCTTTTTATTTTTGCGAGCTATGCAGAGGCATTTTAGCCACCTGCTTTTTAGGCTCTTTTTGGCGAGCTATGCATGGACATTTAGTCACTTGTTTTTTTGGCTCTTTTTAATTTAAGTGAGCAGCGAGCTAATCAGCACGGAGTTTGTTAACTTGGTGAAATAATGCACAACATGAGGGAAAATAGAGCTTTCATTTATTATAGTATTGAATCATAGGTAACAAATGAAGTTACTGGTAATATGGTTGCAGATGCTCGATATTCCAAGTTCGAGGGACCTTGACTCCATTCATATTGGTTAAATGATAAGCTCTATTTCCCAAGTTTACCTTGATGATATAGGGTCATTCCCAATTTAGGTCTAAGGACCCATCGTTAGGTTTGCGGGCTCCAGGCAGAATGATACGCAGCACCAAATCTCCCATATTGAAGCTGCGGATTCTAGCATTCTTATTATAGTAGCTCGCAATTCTCTGCTGATAGACAGCTACTCTCAACCTGGCTGTCTCCCTGGCTTCTTCTAGCAGATCCAAGTTTGCAGTAAGTAATTGAGCATTATCATTTGGATTGAAGGTCGCTCTTCGCTGCGAGGTGACTTCTAACTCTGCTGGAATTATGGCTTCAGACCCATATACCATTGAGAACGGGGTCTCACTCGTGGAACCGCGAGCTGTGGTTTTGTGAGCCCATAATACCTTCTGAAACTCGTCAACCTATGCTCATTTCTTTGTTTCGAGCTTCATTTTCAGGGTCTGCTCTATGATTTTGTAGACAGCTTTAACCTGGCCATTGGCTTGTGGATGGTCTACTGCTGAGAAGCTTTTTACGATCTTCAGCTCGCTGTAGAACCTAAGGAACTGGTCGCTGCTAAACTGGGTTCCATTGTCTATGATGATCTGCTGTGGAACCCCAAATCTGCAAATGATATTACTCCACACAAACTTTTCAATCTTTTTTGTGGAGATTTTTGCCAACTCCTTCGCTTCTGCCCACTTGGTGAAGTAATCCACCGTGACTACGACATGTTTGCATCTTCCACGTGCTATTGGCAGAGGCCCGATCAAATCCATCCCCCAAATCGTAAAGAGCCATGAGCTCACCATTTGTTGGAGATAAGTTGGTGGAGCTCGTGGAACTTGTGCAAACCTTTGACACTTATCATACTTCTTCACTAAGGTGATGACATCCTGTCTTATGGTGAGCCAATAGAAACTTTGATGAAGTGTCTTTTGGGATAAAGAGAGCCCCCCAGCATGATTTCCATAATGACCTTCGTGTATCTGTCTCATCACTATTTCACACTCTGGGCCATCAATGCATCTTAAAAGGGGAGCTGAGAACCCTTTCTTGTACAGTGCATCATCATAGATGCAATATCTGGCTGCTCTAGCTCATAGACGCCGTGCTTCTAGCTTGTTACTTGACAACTTTCCATCCTGCAAATATTTGAGAATTGGGCTCATCCAAGAATCAGGCTGCACAGTGATTGCCATCGTCATACTCTTCTCTTCTGTACTTGGGGCTGGTAGGAACTCTACTGGGATTACCTCCAAAAAGTCTGCATGTCGCATGGTCGCGAGGTGAGCTAATGCATCTGCATGCGAGTTCTGAGCTCGTGGGATCTTCTTCACCTCGTACCTCTGAAACGCACCTAGCAACTCATGAACCTTCTGGAGGTAAAAGGCCATCTTTGGTCTCTTAGTCTGATACTCTCCCAGTATGTGACAAACAACGAGTTGCGAATCACTAAAGACCCTCAATCGTTCAGCTTGCATCTCTTTAGCTAGGTGTAGTCCTGCGAGCAGCGCTTCATATTCAGCTTCATTGTTTGTTACCTGGAAGCCAAACCTTAAATAACAAAAGATCTTATGGCATTCAGGACTAATCAAAAGAATCCCAGCTCTGGCCCTCTGCTCGCTGGATGACTCGTCAACATAAAGCTCCCAAGTTGGACCTTCAGAAGATTCAGCTTCATCATCTATAGGTCTTGTAAACTCTGCAATGAAATCTGCCAGAGCTTGAGCTTTGATAGCCGTTCTTGGCTTAAACTGGATATCGAACTGTGCGAGCTCCACTGCCCATTTCAACAAACGACCTGAGGTGTCCGCTTTTTGCAGAACTTGCTTCAATGGATACTGGGTGAGAACTTCGATTGTATGAGCTTAAAAATAAGACCACAGCTTCTTCGACGCGATGATTAGGCAATAAGCAAGCTTCTCCATCTGTGAGTACCTGGTTTTAGCATCTTACAACTTTTTACTCACATAATACACTAGAAACTGCGTTATTTCTTCTTCTCTCACCAATGCAGTACTTAAAGCTTGTTGAGACACTCCCAAGTATAAAATTATCCTTTCTCCTTCTTTGGGCTTAGAAAGGAGGGGAGCTCGCCCCATGTATTCCTTCAACTGCTGGAAGATAACTTCACACTGCTCTGTCCACTCGAAGCTTTTGGCATTTTTCAAAATATCAAAGAAAGGAATGCACTTATTTGTAGCCTTCGAGATAAACTTGCTTAGTGCCGCGACTTGGCCATTAAGGCTTTGCACATCTTTCACCCTGGTAGGTGACCTCATGTCGATCAGTGCTTTGATCTTCTCAGGATTGGCTTCAATACCTCTACTATTGACCATGAAGCCCAGAAACTTCTCAGAAGCTACTCCAAACGCACACTTGTGCAGATTCAATTTCATCTGATAGCTCCTCAGAATCTGAAACATCTCCTCCAGGTCGCGTACATGATCACCCACCTGCTTGGATTTTACTAGCATGTCATCAACATAGACCTCCATGGTCTTTCCAATCTGTTCTTTAAACATCATGTTCACCAAGCGTTGGTAGGTCGCTCCAGCATTCTTCAATCCGAAGGGCATCACCTTGTTGTAGTATAGGCCACGATCAGTCATAAATGAGGTGTGCTCTTCGTCCTCGGGATTCATAGGGATCTGATTGTAACCCGAGTATGCATCCATAAAACTCAGGAGCTCGTTGCCAACAATAGCATCCACGAGCTGATCTATCCTCCGTAAGGGAAAACTATCTTTAGGGCACGCCTTGTTTAGATAAGTGAAGTCGATGCATGTTCTCCACTTCCCATTTTTCTTTTTTACTAGAATCGGATTGGCGACCCAGGTCGGGTAGTAAGCTACTTGAATGAACTTGCTTGCCAGCAGCTTATCTACCTCTTCCTTTAACGCAAGATAGCGCTCCCATGTCATTGCTCTTCTCTTCTGGCGAACTGGTTTGTAGTGAGGATCAATGTTCAACCTGTGCGACATCACTTTGGGATCTATCCCCACCATGTCCTCGTGATTCCACGCAAACACATCCAAGTTTGCCTTCAATAAGTCAGTGAGCTGGTTTCTCAGTTCTGGAACTAATCTTCTTCCAAACTTCAGACACCTTTCTGAATCTGTCTCGCTGACTTGTACATCTTCCAACTCCTCCACTGGTCCTGTAGATCGGTCTGCATCTACCTCGCGAGGGTCCAGATCGTGACTGACTCCTTTCTCAGTCATGGCTCGTGGCTCGCCTCCTAAGACCAAATTCACTTTCTTTCCTCTCACGCTCATCTTTACAACATCTTCATAGCAGCGTCTTGCTAAATGCTGCTCCCCTCTAACACATCCAATACCATTGGGAGTTGGAAATTTAGCTGTGAGGGTCCTGGTCGAAGTTATCATATCCAGCTCGTTCATAGCAGGTCTTCCCAGGACCACGTTGTATGCTGATGGGCAGTTGATTATCAAAAAATCTGTCAACACAGTAGCTTGGCGACCTGCTTCTTCAAGAGTAAGCGACAGCTTGATCTGACCCATTGGCACAACATCATCTTCAGTGAAACCATAAAGAGGCTCAGGGGATGGTCTCAATTTCTCTGCTCCTAGCCCCATCTGATCATAGCAGTTTCTGTACATCACATTCACCGAGCTCCCAGTGTCAATCATGATGCACCGCACTTCCATGTTACTGATTTTGGCTCGAATAACCAGCGTATCATTATGAGGCCAGATCACACCTCTAGCATCTTCATCAGTGAATACAATCTCGTATGAGGTCGTCTTCTCCCTTTTTACAGGTCCCTCCGACCCGCTGACCTGGAAAGTATGATTCGCCTCTCTGATGTATTTCTCATGTGACCTGTTAGAAACACCTGCGATATGGAGGCCACCATGAATGGTAAAAATGGTTTTTATCTCAGGCTCATGCTCTGGCTCGGGAGCTCGTTGGGGTTGTTACTGTGCTGGTTGCTGATGAGGTTGTTCTTCATGAGGTCGCGAGTCAGCAGGTCTTGCCATATAATCTCTCAGGCGACCTCTCCTGATCAACTTCTCAATGGCTTCTTCAACGCCCAACAATCCGAAGTATTGTGCCTGACCTCATTATGATAGACACAAAACTTATTCCTGTCTCTGTGCTGAATAGGAGCCCTTATAGGAATGGGTCTTCCAAAATCTTCTATGTTCCTCTCTGCTGCGAAAATCCTATCTGGTGAAATCGTTAGGACACTGTACCCTTCCTGACGATCCAGACGTCCAGGTCGCTCGAACCTTGGCTCTCTCCTCGCCTTCTTAGCGATCTAATGGCTTGAGCCACTATTTCTTCCTTCTTCGTTTCTGCCATTATTTCTCCGTTTTGGTTGGTTGGAACTGCCCGCTTCATTCTTTTGATTTTGCTTCTTTGGGCCGAAGGTCTCTTCCCACCTAATCTCTTTCGCAGCTCGCTCGTAGAACTCCCCCAGATCCTTCACTGGGAACTTGTAAATGCTTTCGTACAGTTTCCAATCCTTTCGCAGCCTAGTTGAGATCGCTGTCAGTATACTCTCATCTGACGAATTTTCAACATTCACGACCTCGCGTCTAAACCTGGTAATGTATTCCTTTAACGACTCACCTTGACGCTGGAATATAGTAGCTAGGTGACATGATGGAGCGAGCTGTCTTCTCAGTGCTCTGTAGTGACTAACGAATTTCTGTTAGCATTGTTCCCAACTACCTATGCTGCGAGCTGGGAGATTCTTGAGCCATGTTCTCGGAATGTCCCCCAAAGTGGCTGGGAATACACGACACTTCACCATAAAGTTATCTGTCTGCAAGTCCATTTGAACATTAAACGCATTAAGATGATCATAAGGGTCTGTATTCCCATTGTACTGTTGGATGCTAGGAACTTTAAATCTCAGGGGAAGAGGCTGTATCTCAATCTTCCTTATGAATGAGGTCATTTCCCCGTAGTACCCGCGCTGCTCCGGGGCTCCAGGCTGTGCTTCCAACTACTGGACCCTCTGGAGGAGCTCCTCTAGATGTGGATCTCGGAGCTCGTATCTCCTCCTGTGGTCGTGACTTGGAGCTGGGTGCTCTGGGTCATACCTTTCATCATCCTCGAACAGACCCTTAAGCTGATGGGATCTTGCCTGTCTCTGTTCATCATCAACTCACCGAGCTACAGCTCTTGCTCTATCATGCCCAACCTTTGCTTGTTGGCGTCCATCTTGGCTCGGCTTTGCCACCAAGCTAGCTAGGCGTGCGACCTCCATTTCTTCGCGGACAGGATGCCCTCTAGCTCTAGATCGTGCATTATAGAAGCGAGCTGAGCCTGCCGGTCTCGGGACTTCCCTTGCTAGCCGTTCGGACACCTGCATCGCTTCATGTTACTGGGGCACATGCCTTGGTGTCTGAACCTCAACCCTAAGTACGTTCTGAACCTGAGCCTACACCAACATGTTGATGACCTTTGTGAGCTGTCTGACCGTGTTCTCCAGCTTTACTTGCCTCTGATACTACACCTGCTGCCCATCAACTACTGGGGCGATTGGAACTGGCTGACGGGGAGGCAAAGACGGTATGTTTGCTGCAGCACCGACTACCTGTCTATACGATGTTCCTGCTGCATGTAATGGTGCGCCTTCCACTTACTGCGTATCATGCTGATAGTGACTGGGCTGACTTTCTGCCCTGTCAGCCTGTGAGCCCACATACTTGGTTTGTTTGGTTTTTGCTATATTATCAGAAATATATAAATTGAGATGAGAAAGATTGCAGTTTGGGCCCCTCCTCTAGCGCCAAAATGTCGACGTTGAAATTCAGTCGACGAGTATTCAATGCCCAATACCTGCAATCAATATGATAAAACACAGAAATCGAGAGAAAACAATTAATAGAGAACCAAGAACCAGACAAAAAGACAAAGGATTTTTAACGTGGTTCAGCAAGTGTGCCTACGTCCACGGCTGTTTCTCTTAAATTATGCAGAGTGACAGTATGATATTTAATCTCTCGTTTACAATGATTTTAACCTCTATTTATAGGGGAAATATCGTTACAATTTATAAAGCAACAAAATAGAAAGAGAATCATGAATTAATTACACTTCCTAATCTGTTTGAATAAAATCAGGAAACTACTCCTTAAAATTCGAGATAATGTTGACTGAGTTTGAATTTGAATTAACTTCCATATCTGGAGAGAGAATCACTATTTGATTAGGTAACTGCCTGTTCTGGAAGATATTGCATTAATTGTGCTTCTGGGTGAACTGTTGTTTATGGCGACCTCGAGCTGAAGCTCGTTGAGAAGCGAACAGTGAGCTGTGCTTATTGTGAATGGTGGAACGAGCTACAACCTGACTGTGAGACGAGCTCGTTGCTGCGAGCTGGGAAGATTACTGGGCGAGCTGTGGAGCTCGCTGGGCTTAGAGTTGAAATATGGATCTTATTTGATGGGTTTTGATTATGTTAACTTTATTGGGCCTCTTAATAGGTCTAAGTTGGGCTTTTACCAGCCCATTTAGTGAGTCCAGAAAATATATATAACAATCATCTTCTTCATTTTTATTTTTGGTTTTTCAAAAAAAAAAAAAAAAAAAGAAAAAAGAAAAGAAAAGAAAAGAAAAGAAATCGACGAGGATGATTGAAATTTGAAACTATTGTCTTCACAGCTAAGCAGCTTCAAGGGCACGCATGCAAGATGCCAAAGTACAACATGTTAATTGATCAAGTATATATTTTTGTGTCATATTTGTATTGTTTGATCTGTTGGCAGATCTAGAAAATTTATTTAGGATTGTGCATGAACAAAGTAATTAAAACATCGACATTTATATTAAATATATAATTTTTTTTTATGTAAAACAAAATTAGATAACATAATATAATTTAAATAAAATGAAATATATATAATACTTAATAAAAATAAGTAGTTTTATACTGAAAAATAAGTGTTTTTATAAATTCCAACGAAATCATTAAAATAAATAAAAAAATATTAAAAAAAACATAAACTATGTAAATTTATTATTTACTTAAAAAATTGTTAATTTAAATAAGACATAAACCATATGTGTTTATTAAAAAACAATTTCAATCTAATTTTATAACCAAAAAAAAAAAAAAAATGCTTATAATGAACAACAATAAATTGACATAACGACTTACAAATTATGTTCTAAATTTTTTTGTAGTTTTAATTTTTATTGGTTTTAAATAAAGTAAAATTAGAAAAGGAAGAAAAAATATTAAAAAAATTAAATCATAACAATATATGGATAATTTTAGCATAATAACTTAAAGTTTAAGATTTTAGAATTTATTTATGGATGTATATTAAGATTTTAAGATTTTTTACATAGTTCATGATAGGATATAAAACTTTATGAAGCCAAAGCATATTAAGTATGAAAATTTGCCTGGTTGGTAAGTAAACTATAATAAAAAATGTAAAAAAAAGTAAATATACAAATGGGGGTTTAAACAGTAAATATGTATGAAATGTTAAAAAAGTCAATGTGTAAAACAGGGGCTGAACATCAAATGTAAAAAAGTGAAACCATTAATGTGATTATAGGGATTCAACTCAGAGCTGGTGGAAGAGTACACCATCCCAAACCATCAATGCAATGTGAGAAAACGAGCATCGTTTGTCAAATTGCAGGAGGGGCACGCCTCTCGTCTGGCCCTACGCTGGGCCTGGCTCGGTCTATATGTTTCCAATAAACTCTAATCTAGAAATCCAATGGAAACTAGAGGTTTATTAAATATGTTGATATCAATCACTATTTATATAGTTAAAATATTCAGTGTCATAAGAGGAGACAAGTATAAGAAAGCCTAGATAAATAAATATTCGATAAATTAATACCCCACTTAAATGAAAATAATAGATAGATATCCCTTTAGGACCCAACAAATATATAAATAATTTTTTTATTAATAGCGTTTTCTCAAAATATGCATCAACTTTTGTTTGCCTTTTCTTCGCAGCTAAACTGAACTCAACCTTATCGTTAATTTTTTGCAATGCGTACGTCATATTTGATATTTATTATTTTAGGTTACTACTACTTGAAATGTTGGTAATAAAGCACAATAAATGATTATCGGTAGGCATATTCATTATCCCTTGAATAATCTTTTCATCAATAAGTGATTTCATTATTGCATCATTTTCACTAGAATACTTCAAAAGCTCATTTCTTTCACGTTAAGTTGTTTTGCTTTTTATTTTCTGAGCAATCAAAGAATTTTTTAAGCATTAAGTGGAAAAAATTGATCGGATCCATTTCAACTCCTCTCTCAAGTCCACAAAAATCCTATGAAAAACTGACTCTCTTTTTAAGTTTGGAAGGATCTCATAAAAACTGATATCTAGGGTTTACTAAAAACATTTTTAAAAAATCATCATAAATTTGATGGTCACTTTATAAATATATATTGAACAAATAAAAATATTTACATTTCTCGTACTAGACCCTTGGACTGAATATATATATAAAATGTTCATAATATACTTGAAAAAGATATTTTGTTTGTAAAACTATTCTAAAAACACATTTATGAAATCTGGTTAATTAAAATAATATACGCTAATACAAAAATGTTTCTACTTAAAAGTAATATTAATGTATTTTTTTATCACCATATGACCTTTCTCATAATAAATAATAATTTGTAATAGATATTTGAAAAAATGAGTTTTATAAAAAAGTAAGCACTAACACTTTGTGAGTGGATATAACTTTTCTAAAATTATTTCTAAATTAAACATAACATATAACTGGTAATAATACATAATCATATTTCAAAAATAAAAATGAATTTAAATATCATATTATAGTAAAATTGTAAACTTCTATATAAATAATCTTTATAACTTTAATAATATATAATCTAAAAATCTATAATCTGTAAAACTTTTCTAAAATCTCTTTTTATAAATCTAACATTCTATAAATTTCTTTTTATATTGATTAGCCTTAGTACATAACATCTGTAATTTGAAAGTTTACACGAATTAGTATCCAGAGAAATTACCATACGTGGTGGATATACTTAACATTGACATAGAACAAGGAATAACATCTGTCATACACTTGCTAGACAACTCTCTTGACAATCCAATGACTCTCTTAACATCTGTCATATATGTGCTGAACAAATCTAAGATTCGTATATGTGTAACCTATCTGACCGTTAAAGGGAAGAGTACTATCTTGGTGTTCTAAAAGTATCTTTATTTTCCATACTCAAATCTTAAATGCTTTCTATATAAAAAATACAAATTCCATTTCTGAATATGCATATATAATTCTAGATAAATATTTTTATGAAAACTTAATAAATTTTCTTTCTCAAATCTTAAAATAATATAATTTAAAATATTTTGAATATTTCACATAATAAACTCAAACTGAAAGCATAAAATTTCAGTCGGAAATTCAAATACATATATAGATATACGAATACGTAATAAATCGTCATTTCAATTGTAAAACATAATTCGTAATCTAAAACATTATTTAAAAGAATAAATCATTCATTTCAAATAAATAATAGACACCGAAATACAAAAAATCATAGTTAAATTAATTATTTAAAATAAAACAATCCACTCACATAATCATTTGCTCAAATCTGCATATAGTATGGGTTATCATCCTATTTCTCATAACCTTAAATCCACTCTAAAATCACATAAAATTCAATTTTGAATTTATGAAAAATTTAACTAATCTTCTGAATTTCAAATTGTACTGAAATAAAATTATTTATCTGGATAAATCTAGTATTCAAATATTTCGTTCACCCATCCAGATTTTTTTTTTCCTATTTTTCTTCTTTTTTCTTCTTGGCTTCAAATCATTTTTCTACTTGTCTAGTCTGTGGTATAGTATTTGATAGCTTTGTCACGGGTTTCTTATATCACACACACACACACACACACACACACATATATATATATATATATAGAGTTTGAGTGACCGCTTCACACCCCTTTCTTGAACTCAATATATATATAGAGTTGGAGTGACCGCTTCACACCCCTTACTTGAACTCAATATTATTTACCTAACACCCTCTCTTGACACGTCTTATTTCTTTAGGAGAACTTCACTTTAATCTTTATGTTTTTGAAGAACTTCTCATTTTCAATTGTGAATCTGTTTATAACATTTATGGTCTCTTACATTTTAAAAATTTATCAAATTAGTCTCTACTGCTAGTGAATAGATGGTCAGACGTTGCATCTGTGAGGGTATTTTGTCTTTTAACATTAATTAGTGACATAATGACACATGTTAGATGAATTTTTTTTTTTAAAAATAAAAATAATAATTAAATATGTAAATAAAGTTAAGGGCAGATAATCTTTTATCATTTTTGGTTAATGTTGATCGTCAAAGAACACATTAAAGGGTCAAATTTGATGAGTTATTAAAATGTAAGAGACTAGAAATACTATAAATAGATTCGTATTTAAAAATGAGAAGTTTTCTAAAAATATAGTGATCAAATAAAGTTCTCCCTATTTACTTGATTTAATATGATATAAATCTGTCTCTCTTTGCAGCCGCCAGGTTTGTCTTTTGACAATTTTTAAGAATCAATTGGATGCATCTCTTGTCCTTTTCAATTGTCCAGCACATTGGACATTTCGGCCCACTTGCCCATTTCAATGTCAAATTTTCAAATCCAGCTTTTGCTTTGTTGTATGTGATTTTTGACCACCTCAACCCACTCAATTCAAATAACATTTATTTGCTTGATCAAAGCCCATTTGAATCGGGCTTGCTTTGGCTCATTAACCCCTTTTTTTAAATTTTTTTTTAACTTGGGCTCACATAAAATAATTTCAGCCCACTTAAAATTTGAGCTTCAATTAATTTCCTGGATTCATTAGAATTTGGACCTTACAAAAATAAACAATCTCTAACCAGGTGTTGAGAAACTTATTCGGCAATTGCTTTGAAATCAAAGGTTGCTACCCTATGTTTTAAAAATTTATCTTTGTATATTTAATTTGGTTAGTAACTAAGACATTCGTTGTCTTTGCCAAATATGAGACAATTGTTAGAGCTTTATTTAGTTAAACACGATATTTTTCAAGAAACTAATTTATTTGTATATCCATTTTGATTTGCAATATTAAACATTCGTTGTGCTTACAAAATTTATGATAATGAGGCAGAACTTTATTTAGTTAAACTTGTTATTTAAATTTGGGACTCCAACCTTGGTCTATGTGCCATGAAACGCATTACCCAATTGCTCTGCAATGCTTACCTAGAATTGAGTCTTGATGAACAAAATGGTGGTTCTATCATTCGATAGCGAGTCCACTTTTAAGAGGCAATTCGAAATAACTTCAATATAAGGGTGGCCGAAAGAGAAAAGCTTCCCCAATGGTGAGAGCGATATAACACCAACGTCAATACCATTTGTAAATCTTGGATCTATTTTTCATGAATATTATCTCTTTTTCTTGCTGCAAAGGTCAGTGTTGTAGCATTCTAACCATATAAAAAAGGATATGCTCTTTCGGCCACTCCTTGATTAAAGCTAGCTTGAACTGCTTCCCATAATTGAACTCGCTATTCAATGACAGTACCTTTCAAAAAGGTGACTAAACATCAATAAGGTGCTTGAGAAGATTCTGAAGGAGATATGAAGGGGGATGGAAACTCAAGGCTGGTGAGTAAACTCTATTTGATGTCTTAAAAATTGAAAAGTGCAAGGAAAATTAGTTATATTGGCTTAACTCCATAACTAAACTCTGTTTGACCTAATTGACCATTTTATTATATTTTTATTAGTATTGTTATTATTATAGTTTATTTTTTAGTGTTTTTTTTTTAGCACTAAATAACTGAGGACATATTTTACTATCATTAAAGAATTGAGCTAATGTTTTCTAGAACTTTTTTACTATTCAATTTTTTAATGACAAATATACCTTTCCTTTAAAATATTAAACACCCTTATGCTTTGTGCTTGCCTCCAAGCGAGGATCCTCCACAACAGAAAGACCCTAGTATGCTCTGCGCTTGCCTCATTAGTGAGGATCCTGCGCATCAGAAAGGTTAACGGTCCCTGTCTTCACAGACCTTAGCTTGCGCCTGGTGAACAGACTGTAGCCCCGTTTAGGCCGTTGAGTGTTGAAAGGCCGTCGTAGGGGTGTAGGTTTTCTAAACCAGGGCTCCTTCTCTGTGAGGTTCGGGGCTCCCGGCCCCCTGAGTGGTATCAGAGCTATAGGTTCTCTATGGTAAGGGCATTTTGAGTTTTCATAACTCAGTGTAACTGACATTAGTTGTCAGTGGATAGAGCTTACCTGATTTGGATTGGAAATTTGGATGAAAAGGATAAGGGAAACTCAAAATCATGGCCTCTACTTCAAATTCTTTTGCATCCTTAGCTAATCTAGATAATTCAGAGTCATCCTTTTCTTCTCCTCATAGACTCTCTTCCTTTGTATCTATTCCTCAAACACTTTCTCATACCCACTCTAGAAAAATAACCAACCTTGTTGAATATGCTTATATTCTTGAAAGTGCCCAGATCGATGCTACCTTCTACCCTGTTGTCAACCCTTACAATGTTTTCAGAAGAGACAAATCTCTTGTAAGAAAAGTTACTCAGTTAGTCTCTCACAGATCACCCCCTGTCAATGAATATGTTCAAACCACTTCCCTAGATAAATGTCTTATTTTTGCCACTGAAAAGGAACAATATATTGATCTTGAAATCCCTCAATCCTTGATTGATCAATGGATCAAAGAAGGATATTCTCATATCCACTTTGGTACCATAAGGATCATTCTCACTCTTCATGGAAGGAAAGGTATTCCAGCTATCTGCCGTCTTGTTGTTCTAAATACTACTTACCTCAAATATGAGCATGCAGTGATCGACACCTGTATCTCCTCCTTACATGCTGGAAGTATCTCTCTCATATATTTTCCTAACTTCAATATCCCTTTGAGAGATAAAAATCTTTCCAAAGCACTGAAAGTCCAACTTCAGATTATTGGTGCTCCCCAAGTATCATCATCATATGCAGTAACACTTCATCATCAAATTGTCTACAGACTTCAAGATCATGCAATCAACTTACCATCTCCGATGCACAGTAATGACGCCACAGTACTCATTACTGTTGAAAGAGAAGAAGACGTGCCTACCTTCATCCAGATGCCACGACAGATCTCAAGAGAGGAGATCACATAGCTCATGCCTCTTGAATGGGTCACAAGCTATGAAAAGTTGTTGAAAGATAACAATACTCCTGTTGTTGCAACAGATGTCAAATATGAGCAGCAACAAGATGGTACAATCAAAACTACTTATGAGCATGTCCAGAACAGACAAAATCCTTAGCTACCTGTGTTCCATTCTCTCATGGTCCAACCAGTCAAAGCTGAAGAAATTTGCTCCGGAGATCCTCCCATTCATGAATTCAGAGGTTCAGATGTACCGGTCTATACAGACAAAGTTAATGGACATTTCATCTGGGATGTAGATCCGACTATGTGCGATCCAGATTGTCCATGCAGATGGGAAGACGATGACATAATCTACATAAATGATGGGAAAGGTCCCAGTAACAACAAGAAAATGCATCATCCAGATGATCCAGAGCCCTTGGGTTGGAATAAAAAACTCAGACTCCAAAAAGCCTTTGGATATTTATGAAGAAGGGTTGTGAGTCCTCCGAGACGAAGGTTGGCTCACTTCAGAAAGAGAAGCAAACTTGCTTGCTTGCTCTTAGCTGAAACAACAATCCAGAAAGAAAGAAAAGGTTAACAACTTTCAAGCTATTCCATGTGCTTTCATGACATCTAAACCAAGTTATGAAGAAGAGTTTCCTTCTCTCCAGCCAATAATAAATCCAACAAACTTCACAGAATCTAAACCGTTTGTCCAAACAACATAGATCAATTCAGATGGAACCAGAAATCACTTGTCACAAACTAAACAGGTGCTCAATTGGCAAACTCAGAACTCTAGATCTCAAAATAGAGTTCTTCTGAGAATTGATGAAAAGATCGACAAAGTAGAAAAACATGTCTCACAATTTGATCATAGGCTTTAAGCCATGGATTCAACGTTCAGAGACTTGTACTTAAATCTACAATCTAGAATCTCACAGCTAGATGCAGCTCTCAGGCAATATATTGATCAGGGATATTTTGGTCCAGATTTTGGAATGAACGAAAAGGAGATCATGAGACTTAAAAAACAAAAAAGTCAAATGGAGAGAGATTTTTCTCTTCATTCTCCTCAGCCATCTCCTATCCCACCAATATCACCACCAACCTACATACCAAAAGCCTACCCATACTCATCCTCCTTAATCTTTCCACAGTCTAATTCACCACCATATTCGCCACCAAATGACTCAAAGTATTTCAAGTCCACATGAATGCTTTTGAGAAAAATTCCTCTAGCACAACCACCTCAACCAACAAAATCTAAACCATCAGCCCCCGCAAAGGACAAAGGCAAAGCACCAGAAACACCATTCCATCCTCCTGCTATGCTTGCCCATAGGGAACCACCTGTATCATTTACTAGTACTTTAGTATATAGCACTAAAGATTCTTCATCAGACACTAAGCCAGAAATGCCACTGTTAACCACACAAAAACAATATGCCAACATTTCCAAGATGCTCATGGCATCTAGAAATGATCCTCCTAAATCATCCACAACTCACCAACCACCTGATGAATCATCCACTACTGGCCCGACACCTATAGTGGAAGAATCACCAGACGTAAACCAGTTCCCACCACAACAACCTGGTTTAAACCTTCCTAAACCTACCAATGATCCTTGGTTTACTCTTGATGATATTACTCCAAAAAAATGA
The DNA here is from genome assembly GCA_019925255.1 of Litchi chinensis. Lineage (NCBI taxonomy): Eukaryota > Viridiplantae > Streptophyta > Magnoliopsida > Sapindales > Sapindaceae > Litchi > Litchi chinensis. Next base: position 11,274,718 of record CM034469.1, on the reverse strand, counting down.
AGGAACAGAATTTCAGAAATGAGTGTCTGGTTAGATTTACAAGTTGCAAAATCAGAACAAACTGTTGAACAAATTGTCAGAGAATTCATGTCCAGATTTACAAGGTCTCTTAGAGATTGGTTCCGGTCTTTGGATGAATATACACAGATAAGAATATTGTGATTTGATGTTCATGCTGTTACAGACATATTATTCAGAGAATTTATTGGTGATGTTCTACAATATTACAAAAGAGAACGCCAAGAGTTCTTTGAAATGAGATGCTGTTCATTAAAAAGAGAAGATCTTGAAAGACATTACAGAAGAATGACATCCAGATATCATTCCCTTAATGGTACACAAGATGAAAGCCTTAGACAGGTATACATAAACTCTCTTCTTACAGAGCTTCAAGATGAACTCCAAAGGAAGATTGATGCAACCAATAGGCCTCTTAGAGAACTGACGTTAGGTCAGATCTAGCAAATGGCGCTACAGTCCCTGGATAAGCTTTGTACCACTCAACAATTTTTCTTCAGGATGCTGAAAGAAGGACACAAGTATGAAAAGATGTGCAAGCGTCCAAATCTGAAGATAAAGTGTAAAAATGAGGAACAATGTCACTGTAAGACAAAGAAAAAACATCACTATCGTTCCTTTTTCAAAAGTAAAAACAAGTATCATGATGGATACAGGAAAAAGAAAAAGATACAAAGATTTCGCTATTTCAAAAAGAAACACACCCGTGACTTAAAAAGCACTCGGTGCTATGCATGTGAAAAAAATGGTTACTTTGCAAAAAGGTATCTCCACAAGCAGACAAAATCTGCAAAGATGGTCTAAGCAATCGAAGAACTTCCAGATGTCAATATTCCGTCTGACGCAGATATTGAATCTATCTTCTCAGAATAAGAAGATATGAATAAAGAGACTGCCTTTGTCTTCCCAACTACTTCAAATTCAGAATCTGACAAGGAATCTGATTCCTCTTCAGAATATGACTCATCATCCCCTAATGCCTTGATGGTACAACCTGCTATGTCACTCTAAACTCCAAAAAACACTTTCACTATTAATCCAGACCCAGTACACAAACCAGCTATCAACCCATATCTCTATGTCTAAATCTACACCTAGAAATACTCAAAACCCATTTCTGTCATAGTTTTCATGGACACAGGATCCTATAACTCTTTCATGAACCCGAAAATTCTACCCCTAGAATATTGGGTTCGACATAAAGAAGAGTTTGCTGCTGCTGATGGAAAACTTTTCCATACCAAGCTCATAACTAAGCACAAGATTGAGATTAAACTTCTTCCTAATCTAATGATTTGGTCAAAAGTTTTGGGTACTGATCTCCCTAGAAAAGATATTATCATTGGATGAGATCTTTATTGTTTATCAAAAAATCTCAGGATATTACCCACGGGCATTAAATGCAAAAGAGATTTTAAACCTTTTGTCTCAATTGCCAATATATTTTTCATCACTACAGTATCCCCTAACTACACTGAAGTTCAAGAGAAGCTGTTAAAACTGTGTGCAGAAAGTCATGATCAGTTCCATCATCCTCATCCTTTATGGAAAAATCCAGAATTCTTCATTAATTTGCCATTCAGACTTAATGAAAATGTGAATCCTACAAAAGCAACTCATTCAAGGATGAATCCAACTGATCTCAAAATGCCAAGAGAAGAATGCCAATAGCTCCTTTCATAATGTCTCATTAAACCTACCACTTCTCCATGGGCATGTCAAGCTTTCCATGTTGAAAAAAGGTTAGAAAAAGTTCGAGGAAAGAAAAGACTGGTCATAGACTATAAGTCTTTGAACCAATTCTTGCAAGATGACAAATTCCTCTGCCAAGAACAACAACATTATTCTCACAACTGATAGGAGCAATCATCTTTTCCGAGTTTGACTTGAAAGGTGCATTTTGGTAATTGGGCATCCACCTAGCTGAACACTACAAGACAACATTTTGCATACCAGATGCCCAGTACCAATGGATGATCATGCCATTTTGACTTAAAACAGCACCATCACTTTTCCAAAAGGCGATGACAAAGGTATTCTATCTCATTCTCCACTCAACCCTAATCTACATTGATGACATCCTCCTCTTTTCAAAAGGTGAAAAAGATCATCACGATTTACTTTTACAGTTTTACTCGCTTGCAGACAAGCATGGAATAATGCTTTCTGAAAAGAAAAGCATTATCGAGGCAGATGCTATAACTTTTCTCGGGACGGAAATAAAGCAAGGTCAGTATCAACCAGGACCCCATCTAACAAACCAGCTTTATAATTTTCCAGATTCGCACCTATCTAGAAAACAAGTACAATAGTTTTTGGGAATAGTCAACTTCATCAGAGAATTCTTTCCCCACCTGGCACATTTCACAGCAATCCTCTCAGCTTTATTAAAGAAAGAACCTCCATCATGGAGTCACGAGCATACAGAAGCAGTCAAAAAGATAAAACAGATTGCCAAAAATCCGCCATCTCTGACTATTCCATCAGATGGACAGGTCATTCTGCAAACTGATGCAAGTGATGAATATTGGGTGCTGTACTGATAGATGAGAAAAACAACAAAAGAGCTTACTGTGGACATGTCGGTGGATCTTTCAAAGAAAATAAAAAACTTTATCACATAATCTACAAGGAAGTCTATGCTGTAAAATATAACATAGAAAAATTTGATTTTCATCTAAGGACTAGACACTTCATAGTTGAGATGGACAATTCGTCTTTTCCTAAAGTCGTTGACTTCAAGAATAAGATTCCACCTAGCCCTTTATTATTAAGATTAAAAGAATGGTTTTCTAGGTACAGTTTTACTGTACGTCATGTGAAGGGAGACAACAATATAATAACTGATATGCTTTCCAGACCAACTACCAAGCCAGCAGCTATTTTCATTACATTGCTCATCAGATCCATACCATTCATTCTCATGGCTACCTCTAGCTCATCAAACTCATCCTCTTAGTTTGAGCCACAAAACATTACAGATATGAATTCACTTTAGCAACTTACTTTCCTCCTGAATTACTCTATGAATATCCAGAGTCCACCCTTACTCCCCAACAAATCCAAAGTTTTGCCGATACTCACTATTTGGTCTACATTTCCAGACTCCATCAAGAAGGTCATCAATATAGAGTGACTAACTTTTCCAAACCATATCTGGAATCATTTTCCTTATGATCGTTCTCACAGTTCACCATGAACTGCGTCTGGTATCTTTGGTATTTATCTGTATTATATTCACATGCCATAATATTTCTTTTGCAGGCATTATATGGTCATCTCCATGAACCTTCTCACAGAAATTAACTCCTTTCCACTTTCCTTCAACTGTTCGATCCTTTACCTGTATGGGGAAAAGAACTACAAAAACTCACGGGATAGTATAATCTCTGGAAACTCAGTCCAGAAATGGCTTCAAAAGTCACTTGTGTTTGGGTACTAAACAGGCCATTCAGATAAAATCCTATCTCTAAAGCCCTATGGACAGTCAACATAAATTACTTCTGACATTTAACTTTTGATTATCCAGGATTTTATCATAAATTTGGACCAACCCTTAAGGCATTTCTTAAAGAGATAAATGGAAAATATTCAGGAATCAGTAACTTAATGGATTTTACACCAGACCCATCTCCGCCATTATTGGATTCTTTTGAAGGAGACAAGGCTCCTAAACCGTCCCTTGATGAGAGCATGCATTATAAGTTATGTCCTATTTGTGGAGCCACTAACTCGGATAATGAGGATCACACAAACTGCAACCTGGATTCGGATTGATATCTTTTGAAGCAGTCAATAGTTTTACATGCTTGCCACTTATCAATAATAACCTGGTCTTTTGAGAATATTCTATAATTATTATACTTTTATGGGTCCCATTGAGTTCCAATCTTTAATTATTATGTTTGTAATAATCATGTTAGACTTGTTTTGTAAGCTAGTTTTTCTTGAAAATTAGCTTATCTAATAAGAAAACTTGTCATGAAAGCTTACTTAGCATGTGTTGACGTCTGGAAACGGTCAATTTAGAGATTCTGAGATCCAGACTGCGAGCTTGGTAATTAAAGGGTGATAGTACTAACGGGAGTGTGATAAATGAGTAATTAATAAGGTTTAAGGTTGGTGGTGATTAATTTAGGTGAATGAATGTCGGTCGTGGAGGTTGGTTGAATTTAATGAGATGATCAATGAAAGACAAGAGAGAAAGAGAGGAGAATGCAAGACACAAAGATTTTTACGTGGTTCGGTGACTGCACCCACATCCACGGCCACTCTGAAGTAATTCCGGCAGAGTGACGATACTCTAATATATTCAGTTTGTTTGTATAGTAAAAGATCTCTCATATTTATAGAGAGAGGGAGATGACAAAAAGAAAATACAAAAGAATGTTATATACGTTACAGGCAACGGCTAGTTACAACTAATCCTGACATAGCCATGCTGCATTAATTGTAAAAGTAATCATTGTTCTCTTCTTGCACACGTCTGCATTTAATACACCAGGAGAGGCTTTTACTTCATTAATTGTATCTTGTCGCATTGAATGCTTCTGGGTAATTGTGCAGGCAGCTTCCGGCGGGAAATCATAAGAGTTGGTGAATCCGATGACTTGCTGCATACGACATCCCCTAAATAAGCTCTCTGGTCAGTCAGGTGATGCATGTTGGAGATAAGTCGACGTGGCCAGGAGAGGAGGTTAGGCGGTCTAGGGATTCCCGCGATCTCGCGACCTGGACGGTCTCGCGAGCTTGACGAGCTGGTGACGAGGGCAGGATGCATGCTTGGGAGGTTTGGAAGCTGTTGCGAGCTCACGACCTGGACGACCTCACGAGCTAGGCTTCCAATCGCTGGTCCTGATCTTGGACCTTCTGGACCCCCGCTCATGTCCAAGCATCTGGGGCTTATACTGACCCATTTAGATAAAGAACGAGAAAATGAGCATAACAGCATGTAAGCAAGCTTATAATGTAAGTTTGTCCTGTTGTAATCATATTAGTTTGTCATGATATAAGGCCTTGGGCCTATAAATATGTAAGCCTCCCTCTCTTGGAGGGCGGACTAAGCCTTATATCCAGTTTCTTACTATCAATAAAGCTTTGTTTTCTCTCAAAACCATGGCTTTCTAAACTACTTCTCTCCCTGATTCCTTGAAATCCATAACTTCCAAGAAAATGAAGGAAGGCTCTTGACCAAGTCCGAGTATGCTCTGTGTTTGCCTCAAAGCGAGGATCCTGTACAACAGAAAGGCCCTAGTATGCTTTGCGCTTGCCTCCATTAATGAGGATCCTGCGCATCAAAAAGGTTAACGATCCCCGTCCTCACAGACCATAGCTTGCACCTGGTGAACAGATTGTAGCCCCGTTTAGGCTGTTAAGTGTTGAAAGGCCGTCGTAGAGGTGTACGTTTTCTAAACCAAGGCTCCTTCTCTATGAAGTTCGGGCGACGTGTCCTAAAAAAAAGGATGCACGTCTGCATAAACCAAAGAAAAAGGGAGCGGTCCGCATCGACATGGACATAGTTTGCACAAACCAAAAAATAAAGATGTGATCCATGTTGACGCAGATCGCCTCCACACAACTTAAAAAGAGCGTCAAAGCAGACCGCGTCCACACAAATAAAATGAAGAAAGGATGCGAGCGGACCATGTTTGTGCAAACCAAAAAAAAAAAAAGTGCGAACCACGTCCGTGCAAACCCAAAAAAAGGACGATGCAGACTGTGTCCAAGCAAACCTAAAAAAAGGCCAAAAAATACCTATTTTCATACATGTTCTATGTTTCTCAAAAAAAAAAAAAACATGTTCTCTACTTTTATGTTTGTCACAACTTATCCATCATCAACTGTCTTCAACAATATCATCACCCATCTATTTCATCCATTCTGCCATAGCTTCTTCAACAACAACAACAAAATCCATCAACAACATCTATAAAAAGAAAATAAAATAAAATAAAATCAGAAGAAGGGGATGAAACAAGATAAAAAAAATAAAATAAAAAAGAAAAATTAGAACCATCTAGTTTTGACGAACCTATTCTTCCATTAATAACATCCCTTTAAAAAAAAAATCAAAAGAGGTGGATGAAATAAAAATAAAATAAAATTAGAACCTAGTTCTGGTTTGAAACCCAAAATCGGATGGTTTCTGAGTTCGAACCTAAAACCAAATTGGGTTCGAACCTAGAACCATTTGGTTTTGAGTTTGAAACCCAGAACCAGATAACCGGAAAAAAAAAAAAAAAGATGAAGGAGAAGGGTGCAAGTTGGTCACCAATGACCAAAGAGGATGTGTAGATACGAGAGAAAGAGAGAGATGGAGGAGTGAGAGAGAGAAGAAAATGGTAGAGTGAGAAAGAGAATGGTAAAGAAAGAGATGAAGGAGTGAGAGAGAGTTGCAAAAATTTTTATAAGGTCCTTTTTTTTTAAAAAAAGAAAAAAATAGGACATGAGTGTCTTTTCATTAAGTTAGGTGCTAAAAAACCTAATTTCAATTCTTTGGTACTAATTAAACATGACACAAGTTTTTTGGTGCTATTTGGCATCGTTTACTCTTTTTTAGTGTCGTAAATTATTATTTTATTATGGAAGTTATATATTAATTATTATTTTAGTTTATATAATGGAAAATTGTTATGTGATAGTTATTATTTTGGTATTTATACTCAATTAATTAATATTTTTTATTAGCTTTATATTGATTTATTTAGATGTGATGTTAAATTGAAGTAAAAATTGAGTTATTTAAATTTTAATGTTTATTTATAGTTTGTATATTTATCTTTAATATAAATTTTATGACTTGATAAAAATTGAATATGGTAAAAATGGATCGGGTTTCAAGTAGACCACCTTAAACAAGCACATATTTACTTTCAAAGCTTATTTCACTAGAATAATTCAAAAAGTCATTTGTTTCAAAAAATTTTTTAAAAAAAAATTCAAAACATCCTCAAAATCTATAATATTTTTAGGAGTTCATACAAACACATATTAACTTTCAATCATATCCCTTTATTTTTGTTATTTCAATTATAAGTCAAACATGTATCTTGGAAAAAAAAAAGTTAATGTACACGTAATAAAACTACAAAATTTTATTTAGATTAATAAATTATTCAATTATGGATAAATGAGTAAATTATTTATTTATCTACGAGTTAATAATCTCTCATAAAAAAATAATTTTTTTTCTACAAATATTATTTTATCGAGTTTTTTACCATACGTTTAATAATAAAAGGAGAAAATGTTAGGATTATGACAAGAATTCCTAAGGTAAACTTCATTTGATTTGAAAGTGGTCCAAATGAGGTCTGTTTCAGGTGAATAAAATGTTGTTGGTAAACTTAGCTTGAGAGAAATACAACGTCGTAAACGGTGCAGTAAACATAAGTCTTACATACCTTAAAAAGATGTTAAGGTCAAATTTGGGTAGTTAGATTGTAGGATTTCTTATTCTGACAAGATTCTAATTGCTTTGGGAGCAAGAAAAGGTGTTTCTTGAAGGGTTTTGGACTACTTTGTAACCAAAGTTATAAATAGGGAATTTATTCTTTGTTTAGAATAGACACCAAGATGCATCAAGATACTAGAGAGAAAGCAAGAGTGAGCTTGATTGTGAGCTTAGAGCTTTGGCATACTCAGTTATGAATTTAGAATGTGGAGCTCGGGTATGCTCGATTATAAGTTTAGGGTTTAAGGTCAAGTATGCTAGGTATGAGTTTAGGGTTTGGTTGTAATTGAGCTTTAATGTTAGAGCGAGAATATGAAATATGTAGTTATAAAATTTTTTTGTGTAGTGATTTTTTTTTTCTTTTCTTGTTGTAACAACTGTGATTAGGGCTAGGTAAATAAACATGAATTGACTGAACCAACCTAAAATCGAGCTAATTTTTGGTGTTTGGATTGGTTTTGGTGTTGGTTCGGTTCATAAGTGCAAATATCAATAAAAATTAGGTTTTTGTTTGGATTGGATATCCAAATCCAAGAGGGAACTAAACCGATCTCTCTCTTTCTTTATATGTGTGTGTATACATACATATATATATACATATATATACACACACATATACATATAAATATATATATTTCACATAATCTCCTGCATTCTCTCTCTCTCATCAACTTATCTTTGTCTCCTCACCCGCCACCTCTTTACCTCTCTTTAGTTTTTCTCTCCTTCATCTCATCTTATCTTTTCATCTTTTCTTAAGTTCAACTCTCTCTTTTTCACTTGTCGATTTCTTTTTTTGATTTTATTTGTTTATTCTATAGCCATTGATGAGCTTCTTATAATTCCTCTTCGTTTTCACTTTTCTTCTCTCTCTTCAACCAAACCCCTCTCATCTCTTTTTTGCTCATCTCATTTGGAGGATTGTGTCTCATGGGAACCAATAGAGGAAGTTATGGAGTTTACAAAGATGGTCGACTCTACCTTGTAAGCACTGGTAAACCCAGTGCATTATTGAGGGTACACATGCCCCTTTTGGATTTTTATTTTTATTTTTTTCATGAAATTCTTATTAAGTTTTTTAACATATATCTTTAACGTTATTGGTTAAAAAAAAATCTAAATTTATCATTTTATCAACTCTCACATTTTTTTAATCCTTATCTTTATTTATATTTAATTACCATTATTTTCTTTGTTTTTATTCATATATACATTTATCTTTTATTTATTGAAATTATTGTAATATTATATATAAGAGTTAAATACACAATACCCCTTTGAGATTAACTCAAATACACACGCGTGAATATTTTCATTTTTATAACACTTTACCCCCCTATTAATATTAAAGATGAAGTTTGAAAACCCAAAATTTTTGGATTTCCACCGTTAACAGAGGGGTAAAGTGTTATAAAAATGAAAATATTCACGCGTGTGTATTTAAGTTAACCTCAGAGGGGTATTATGTATTTAACTCTATATATAATACCAAACAAATTTCTTTAATATAAGCAAATATGTTTATGATTTTATTCAAATATGAGTATTCTTTTGGACATTTTAAGCATACTATCTGTAATTTGACTTAAAAATCTAGTTAATGAATTAAAAAAATATATTTTTGAAAAACTCTTATAATTTTAAATTATTTGTTATTTCTAATGAAAAATCACGATTTTAATGTATTTATCTCTTTTTTTTTTTTTTTTTTAATTTGTTTGTATAATTTAACTATGTTTCGAATCAATAATGTATCAAAAATAATTTTGATAAAAAAGATATTTATGTTACAAATATATAATAAATTCCATTTCAGACAAGAACTTAATTTTAGATTTATAAGGGGCATTTATGTAATTTAACCGGTAATGGTGTTTGGCAAACATTATGATCACTAATTATGGGCAGGTAGGAACCAAACTGAATAGAGTAATGTTTGGTTCTCAACATAGAGAACCGAACATGGAGAAATTTGGTGGCAAAGCTGATCATAATTGAACACCTTCAGTTTGATTATGTTCCATTCCATCTAACTAAAAAAAGGAAGAGAAACTAGAAGAGTAAAAACCAAAACCAAAATCTCTCAAAATTGTTGAGCCATAATCCATGCCTAATATCATTCAACAAAACCAAAATCTCACAACCGTTTAACTGCAAACAAATTGACATGCAATCTCAACAACAAATCTAGAAAAAGAGAAAATTAACAAAGAGCAACAAAAAAACAAATCATTCAACATTAGAGGAATTTGAAACAATAAATCTAAAAGAATCATTCGACAACAAATCTAGAAGCTTTTTCAGACCAACGATGATCGGGTGACGGGTTTGTGAATAGCAATGACAACATGATAGGGGTGGTTGTTATAAGCTAAAATGGGAAAAGACTAGCGAAAATGAAAAATAAAATGGAAAACAAAACAACAATGAAACCTGAGGACGAGATCGACGACGTAATGTAAGTAAAATGGGGTAAACAATGAGATGAGTATAGTGATGGAGTAGTCGATTGTGAAGAAGAAGGATTAAAAAATGGGTTTTTGACTTTTGAATCTTTGATTTAGGGTTCAATTTATATAGGGCTTTATATGTGCCCTCAGTTTGGTTCGACACATGTGGAATCGAACCAACTTGATAAACTTTGGTTTCATGCATGTGGCACCAAACACCCTATTGTTGGGTCATATGACTTAAACTGAACATCCTTGGGTTGGTTCGTTTAGTTTGGGTCATGTTTTATGCCCATCTCTAATCATTATAAATAAAAAATTAAATTTATTTTCCCTTATATAAATTACTAATTGATAACTATTGTTAATTACTATGAGATCTACAATCTTAAGTTGATAGTAAAAAGACTCAACTATAATATTTAAAATTTAAAATCGACACGTGACATGCCTCCTCACGTGTAATGCATACAGATGGCAGATGACAGACATATACTAAATATTTCCTACCATATAACATATATAATGAAAAGATTTTTAGATAAAGGAAAGAGAAAAAGTTTGAATCAGAGATCTCAAAGCTCCGATACCATTTTTTTAGTTACCATCAGACCAAAAAATTTAAGCTGATAGGAAAAAAGCCAAACTATAGTATTTAAGACTTGAAGTTGATATGCGACAAATACGTTATTTTGATTTTTTTTTTTTAATTATGATTTTATAATTATAATTTTTTAAATTGTAACAGTATATATATCCTTAAATTGGTTTATTATTTATTTTCATTTTTAATTTATGTCTTTATCATGTTGAAGACGTTTAGAAGTTAACCAAAATGAAAATTTAATATTTTACTATGATAGTAATTTTTTCAACATCTCATTGGAAATGACCACTGTGTATCAATTTTTGGGCCCACACTACTTGCAACGATGAAGAAAGTTAACCCATTAAAGATGTTTTTGAGAGATTTTTTGAGGTAGGTTTGTGATGTTTTGGAGACATAAATTAGTCGTAGATTGAATCTTGAACCATATGAAGAAGTACAACGGATGAAAAAGAGTTAAAAAAATAATTTTTTTTTTTAATTTTTAATTTTTATTTTTTTGGTTTGGAGTTTGGAGGAGTTATTTTGAGATTTTTATTTTTATTTTTTTGTGCATTAAATTTTGTATCTGAGGGGTTTTATGGGAGTCACAGACATGTATTTTATATATATAGTGATTCTACTATCAATGTCTCTTAATTTTAAAAGGTTAAGACAAATCAATCAAATTTATTGATTACATTTAAATTAAATAAGAGAGAGTTTATTTTAAGAAAGAGAATACAATTGATGAATTTAATTGGTTCGTCCCAACTTTAAAAAGTTATGAAACACTGATGATAGAAATATTATATATATAAATATATATAGAGTTTTTATAATCAAGTATACTTGATTTTAAAATATAAGAACCAATCAATCAAATTCATCTATTACATCATTTCTTCTAAAACAAATTCTCTCCCATATTTAATTTAAATACAATTGACAAATTTGATTAGTTGGTCCTTGCTTTCTAAAATCATGTATATCAGATTATAAAAGTATTATATATATATATATAAAGAGAGAGAGAGAGAGAGAGAGAGAGAGAGAGAGAGAGAGAATTTCTATGGTCAATGCATCTTAACTTTTATATTGTTAAGACTTTCAATCAAATTTATCAATTGCATTCTCTTTTCTTAAAAAATTTATCTCTCTCATTTAATTTAAATGTAATGAATGAATGTTATTGGTAGTCTTAATAATTTAAAAATTAGGACCCATTGATCATAGAAAATCTCTCTCTCTCTCTCTCTCTCTCTATATATATATATATCATCTCACAATCATAGTCATCATTGCTACTAAAATGGAGAGACAACTTATAGTCTTAGTGAAATTAAGGAAATTGAACCAAACTGATCCAATTATGTTCGATTCATCTTGGTTCCATCCCAAAAATAAGGGTGTTCAGTTTGCACGGTCAAAAACTGAGATTTTATCGGTTCATGTTCGGTTCGATTTGGAACCGAATAAAAAAATCATGTGCCTAGCCCTAGCTGTGATTTTTTCCTAGTTTGGATTTTCCATATAAATTCTTGTGTTTTGTGATTGGATTCATCTTATTGTTGTGTTTAATATATTTTTACTTTGGGGTGGATATTAGACATGCTTCCGTATGCATTCCCCCATTAAGTTGTGTTGAGGCTTCGTGGGAGAATGTCTCAACCGTAAATAATCTGCATTACTGTTAAAAAATTCAGAGAGTCACTGTTATGATAAGAGACCACTATTTTAAAAGGTATCCCCCACCCTTAGGAAAAAAGTAAAAAGGAGAAAAAAATAACTTCTGAAATATGCTTAGCAGGACTTGAACCATAACCAGTAAAGAAGACAACAACAGAGAGGCTGTGCTTATCCGAATATACTGTCGATTAAAAACAAAAAATCAAATAATTTTTTCAAATATCACATTTTAAACAAATCTCTCCATTAAACAACATTCAACCTAAAAAAAACCAAAAAACAAAAAAAATAGTAGAAGTACTTTAATATTTAATGAAAATAAAGAAGAATTATCTTAATTTTGTTTTTAATTTCAATTCCATTATAAATTTATATTTCTAAAATTGGCATATAACTTTATAATTCAAATAACATATAACAACAATTTAAAATATGATTTTTTTTTTTTTTATTTCATTTTATTTTTAATACCACTTGAGTTGTAAGTTGTAACCACTAGAACCTTGAGTTATTGTTAAACTGAATACTCTTTATCATCAAGTAATTCAAGTCATTAATCTAATTGTAAACGACAACGTGTTCGATATTAATTATGTTATTAAATAAATTTATATTTTCAAATAAAAATTTGTTTTTGGTAGGACACATGGACTAGGTACACAAATAAGTATACTATGTGTTAACACATAGTATACCCATGCAAAATAAGTATTACTATGTGTTGATTAAAAATCATCTTTATTCTTATTTTATACTGAAGATTTTGAAACGGTCTTACTGGTATAAAATAGAAACAATTAAAAATTTTGCACTTTTAATCAAGTTGTAATGTAACGTACAAACTTTGTATTTAAAAAGAGCAACAACAAAATGGACCCCAATTATCAAGATTTTTTTTTTTTTTCAATCATCGAGTTAGTTAAGAAACCTTAAAAAAAATTGATCTAGTTATGAAAAATATTTTATTAAATCCTGATGTCATTTATTGCACCCTAACAAAAAGAATAATGTCCCTTATCATGTTGCATCTACCAAACACTTTTGTACCAGCAAATATCTTTACTCCAAATATGTTATGGTCTGCCTAATAGAATTTTATGAACTAAATTAGAAGTTAGTTTAACCAAACACAACAAATTTTTCCTTTTTTTTTTGTTTTTTTTTTTCATTTTCCTTTTATCAAATTACAAGTATATTGATTTTCAATCTCAAATTGACGTAGGATATTTCTGAAAATCTGAAAAAAATAAATAATATTGAATTACACACATAATATAGTATTAAAATTGTCTTGATGAGCTGAATATCAGTTATTTTTATAATAATTTTTTGCACTTTTTTCTCTTTTAATATGTATTTTCAAATCTCAATAATTTTTAACATAAATTTTCATGTTTAATTTGGCCTTTTTTTTTTGGTGTCCATTAACCAAAAAAAAAAAAAAAAAAAAAACTTTTTTCATAAACGTTCAGATTTTTCTTATTTCAGTCCATTTAGAATGCTAGTTCTAGTTAGAATAGTTTTTATTTTTCAATTCAAGCAGGAACCAAAGATTAATTATATTATTTGATAGGTATTCACAAAACTTTTTCTTTAGAGCAAGCTTTGGTTATGGATTTGACTTTTTATCATATATTTTTTGTATTATAAAAGATGTCTTTTCTTATAATGTCCTTAGAGAAAATATAAAATCTAATCGTTTAAATTGCTTCTAAAAAACCTTTATTTTAATCAAAACACTATTTTCTTTTAAATTAAAAAGTATTCTTTTAAATGGAAAAAACTATATTCAATGAATGGTAATCTAATAATTTGGTTAGATGCTATTGTAAATGTGGTTATGATTATGACATGCCACCCATGGGAGATAGTTTGGTTGGCCTAACTTTATGATTTTATGTTTCACCCGTAATCCTTCTCTTGAAAGATTTCATTTTATTTTTAAAAGTTAATAAAATACATAATTGATAATCATAGCAATATGATTTACACAAAAAAGCAAATTATTATATGTGAGAATGATTGGACAATGATATTTTTGAAAATTATGATCTTATATGATAAGTTCAAAGCCTCTCTAAAGTAAAAATTTGTCCATCTAGAACAGTATTAATTTTGGTACAGTAATCAAGACTTGGTGGATTGGTATACCTAATGAATTGATAACATCTCTTACGATTTGGAAAAAAACATATATATATATATATATATATAAAATCTTATGATTTATATAGTTACTCCAAATTAGTAAATCATACAATTAACAACTGATCATTATTGTATATTTTTAATCTTAAAGCAGAATTAATGTATTTGGATGCATTTACGCTTACTTTCCAACAAGAATGTATTTTCAGATGCATTCACATACAAAAATTTGACAATTATTGGGCTGAAGGCATGCCTTTGGACCCTCATCCATTCAAATTTCAAAGCATTTAATTTACACAATTGTACATTTGGGCCATCTTGTTAATATACAATTTAAATATCCTATTTGAAGAACACTATGGTTGGTCTATATATTAAAATATTGAGATGCGCACTAATATTATTTTTAAAAATATTTAGTGTGATTTAACCACATTACTCAACTACTAATTTTACTTCTTAATTTGGAGTATTTGGATTGATTTCAATAACTAATTTTGTAACTAATCTAAAAGTTTCAATTGAGGGGTAAGGTTAGTGGTTTGATAAGATAGTCAAACCCAAATAATTATTATCTTCATTCTTAAGATTTTTTTTTTCATTAAATTAGACAAATTATTACTCATTAAAATCAAGAACCATGCTTAATAGAATGGAATGGTTATCTAAAAAGTCATGTCAATAAAAGAGTGAGACAAGAAAATAAACTATATT
Organism: Litchi chinensis; assembly: GCA_019925255.1. NCBI lineage: Eukaryota > Viridiplantae > Streptophyta > Magnoliopsida > Sapindales > Sapindaceae > Litchi > Litchi chinensis. Next base: position 11,259,657 of record CM034469.1, on the reverse strand, counting down.
TTAGAATGCTTTTGAAAAATACTTGCGGTCTAAATATTATTCATGTATTAATTAATTATCATTTTCTACATATTTCAAAAAATGATATCATTACACTAAGATATATGATAATTTTTTATAAAGATTCATGTAGAAGTTTCCTAAATATAATTTTATTTTTAAAATTTAAAATTAACTTTAAGATAGATTAAAATACCCATAATAGACGTGTTTTTTGATATATATTTTTGGATGCGTTTTAAGAAATTTGAAAACAAAATAAAAAACATTATTTTCATCTTCATTTTCTTTCATTTCTTTTTCAAAACATATAGAGTGTAAAACACTCACTAGATGCACCCTAATATTTAAAGGAATGTAAATATAAGTACTCATTTAAATTTTCAAAATTTTTAGCTTATGCAATGGCCCTAAATCAAACTCTAGTGGGATAGTGATTCCAACATTCAATTTATAAAACTAGGTCTAAGAGATTATATTTAATCTAGAGTTTGTTGAAACATGATGAATTTTTTTAAATGATAAATTTTTATGAGTCCATCGATTCATAGGTTACATTCATAAATCTTATTTTAAAATCCATTAAATTTCATAACTAATGTAATGTGCAAAATTGCATGATAAGTGTTGTAAGGTTTGTGGCGTTAGAAGCTAGTCCATAAAAGTTGAATTCTTATTCGAGATTTGTGAAGTTGAACTCTATATTCATCAATGGATTTGCATTGCACACCACGACTCAATAGGAGTAGTTAGCACTTTCCTTAATTCTAAAAGGTCAAGGGTTTAAGTTTCATAATTATATTAAGACACAAGGTGTGAGTGGTTTCTTTAAATTTAATCCCCATCCTCCACCATTTTTTTTTTTTGAGAAAACAAATTATATATATAATGTTTTTATAGTCAAAACATTCTAACTTTAAAAAGTAAAGACCAACTAATCAAATTCTTCCATTACATTATCTATCCTAAATAAATTCTCTCTCCTATTTACTTCAAATAGAACGAATGAATTTAATTGATTGGTTCTTACTTTTTAAAGTTAAGATGTCCTGATTATAAAATTCCTATATATGTATATATATATATATAGAGATAGAGAGAGAGAGAGAGAGAGAGATGGGTTTGTATTGCCTTTATCTTGCAAAGGGGTAATGCTATCATGTATTACCTGTATGGTTAATAGAAAATTATTCACCATTAGATTTTAAATTCAATTGTCCACAAAGACCTAGAATTTAAATTTTTTTCTTCCTCTTTTCTTTCTTTCTTTCTTTTTTTTTAAAAAAAAAAAAAAACAAAAAGAAAGGAAATTCATTTTGTAGTCATCCTTATATTGATAAAGTTTGGCTATGCTAGCATAATCCTATTTCCAGAAGATAGGGTAACGATATTGTCACCCAATAGATCTTATTTCTCACACCCCTAATTTAGTAAAAAATATTTATCACAAAAATAATTCTAAACAAAATGACTAATAAAGGCAAATAATTTAATTAAAAATATTTTTTAGGGTGCCAATATTGCCACTTTTAGATATGATTTACATACTCATTTTATAAATAAACTCATACATAAAATATGAAAATTAAACCAATACCATAAGCGCTGAAACTAATTAATGCCAACATCACAAGGACCCTGTAGAGTTATAAAATTTCAATAATCAGTATAATTATAAATTGGGTGTGTAGTTCATATTTTTGGGTGACATCATCTATACCCTTACTGATATTGTAGAGCAATATCTCTTATAAACTAACGCTAAAGTTTTCTTGGCAGAATCGATACCAATAGCATTGGTCGATTAGAAAAACTCAGTTGTAACCACGGGATTTTTCGATTTTTAAGGGAAAATAATAATAACAATAGCAGAAATAATCTACAAATTCATACCAGTCGTTGGATTATAAAATTGTTTGGGTCCTTCGCATTGTTAATACTGACACATCACATGATCATCTTTTTCTTTTTTATTTTTGATTTTTCAAAAAAAAAAAAAGGAAAAGAAAAAGAAAAGAAATTGATGAGGATGACTGAAATTTGAAACTATTGTCTTCACAGCTAAGCAGCTTCAAGGGCACGCATCCAAGATGCCAAAGTACAACATGTTTATTGATCAAGTACGTATTTTTGGGTCATATTTGTATTGTTTGATCCGGTGGTGGATTTAGAAAATTTATTTAGGATTGTACATGAACAAAGTAATTAAAACGTCGACATTCATATTAAATATATAATTTTTTTTAATGTAAAACAGAGTTTGATAACATAATATAATTTAAATAAAATGAAATATATATAATACTTAAGAAAAATAAGTAGTTTTATGCTGAAAAATAAATATTTTTATAAATTCTAACGAAATCATTAAAATAAATAAAAATATAAAAAAAAAAACATAAACCATGTAAATTTATTATGTACTCAAAAAATTGTTAATTTAAATAAAACACAAACCATATGTATTTATTAAAAACAATTTCAATCTAATTTTATAACCAAAAAAAAAAAAAAAGCGTTTATAATGAACAACAATAAATTTATATAACAACTTACAAATTATGTTCTAAATTCTTTTGTACTTTCAATTTTTATTGATTTTAAATAAAATAAAATTAGAGAAGTAAGAAAAATATTAAAAAATTAAATCATAACAATATATGGACAATTTTAACATAATAACATAAAGTTTAAGATTTTAAAATTTATTGATGGATGTATATTAAGATTTTAAGATTTTTCACATAGTTCATGATAGGCTATGAAAGTTTATGAAGTCAAAACATATTAAGTATGAAGATTTGCCTGGTTGGTAAGTAAATTATATAAAAAAAAGTAAAAAAAAAATAAATGCATAAATGAGGGGTTAAACAGTAAACATGTATAAAACGTAAAAACAGTCAACGTGTGAAAGAGGGGTTGAGCACCAAATGTAAAAAAGTAAAACCATTAATGTGATTATAGGAATTCGAACACAGAACACAGAGCTGGTGGAAGAGTACACATTCCCAAACCATCAATGCATATTGCGTAAGAAAACGAGCACCAAAATCTTAATAAATGTTTGTCAAATTGCAGGAGGGGCACACGCCTCAGCTGGCCCAACGCTGGGCCTGGTTCCGTCTCTATGTCCCCACTAAACTCTAATATAGGTTTCCTATGGAAACTATATATATCAATTACTATTTATATGACTAAAATATTTATTATTATAAGAGAAGACAATTATAAGAAAACCTAGATAAATAAATATTCGATAAACTAATAACCCCACTTAAATGAAAATAATATATATATATATATATTTAAATCCCTTTAAGACCCAGCAAGTATATAAATAATTTTTTTATTAATAGCGTTTTCTCAAAATATGCATCAACGTTTGTTTGCCTTTTCTTCGCAGCTAACTGAACTCAACCTTACTGATAATTTCTTGCAATGCGTACATCATATTTGATATTTATTATTTTAGGTTACTACTACTTGAAATGTTGGTAATAAAGCACAATAAATGATTATCGGTAGGCATATTCATTATCCCTTGAATAATCTTTTCATCAATAAGTGATTTCAGTATTGCATTATTTTCACTATAATAATTCAAAAGCTCATTTCTTTCACGTTAAAGTTGTTTTGTTTTGTATTTTCTAAGCGATCAAAGAATTTTTTAAGCATTAAGTGGGAAAAATTGAGCGGATCCATTTCGACTCCTCTCTCAAGTTTGCAAAAATCCTATGAAAAACTGACGGAACTTATCCTAACTCTCCTCTTAAGTCCGGAAGGATCCCATAAAAACTGATATCTAGGATTTACTAAAAACATTTTAGAAAAATCATCTTAAATTTGATGGTTACTTTATAAATATATATTGAACAAATAAAAATATTTACATTTCTCGTACTGGTAGTCCAAATATATATAAAATATTCATAATATACCTGAAAAAGATATTTTGCTTGTAAAACTAATCTAAAAACACATTTATGAAATCTGGTTAATTAAAATAATATACGCTAATACAAAAATGTTTTTACTTAAAAATAATATTAACACGTTTTATTATCATCATATGACCCTTCTCACAATATGCAATAATCTGCAATAGATATTTAAAAAAATGAGTTTTATAAAAAAGTAAGCATCGATGTCTTGTGAATGGATATAACTTTTCTACAATTATTTCTAAATTAAGCATAACATATACCTAGTAATAATACATAATCATATTTGAAAAATAAAAATGAATTTAAATATTATATTATAGTACAATTGTAAACTTCTATATAAATGATCTATATAAGTTTAATAATATATATTTGAAAATCTATAATCTATAAAATTTTTCTAAAATCTCTTTTTATAAATCTAATGTTCTGTAAATTTCTTTTTGTACTGATCAGCCTTAGTACATAACATCTACAATTTGAAAGTTTTCACCAATTAGTACCCAGAGATATTATCATACGTGATGAATATACTTAACATCCACATAAAGTAGAGAGTTACATCTGTCATACATTTGCTGCGCAACTCTCTCAACAATCCAATGCCTCTCTTAATATATGTCTTACATGTGTTGAACAAATCTAAAACTCACATATGTATAGCCTATCTGACCGTTAGAGGGGAAAGTACTATCTTGGTGTTCTAAAAACATCTTTATTTTCCATACTCAAATCTTAAATGCTTTCTATATAAAAAATACAAAATTCTGTCTCTTAATACACATATATAATTGTAGATAAATATTTTTCTAAAAACTTAATAAATTTTCTTTCTCAAATCTTAAAATAGTACAACTTAAGATATTCTGAATATTTCGCATAATAAACTCAAACTGAAAGCATAAAATTTCAGTTGGAAATTCAAATACATATACGGATATACGAATACGAAATAAATCGTCATTTCAATCGTAAAACATAATTTGTAATCTAAAATATTATTTAAAAGAATAAAACATTTATTTCTAATAAATAATAAACATTGAAATACAAAAAATCATAGTTAAATAAATTAATTTAAAATAAAACGATCCACTCACATAACTCATTTGCTCTGCATATAATACGAGTTACCTTTTAATTTCTCATAACCTTAAATCCACTCTAAAATCACATGAAATTCAATTTAGAACTTATGAAAAATTTAACTAATTTTGTAGATTCCAAATTTTATTGAAATAAAAATTATTTATCTAGATAAATCTGGTATTCAAATATTTCGTTCACCCATTTAGAATATTTTTTTTCTATTTTTCTTCTTTTTTCTTCTTGGCTTCAAATCATTTTTCTGCTTGTCTAGTCTATGGTATATTATTTGATAGCTTTGTCACGGGTTTCTTATATTGTATATATATATATATATATACATGTATATATAGTTTGCGTGACTGCTTCACACCCCTTACTTGAACCCAATATTGTTTACCCTAACCCCTCTCTTGACACGTCTTATTTCTTTAGAAGAACTTCATTTTAATTTCTATGTGTTTGGAGAACTTCTTATTTTTAATTGTGAATCCATTTATAATATTTATGGTCCATTACCTTTTAAAAATTCATCAAATTAGTCTCTATTGTTAGTGAATAAATGGTCAAACGTTACACCTATGAGGGTATTTTGTCTTTTAACATTAATTAGTGACATAATGACACATGTCAAATGGAAATTGAAAAAAAATAATAAAATAATAATTAAAAATGTATATAAAGTTAGGGGTAGATAATCTTTTATCATTTTTTGTTAATGTTGATTGTCAAAGAACACATTAAAGGGTTTAATTTGATGAGTTATTAAAATATAAGGATTCAGAATACTATAAATAGATTTATATTTAAAAATAAGAAGTTTTTCTAAAATATAGGGATCAAATGAAGTTTGCCCTATTTACTAAGAAAATTACCATTCACTTGATTTAATATTATATAAATCTGTCTCTTTTTTCAGCCGCCAGGTTTGTCTTTTGACAATTTTAAAGAATCAATTAAATGCTTCTCTTGTCCTTTCCAATTGTCTAGCACATTGGACATTTCGTCCCACTTGCCCATTTCAATGTCAAATTTTTCAAATCCAGCTTTTGCTTTGTTGCATGCGTTTTCTGACCACCTCAACCGACTCACGTCAAATAACATTTATTTGCTTGATCAAAGCCCATTTGAATCGGGCTTGTTTTGCTTCATTAACACCCCCTTTTTTTTTTTTTTTTTTTTAACTTGGACTCACATAAAATAATTTCAGCTCACTTAAATTTTGAACTTCAGTTAATCTTCTGGATCCATTAGAATTAGAGTCTTACAAAAATAAACAATCTCTAACCAGGTGTCGAGAAACTTATTTGGCAATTGCTCTAAATTCAAAGGTTGTTACCCTATATTTTAAAATTTTATCTTTGTATATTTAAATTGGTTAGTAACTTAGACATTCATTGTCTTTACCAAATATGAGACAATTATTAAGAGCTTTATTTAGTTAAATACGACATTTTTTAAGAAACTAATTTATTTGTATATCCATTTTGACTTACAATATTAAACATTCGTTGTGCTTACAAAATTTATGATAATGAGGCAGAGCTTTATTTAATTAAACTTGTTATTTAAATTTGGGACTTCAATCTCAGACTACGTGCCATGAAATGCATTACCCAATTGCTCTGCAATCCTTACTTAGAATTGAGTCTTAATGAACAAGATGGTGGTTCTATCATTCGACAGCGAGTTCACTTCTAAGAGGCGATTCGAAACAACTTCAATGTAAGGGTGGTCGAAAGAGAAAAGCTTCCCCAATGGTGAGAGCGATATAACACCAACGTCAATACCATTTGTAAATCTTGGATCTATTTTTCATGAATATTATCTCTTTTTCTTGCTGCAAAGGTCAGTGTTGTAGCATTCTAACCATATAAAAAAGGATATGCTCTTTCGGCCACTCCTTGATTGAAGCTAGCTTGAACTGCTTCCCATAATTGAACTCGCTATTCAATGACAGTACGTTTCAAAAAGGTGACTAAACATCAATAAGGTGCTTGAGAAGATTCTGAAGGAGATATGAAGGGGGATGGAAACTCAAGGCTGGTGAGTAAACTCTATTTGATGTCTTAAAAATTGAAAAGTTCAAGGAAAATTAGTTGTATTGGCTTAACTCCATAGCTAAACTCTATTTGACCTAATTGACCGTTTTATTATATTTTTATTATACACTATTACTATTTTTATTAGTAATGTTATTATTATAGTTTATTTTTTAGCCTTTTTTTTTTTTTTTTTTTTAGCACTAAATAACTGAGGATGTGTTTTTTAATCACCAAAGAATTGAGCTAATGTTTTCTAGAACTTTTTTACTATTCAATTTTTTAATGACAAACATACCCTTGCTTTAAAATATTAAACACCCTCCCCAAAAAAAAAAAAAAAGACTTGTCCTAAAAAAAGGGATGCATGTCCGCATAAACCAAAGAAAAAAGATGCAGTCCACATCGACATGGATGTAGTTTGCACAAACCAAAAAATAAAGATGTGATCCATGTCGACGCAGACCGCCTCCACGCAACTTAAAAAGAGCGTCAAAGCGAACCGCGTCCACGCAAACAAAATGAAAAAAGGATGCAAGCGGATCATGTTTGTGCAAACCACGTTTTTTGCAAACCCAAAAAAGGACGATGCAGACTGTGTCCGTGCAAACCCAAAAAAAGGCCAAAAAATACCTATTTTCATACATGTTCTATGTTTCTCAAATAGAAAAAATATATATATATATATATGTTATCTACTTTTATGTTTGTTACAACTTATCTATCATCAATTGTCTTCAACAATATCATCACCCATCCATTTCATCTATTCTACCACAATATCTTCAACAACAACAACAACAAAATCCATCAACAACATCTATAAAAATAAAATAAAATCAAAAGAAGAGGATGAAACAAGATAAAAAAAAAAAAAAAAAAATCAGAACCACTTGGTTTTGACGAACCCATTCTTCCATCTATAACATCCCTCTAAAAAAATCAAAAGAGGTGATGAAATAAAAAAATAAAATAAAATACAATTAGAACCTAGTTCTAATTTGAAACCCAGAATTGGATGGTTTCTGAGTTTGAACCCAAAACCAAATAGGGTTCGAACTTAGAACCATATGGTTTTGGGTTTGAAACCTAGAACCAGATAACCAAAAAAAAAAAGAGGAAATGAAGGAGAAGGGTGTAGGTTGGTCACCAATGATTAAAGAGGATGTAGGTGTGAGAGAGAGAGAGAGATGGAGGAGTAAGGGAAAGAAGAAAATGGTAGAGTGAGAAAGAGAATGGTAAAGAAAGAGATGAAGGAGTGAGAGAGAGTTGCAAAAATTTTTATAACGTTCTTTTTTTTTAAACAAAAAAAAAAGAAAAAGAAGGACATGAGTGTCTTTTCATTAAGGTAGGTGTTAAAAAACCTAATTTCAATTCTTTGGTACTAATTAAACATGACACAAGTTTTTTGGTGCTATTTGGCATCGTTTGCTCTTTTTTAGTGTTGTAAATTATTATTTTATTATGGAAGTTATATATTAATTATTATTTTAGTTTATATAATGGAAATTTGTTATGTGATAGTTATTATTTGGGTATTTATACTCAATTAATTAATATTTTCCATTAGCTTTATATTGATTTATTTAGATGTGATGTTAAATTGAAGTAAAAATTCAGTTATTTTAAATTTTAATGTTTATTTATAGTTTGTATATTTATCTTTAATATAAATTTGTGACTTGATAAAAATTGAATATGGTAAAAATGGATCGGGTTTGGAGTAGACCACCTTAAACAAACACATATTTACTTTCAAAGCTCATTTTCACTAGAATAATTCAAAAGGTCATTTCTTTCAAAAATTAAAAAAAAAAAAATTCAAAACATCCTCAAAATCTATAATATTTTTTGGAGTTCATGCAAACACATATTAACTTTCAATCATATCCCTTTATTTTTGTTATTTCAATTATAAGTCAAACATGTATCTTGGAAAAAAAATAGTTAATGTACAAGTAGTAAAACTACAAAATTTTATTTAAATTAATAAATTATTCAACTATGGATAAATAAGTAAATTATTTTATTTATCTATGAATTAATAATCTCTCAAAAAAAAATAATTTTTTTCTACAAATATTATTTTATCAAGTTTTTACCATACGTTCAATAATAAAGGGAGAAAATGTTAGGATAATGACAAGAATTCCTAAGGTAGACTTCATTTGATTTGAAAGTGGTCCAAATGAGGTCTGTTTCAGGTGAATAAAATGTTGTTGGTAAACTTAGCTTGAGAGAAATACAACGTTGTAAACGGCGCAGTAAACATAAGTCTTACATACCTTAAAAAGATGTTAAGGTCAAATTTGGGTAGTTAGATTGTAGGATTTCTTATTCTGACAAGATTCTAATTGCTTTGGGAGCAAGAAAAGGTGTTTCTTGAAGGGTTTTGGACTACTTTGTAACCAAAGTTATAAATAGGGAATTTATTCTTTGTTTAGAATAGACACCAAGATGTAGCAAGATGTTGAGAGAAAGCAAGTGAGCTTGATTGTGGGCTTAGAGCTTTGGCATGCTTAGTTATGAATTCAGAACGTAGAGCTCAGATATGCTCGATTATAAGTTTAGGGTTTAAGTCAGGTATGCTAGGTATGAGTTTAGGGTTTGGTTGTAATTGAGCTTTAAGGTTAGAGAGAGAATATGAAATATGTAGTTATAAAAATTTTCTACATAGTGATTTTTTTCCTTTTCTTGTTCTAACAACTGTGATTAGGGCTAGGTAAATAAACATTAATTGATTGAACTGACCTAAAACCGAGCTAATTTTAGGTGTTTGGATTGGTTTTGGTGTTGGTTCGGTTCATATTCGGCTCATAAGTGCAAATATAAATAAAAATTAGGTTTTTGTTTGGATTGGATATCCAAATCCGAGAGGGAACTAAACCGACCTCTCTCTTTCTTTATATGTGTGTGTATGTATGTAAACATACACACACACACACACACACATATACATATAAAAATATATCACATAATCTCTTGCATTCTCTCTCTCTCTCTCATCAACTTATCTTTGTCTCCTCACCCGCCACCCTTTTATCTCTCTTTAGTTTTTCTCTCCCTTATCTCATCTTATCTCTTCATCTTTTCTGAAGTTCAACTCTCTTTCTTTCACTTGTCGATTTTCTCTTTTTGATTTCGTTTGTTTATTCTATAGCCACCGATGAGCTTCTCATAGTTCCTCTCCGTTTTCACTCTTCTTCTCTCTCTTCAACCAAACCCCTCTCATCTCTTTTTTGCTCATCTCATTTGGAGGATTGTGTCTCATGGGAACCAATAGAGGAAGTTATGGAGTTTACAAAGATGGTCGACTTTGCCTTGTAAGCACTGGCAAACCTAGTACATTATTGGGGGTATACATATCCCTCTTGGATTTTTATTTTTATTTTTTTCATGAAATTCTTATTAAGTTTTTTAACATATATCTTTAATGTTATTGGTTAAAAAAAAAATAATCTAAACTTATCATTTTATCGACTCTCACATTTTTTAATCCTTATCTTTATTTATATTTAATTACTATTATTTTCTTTGTCTTTATTCATATATACATTTATCTTTTATTTATTGAAATTATTGTAATATTATATATAATACCAAACAAATTTCTTTAATATAAGCAAATATGTTTATGATTTTATTCAAATATGAGTATTCTTTTGGACATTTTAAGTATAATTTCTATAATTTGACTTAAAAATCTAGTTAATGAATTAAAAAAATAATTTACTTTTAAAAAACTCTTACAATTTTAAATTATTTGTTATATCCAATTTCTTAATGAAAAATCATGATTCAAATGTATTTATCTCTTATTTTTTTAAATTTGTTTGTATAATTTAACTATGTTTCAAATCAATAATGTAATAAAAATAATTTTGATCAAAAATATATTTATGTTATATATATATATTAAATTCCATTTTAGACAAGAACTTAATTTTAGATTTATAAGGGGAATTTATGTAATTTAATTGGTAATGGTGTTTAGCAAACATTATAATCACTAGTTATGGGCACGTAGGAACCAAACTGAACAGAAAAATGTTTGGTTCTCAACATGGAGAACCGAACATGAAGAAATTTGGTGGCAAAATTGATCATAACTGAACACCTTCGGTTTGATTCCGTTCCATTCCATTTAACTAAAAAAAGAAAGAGAAACTAGAAGAGTAAAAACCAAAACCAAAATCTCACAAAATCGTTAAACCATAATCCATGCCTAATATCATTCAACAAAACCAAAATCTCACAACTGTTTAACTGCAAACAAATTGACATGCAATCTGAACAACAAATCTAGAATAAGAGAAAACTAACAAAAAGCAACAAAAAACAAATCATTCAACATTAGAGGAATCTAAAACAATAAATCTAGAAGAATCATTTGACAACAAATCTAGAAGCTTTTTCAGACCAACGATGATCAGGCGATGGGTCTGTGAACGACAGTGACAACATGATAGGGGTGGTTGTTATAAGCTAAAATGGGAAAAGACTAGCCAAAATGGAAAAAAAATGGAAAACAAAACAATAATGAAACCTGAGGATAAGATCAATGACACGATGTAAGTAAAATGGGGTAAACAATGAGATGAGTATAGTGATGGAGTAGTCGATTGTGAAGAAGAAGGATGGAAAATGGGGTTTTTGACTTTTGAATCTTTGATTTTATGGTTCAATTTATATAGGGCTTAACATGTGCCCTCGGTTTGGTTCTACACATGTGGAACCGAACCAACTTGATAAACTTTGGTTTCATGCATGCGGCACCAAACACCCTACTGCTGGGTTATATGACCCAAACCGAACATCTTTGGGTCAGGTCGTTTAATTTGGGTCATGTTTTTATACCCACCTTTAATCATTATAAATAAAAAGTTAAATTCATTTTCCCTCATATAAATTACCAATTGATAAATATTGTTAATTACTATCAGATCTATAATTAATATTTAAAATTTAAAGTTGACACGTGACACGCTCCCTCATGTGTAATGTGTACAGATGGCAATGACAGACACATATTAAACATTTTCTACCATATAACATGTATAATGAGAAAATTTTCAAATAAAGGAAAAAAAAAAAGGATTTGAATCAGAGACCTCCTAGCTTTGAAACCATTTTTTTAGTTACCATCAGACTTAAAAATTTAAACTGATAGGAAAAGATCAAACTATAGTATTTAAGATTTGAGGTTGACATGCGATAAATACGTTATTTTGATTTTTTTTTTTAATTATGATTTTATAATTATAAATTTTTAAATTGTTAGCGTATATATATATATATATCCTTAAATTGATTTATTATTTATTTTCATTTTCTAGTTATGTCCTTATCACGTTGAAGACGTCTAGAAGTTAACCCAAACGAAAATTTAATATTTTACTATGATAGTAATTTTTTCAACGTTGTCATTAGAAGTGCTCACTCTATATGAATTTTTGGGTCCGCACTACTTGCAACGATGAAGCAAGTTAACCCATTAAAAATGTTTTTGAGACATAAAGTAGTTAGAGATTGAATCTTGAACTACATGAAGAAGAAGTACAACTGATGAAAAAGAGTTAAAAAAAATTAAAGTTTTTTATTTTTTTGGTTTGTAGTTTAGAGGAGTTATTTTGGGATTTTTTTTTTTTTTTTTTTTTTTTGTGCATTAAATTTTGTATCTGAGGGGCTTTATGGGAGTCACAAACACGTACTCTCTATATATAATGATTCTACTATCAATGTCTTCTAACTTTGAAAACTTAAGATAAACCAATCAAATTCATCCATTGTATTTAAATTAAATAGAAGAGATAATTTATTTTAGGAGAGAGAATGCAATTGATGAATTTGATTGATTTGTCATAATTTTAAAAAGTTATAAGGTACTGATGGTAAAAATATTATATATATAAATATATATACGGCTTATATAATTAGGTATACCTGATTTTAAAAAATAAGGACCAATCAATCAAATTCATCTGTTGCATTCTCTCTTTTAAAACAAATTCTCTTTCCTATTTAATTCAAATGTAAGAGACAAATTTGATTGATTGATCTTTACTTTCTAAAATCATGTGTATCTGATTACAAAAGCATTATATATATATAGAGAGAGAGAAAGAAAGAACTTCTATGGTCAATGCATATTAACTTTATATTGTTAAAAACTCCAATCAAATTTATCAATTGCATTCTTTTTTCTAAAAAAAAATCTCTCTCTTATTTAATTTAAATGCAATAAATAAATTTTATTGATGGTCCTAATAATTTAAAAATTAGGACTCATTGACCATAGAAAATCTCTCTCTCTCTCTCTCTCTCTCTCTCTCTCTATATATATATATATATCATCTCACAATCACAATCGTCATTGCTACCAAAATGGAGAGACAACTAATAGTCTCAGTGAGTTTAAGGAAACTGAACCAAACTGATCCAATCATGTTTGATTCATCTTGGTTCCATCCCAAAAATAAGGGTGTTCAATTTGCACCATAAAAAACTGAGATTTTATCGATTCGTGTTTGGTTCAATTTGGAACCGAATCAAACACCCATATGCCTAGCCCTAGCTATGATTTTTTTCTTGGTTTGGATTTTTCATATAAATTCTTGTGTTGTGTGATTGGATTTATCTTATTGTTTTGTTTAATGTATTTTTACTTTGTGGTGGATATTAGACATGCTTCCATATGCATTCCCCCATTAAGTTGTGTTGAGGCTTGGTGGGAGAATGTCTCAACCGTAAATAATCTGCATTATTGTTAAAAATTCAGATATTCACTGTTATGATAAGAGACCACTATTTTAAAAGGTATCCCCCAGCCTTAGGAAAAAATAAAAAAGAGAAAAAAAGAAAACTTCTGAAATATGCTTAGCAGCACTTGAACCACAACCACTAAAGAAGACAACAACGGAGTAGAGGTTGTGCTAATCCGGTTATACTGTCGATTAAAAACAAAAAATCAAATGATTTTTTCAAATATCACATTTTAAACAAATCTCTCCATTAAACAACATTCAACCTAAAAAAACCAAAAAAAAAAAAATAGTAGAAGTACTTTAATATTTAATGAAAATAAAGAAGAATTATCTTAATTTTGTTTTTAATTTCAATTCCATTATAAATTTATATTTCTAAAATTGACATATAACTTTATAATTCAAATAACATATAACAACAATTTTAAACTATGATTTTTTTTTTTATATTTCATTTATTTTATTTTATTTTTAATACCACTTTAGTTGTAAATTGTAACCACTAGAACCTTGAGTTATTGTTAAACTGAATACTCTTTATCATCAAGTAATTCAAGTCATTAATCTAATTGTAAACAACAACGTGTTTGATATTAATTATGTTATTAAATAAATTTATATTTTCAGATAAAAATTAGTTTTTGGTAGGGCACATGGACTAGGTACACAAATAAGTATACTATGTGTTAACACATAGTATACCCATGCAAAATAAGTATACTATGTGTTAATTAAAAATCATCTTTATTCTTATTTTATACTGAAGATTTTGAAACGGTCTTACTGGTATAAAATAGAAACAATTAAAAATTTTGCACTTTTAATCAAGTTGTAATGTAACGTACAAACTTTGTATTTAAAAAGAGCAACAACAAAATGGACCCCAATTATCAAGATTTTTTTTTTTTCAATTATCGAGTTAGTTAAGACACCTTAAAAAAAATTGATCTAGTTATGAAAAATATTTTATTAAATCCTGATGTCATTTATTGCACCCTAACAAAAAGAATAATGTCCCTTATCATGTTGCATCTACCAAACACTTTTGTACCAGCAAATATCTTTACTCCAAATATGTTATGGTCTGCCTAATAGAATTTTATGAACTAAATTAGAAGTTAGTTTAACCAAACACAACAATTTTTTCCTTTTTTTTTGTTTTTTTTTTTTTTTCCTTTTATCAAATTACAAGTATATTAATTTTCAATCTCAAATTGACGTAGGATATTTCTGAAAATCTGAAAAAAATAAATAATATTGAATTACACACATAATATAGTATTAAAATTGTCTTGATGAGCTGAATATCAGTTATTTTTATAATAATTTTTTGCACTTTTTTCTCTTTTAATATGTATTTTCAAATCTCAATAATTTTTAACATAAATTTTCATGTTTAATTTGGCCTTTTTTTTTTGGTGTCCATTAACCAAAAAAAAAAAAAAAAAAAAAAACTTTTTTCATAAACGTTCAGATTTTTCTTATTTCAGTCCATTTAGAATGCTAGTTCTAGTTAGAATAGTTTTTATTTTTCAATTCAAGCAGGAACCAAAGATTAATTATATTATTTGATAGGTATTCACAAAACTTTTTCTTTAGAGCAAGCTTTGGTTATGGATTTGACTTTTTATCATATATTTTTTGTATTATAAAAGATGTCTTTTCTTATAATGTCCTTAGAGAAAATATAAAATCTAATCGTTTAAATTGCTTCTAAAAAACCTTTATTTTAATCAAAACACTATTTTCTTTTAAATTAAAAAGTATTCTTTTAAATGGAAAAAACTATATTCAATGAATGGTAATCTAATAATTTGGTTAGATGCTATTGTAAATGTGGTTATGATTATGACATGCCACCCATGGGAGATAGTTTGGTTGGCCTAACTTTATGATTTTATGTTTCACCCGTAATCCTTCTCTTGAAAGATTTCATTTTATTTTTAAAAGTTAATAAAATACATAATTGATAATCATAGCAATATGATTTACACAAAAAAGCAAATTATTATATGTGAGAATGATTGGACAATGATATTTTTGAAAATTATGATCTTATATGATAAGTTCAAAGCCTCTCTAAAGTAAAAATTTGTCCATCTAGAACAGTATTAATTTTGGTACAGTAATCAAGACTTGGTGGATTGGTATACCTAATGAATTGATAACATCTCTTACGATTTGGAAAAAAACATATATATATATAATCTTATGATTTATATAGTTACTCCAAATTAGTAAATCATACAATTAACAACTGATCATTATTGTATATTTTTAATCTTAAAGCAGAATTAATGTATTTGGATGCATTTACGCTTACTTTCCAACAAGAATGTATTTTCAGATGCATTCACATACAAAAATTTAACAATTATTGGGTTGAAGGCATGCCTTTGGACCCTCATCCATTCAAATTTCAAAGCATTTAATTTACACAATTGTACATTTGGGCCATCTTGTTAATATACAATTTAAATATCCTATTTGAAGAACACTATGGTTGGTCTATATATTAAAATATTGAGATGCGCACTAATATTATTTTTAAAAATATTTAGTGTGATTTAACCACATTACTCAACTACTAATTTTACTTCTTAATTTGGGTATTTGGATTGATTTCAATAACTAATTTTGTAACTAATCTAAAGGTTTCAATTGAGGGGTAAGGTTAGTGGTTTGATAAGATAGTCAAACCCAAATAATTATTATCTCCATTCTTAAGATTTTTTTTTCATTAAATTAGATAAATTATTACTCATTAAAATCAAGAACCATGCTTAATAGAATGGAATGGTTATCTAAAAAGTCATGTCAATAAAAGAGTGAGACAAGAAAATAAACTATATTTTAGAATGCTTTTGAAAAATACTTGCGGTCTAAATATTATTCATGTATTAATTAATAATCATTTTCTACATATTTCAAAAAATGATATCATTACACTAAGATATATGACAATTTTTTATAAAGATTCATGTAGAAGTTTCCTAAATATAATTTTATTTTTAAAATTTAAAATTAACTTTAAGATAGATTCAGATCCCGTTGGAATATATGAAAATCGAACACTTGTTATATTATCACTGTGTCAATGCTTTATTCAATCAAACTCTATTAGGACAGTGGTGGAAATAAAAATTGTTAATGTGATTTAATAATTTCTTCCATAACAAAGTTGAAAGGTCTTTCTACATCTACTTTTTACAGGTAAATCTATTTTTTACAAATATGTGTGGACAACAAAAATAAGTTTAAAATTTATCACAAATTTTTTCAAAAAATAAGTCCCTATATTCACATGTACTGCACTTTTTCATCCATTCTAATGGTGAATCTTCAAAATTCAATGAACTTCATTTCACAATTGATGTATAAATATTTTTCTTTACTTATTATAAGAATAAACTTTTTCCCAATAATAATAGTAGATATAAAGGTTGCTTAAATAATCACTGTTTTATAGAAATAAATTATCTTTTAATTATGAGAGTAAATATTTTGACCACATAGGAAGTATATTAGATCAATGTAAGGAGTAATCGATGTTAAGTCTTGTCACACTTTTGATCTATTTAATGTCATATTTTATTTTAGAAAAAAACAAAGATTTATGAAATTTATTTAAATTCACAAAAATGGATATAAAAATGTAGTTGCAAAATGCATTTATTGATGCGGACTTGTTCACAAGTTTCTGACTTCACATTTGAAATGGACCAGCAGCCTGTACCATTTGGTAGTTTGATTTCCACTTCCAATTATAAGTACATAGTTAGTGGGACCCATGTAAAATGAGGTCAGGATGTACAGAAAATTCAGGCACCGCAAAGGAAAACATAAGACCTCGATCACGGTATTATTTTTCCTGAATTTAGAAAATGGGCTGATGGAGTAGGAGATTTTTCAACCACGTCCCTATATTTTAACAAAATTTTATCTTTTTGTTTTCAACATTTAGAAAAATTAACTCAGCTTAAATTATTTATAATGTCTCAAAATAATATATTAAACCAATGGATGTTTATCCAAATAGACTATGGTAAAAAAAAAAATTCTATAAAATTATTTATTAGAAATAAATGATTCATATCTTATATAACATTGATAGAATGACTATTTAGAGAAAGATCATTCACTATACAACATAATTTTTGATTAAATTTCAAAGTTGCGATATTGTACTATGTTCTTTTGAGACAATTAAAAATAAAAATAAAATTGTTGAGGAAAAATTAGCTCCCTCAGATCTAATTGGACCCTAAGAATGTTAAATGGAAACCGACTTAATGAATAGAGTCTAAGTTTTAATCTCAAAGGTAAGCCCAAAAGGAAGCCACAACCCAGGTCCAATCGCTTATAAAAAGGGACATGGAAAGGATGAGGGTGCCCATGCCAAAAGGGGGGAAAGTGAGTAAAGGGGAAGTATAGTCTCGAAATTCAAATGGAGCCTTCTCATGCATTTACAGACCTCCTGTCTAGTCAGAAAGGTTGGGTGATCGGACCTAGTGCCAAGCCTAGGGCCAACAAGCAACTAGAGGTGGCAGATGCTAGGTTATAGGAGAAAAAAGGAAAGGTCAGCAACATGCGATGTAGCCTTATGATAGAAAGAACGAGTGAAATGAGACATGTGTCTCCTGAGCTTGAATTAGTTAGGGAAATAGTGGGAGACTAGGAAAAGGTGAAAACAAGAAAACAAAAGGGAGCCATGTGAGAGGTTGTAGGTATATAAGTAAAAGAAATGAAAAAGAAGAGTTGACCATCAGCAAAATAGGAAAGAGGAAACCCTAGACAATACGAATAGGCATATAAAAATATTCACCGTTCATAGGAAGATAAGTCAATTTCTCTAGCTCGAGAACAAACTAGTGTGCGAGGGAACTCTTCTTGGAGAACCCGTCACAAGTATTATGTATTGTTCTTGGGACTCAGTAGCTAGGAATCTTAGGTTTCTTCCCTGTTTCTACTATTTTCTACCCCTTAGCCTTGTCACAAAGGGGACTCCCTACAAAACTCTTATTAACTTAAGCGTCAAAGGTTTTTCGCTTGTGAAACAGTAATGATCTCTTACCTCTCTTTCTTTGTTTTACGGGTAGTTAAATGGAGGACATATCACCTAGCAAATAGAATCCCCTTATCCAGGGAAATCCTTGCATTAAAGGAGATCTAAATCGAATCTCTCAATTCTTTAAATTGTATTCCTTTTATAATATAATGTATCTATTGTTGATGTGACCAATTTTGGCATCAACAAAAAATTTTAACAATTTTGTTAAGATAAATAATTAAAAGTTAACCTTTCAACCTTGAGAATGACTAATTTAGTCATTACATATTTGAGACCTTGTATTAAGAATAATGAATTTTGATAATATACTTATTCACTATAGCTATTAGCTCTAGGACATTGACACCTATTAAGTGTTTTAGTTGACATTACAATACATATAAGCAAAAATAAAATCTTTTTAGTTCGAATAAGACATAACCAGAATCTCTTGTTTACCAAAACCAAATCTCTTTACGAGTACGATATAAACTTAAAACATTTAATATAACCTTTCTTTTTCCTTTAAAAAACCTTTATGCTAAAAATCATTTTCATATCTATCACCTATATCGTGAATGTGTATGGTAATAAAACTACAAGACAATAATAATTTTTTGGGAAAAATTCATTTTGGTCCTTGATTTTTTAGAAATTGATAATTTTTTAAACATCTTTAAGATAATATACCAAACATCCCTAAATTTACAAAAAATTCATCATTTTAGTCCCTACCGTTAGTCAACCGTTAGTCAAATTAATGGTAAAAAGGTTAAAATGGTAATCTTGAGTTAAAATTTTTGAAAATTTTCATTTTAGTCCCTAATTTTTTTAGAAATTGACAGTTTTTTAAATATCTTTAAGATAATATACTAAACATCCCTAAATTTATAAAAAATTTATTATTTTAGTCCCGATCGTTAGTCAACCATTGGTCAAATTGATGGTGAGAAGGTTAAAATGGTAATCTTGTATTAAAATTTCATAAGAAAACACGTGTGTAGTATAGAAAAATTAAGATATTTGAGAAGAATACTAAAGGTAAAAAATCAAAGTCATATTTGAATTTTTTATACTACTATGAGTTGATGATGTTTGAGAAAAATATTAGATGTAAAAAATTAGAGCACAAAAATTGGGAGCTCAAAAAATAGACAAACAAATTGGAGAAGAAAATTGAAATATTTGGGCAGCAAAATTGTAGCCACCAACAAGCAACAACACCCTCTTTTAAACTCATTTTCTTGTTATCGTTTTTACCATAAAAAAATAATATTAAATTGTTATTATTTTGGTTTTATGTGTTAAGGGCAAAAATGTATTTTTCTTATCTATCAAAACCTATCAAATCCGATGCAACAAACAATTCATTCACTCAACATGCAACATTAAAAAAGAATTAATAAAAAATTATAAGGGTATTTTGATCTTTTAATTCTAATTTATTTTTATATGGAATAGTATACTGATCATTCCAAATATCTTACATTTTAATGTATCAAGGGTAAAAAGGTTCTTCCAATAAAATATGGGTAGTTTAGTCTTTTTGTATTTTTTTGTTAATATTAATTGTTAAAAAACCAGTCA